>JANVCC010000034.1:20215102-20688903 GCA_025345505.1 Todiramphus chloris collaris
TAGACAAGAAACAAAATGTTAAGTTTTGCCCTTAAATTCCCTTTTATTATAACTACAATTGTATCCACTCTATTTTTTATCAAGATTATTTGTATTTCATATTTGAACCGACAAATGGAATAAAGTCATCACAGATGTATTTACAAACATACAAGTCTTTGCATTCCACTGTTTTATCTCTATGTATTAAGGAATGGTTGAACAATTTCAAACTTTATCCAGTACTATAAAAATATCACAAATACTTTCAATCATAGCTTTTACTGAAACTCTAGGTCCAGGCTGTAAGAGAGCTCTCTGTGTCTGAAGACTTTTAAGTAAACTTATGAGATTAGTAGCAAACATTTTCATTATTAAAACCAGCAACTGGCACTTCTTTCTATCTGATCCTTTACTAATATATTTTCATTTAATTTTGTTTCAAACACATACCTGTAGTACAATAGCTATGTCCTATTTCCTTTTTTAGTAGGAAATTTTATTATGTAAAGACTGCCTAAATTATTATTTCAAGTAGTCAACAAGTATTCAATCCATGACTCTTCAAATTAACATTCTGATTTGATATTCATTTTTTTCTGCTTCCACATTAAAAAGCTAACAGTACGTAGTAACAGCAGGCAACATAAAATGTCTCTGCCAAATTTCGTCAATAATTGCATAGCATTTCCAGCTATAATTAAAATCTTTCACAACCTGTATTCATATAGCATTCTTTGAGGTTAATTGGGTTTAGATCACTGCAAAATCATTTTCATGTGATATATTTCACTTGTTACAAATTGTACACTAGTTCATTGAAAATGTATAGCCTGTCTCTTAATTTGAAAGTATTTAGAATCTTAAGTTACAGCATCAAACCAGCTAATTCCTAGTTTCTAATAACATTCAAAAAACGAAAATCCTTTCCATTTCAGAGATAATGACATTAATGAGTGTTAGCATAAGACTGTGAAGAACAGGCTTTTCCAAGTATTGGGATTACCTCATACAGATAGTTATGAAGCTGGGGTACTTGCATCCTCCTGAACAATATCAGAGGTCCTAATTTCAGGAGAATTAAATACTGAACACCAGAGGAGTGACCACTGGGACAGTCCTTGAACATCTATTTTAATACATTTCTTGGCATATGGGGGCAGGATCCAGTCAAGGGCAGCACAGATCTGAAAAACGTACTTAACGAAGAAGAATCTGCATTCTTCCCCTTAAAGCCCCAGACTGATGTGTGCTAGAGTTCAGGCCTTTCAAGCATTGAAGATTGGGAGCCCAAAGACAGTACATTACTGGAGCCTTTCAGAAGGACAGCTGATATTCCCTTTCATGTGCAATAGGACTGCTATTATGATTTCAAAATCATAATATTGAAACTTGTGAAAATATGTTCACACAACATTTGAGTCATGATAGGAGTGAGTCACTCCATCTGAAGTGTCTCATTTGGAAAGCTAATCTCCATATGCTGCCTTGTGAATCACCACAGAGTCTCCAGAGGGAGGCTCTGGGCTCCCCAGACCTGAGCCTGTAGTGGCCCATGTCTTTTCCCCAGCTGCAGCAGAATCACATTCAAATTTCTATTCCAAGTCCAGAATTTCAGGAATGTTAGATCTCATTCCTCTCAACATTTCCTAAGATACCACTTATATCATCTTTTGTTTCTATGAGCTCACAGGACAGAGTCCAAAATCTTGGCCTGAAGAGAGTCCCTCCTTATTCATGGTACTGTGTAAAAGATTCACATCCAATGTTTGTGTCTGTACATATGGATAACTATACACAGACATGCTTTTATTTATGCACTCATTTCCTTAGACTTGGCTAAATTAATTTGGAGTTTGATTCTGTGAATATCGACAGCAAATTAGTGTATTGATTAAAATCCTACCAAAGAAACAATTTAGTTAACAATGAGTGTATCAAAGTATTTATTTTCCTTCTCCTGATAGCTTGGTCCACCAACACAGTTCACACTTCTCAGAGCAGCTGCCAAAACTCAGGCAAACTCTGCATATATTTCAAGTGTGACTTGTTTTATCTAGGTGTATAAACAAGGCTGAAAACAAAATGATCACTTAGCATGCAGTGTAATCCTTTAGTTCAGGACTTTCATTCTGGTGTCAATAACCAAGTTCTTAGAATCAGTTCCTTTTCAAAACCTAATTCTGACTAAAGCATTACAAAAAATCCATGCTCTCTTACACTGCTCTCTCTGTAACATCTGCTCTCACTCAGAATTTGTGCTGAGAAAAATGTAATATATAGGTCTACATGAAACTAATAATTTTTACTGTATGCTGAAATTAATACTTTGAAGATTATGCTTAACAATATTGTCTTGTTATACACATAATAATAAAAATATTTTTACGTTGAAGCCTAATTAATTATAAGATTTGTGATTATTCCATTAAGAAACAGAAAGCCAGCACCATGTATCAAATTAAATGAGTTGTCATTGATGTGAGAAACTGTAGTAGAACTATTACAGGGAGGACATTTTTTCTTTTATTTAATTTGAGGCTTCCAGTTGTCACTAGATATTTCACGTGAACAAACTTTAAATATTCCTATGGAAATACAGATATAATTGAAGATTGGGAATTTTTCACTGGAAAATATTAACATCAAATTAATTTAAAAAACCATGTACATTTCTTCACCACTGTATCAATACAAGAAGCACATAGATTTTCTTCTAATAAGCTCTTAGAAGAACTAAACAAATTACTATACCAAAAAATTCTGAAGTAGTTCTGTCATAGACCATACTTTTCAACTGAAATAGGTAAGCTACCTTCACTAAATAATTCACTGCTGTATCTACAGAGCAATTTAATATTTTTTGGCATAGCCAAATAAATATACAAACATAACTCAAAACAAGCAAAATTCCTGAGCATGCGTGTTGCCTAGTCAGATAATTACGTATGAATAATCTGTTTATGACTAGTAGGTATAAAATTGGAAATTTTCAAAAACATTCTTTTTACTGAATTATTATTAGTGGTTTGTTTCTCCTCCGATTATTCTTGTTAAGTGAAAATATCGATACGTAGACTTTATGTGATACAGCTGTAACACAGTGTGAAGACAAGACCAAAGATATTAACAATACAAGCTGTAGAACATATTCTTAGCCAGAATTCCTTGGTGGACTCCTGTCTACAGAAGAGGAGTGTTCTGTCAGAAAAAAACATATTCCCTTCCCACCCTTGTGCTTGCAGCCTGGCTAAGATAAAACAAGCTGAACAGAAGAAGGGGAGTGAATGAAAGGGGTGCGGGAGGAGCTGACAATAAAGAAAATGTTTTCTTCCTATGTTCTGCCAGTCTTGCAGTACCCGTGGATTTTTACATAGGAAGTTGGAGGAGTTATTGCATGGGAAGAAGTGTTGTGGTCTTGAAGATTGTGGCAGGGAGACCAAAGGCTGCCCACTCTGTGAGACAAAGGGTTGCCCTGAACTGCAGGACAACGCCACACCCTCCTGACTCCATGGGCGCCAGGTCCTGTATCCCTGTGCTCCCTGCCTGATGTCCCAAGCGATCAGGCAGCCTAGAAGATGGAGCAGTTGCCAAGGCCCATCAGGTACTTTATTGTTTGCTGCTGAATTAACTGTAGCTGAGAGCATGCCCTGCCTCATGAATGCTTTTTGTAATCTGAAAGAGTCGCCTCTTGCAGATTTTCTCGCCTCCCATCCAGTGCAGTTGGCCCCTTCAACGTATGCAGCAGAGAATATTTTTGTATTTTCTCTTCCCTGCTTCATCAAAACGGTCCTTGTACGCTGGGACAAAAGCCAACCTCAAACAGTAGATTGTTTGGCTGCTCTCTGCAACAGTATTGTGCCATCCTGAGAAGCTTTGGCAGCTGGTAATGAGGGACTACAGGGACTAAAATCCATGAAGTATATGGCTTCTTTAGAAAAATGCCCTTCTTAGTGCAGAGGAGCTGAAGATGAAGGTTTTATAAATATTCAGAGCCCCTGGAAGCACAGGAGCATAGTGAGGATCGTTGTGAGCGCAGAGGATGTCGGCACCCTCAGGCTGCAGTTATTGCTGAGCTGTGCTGCATCAGCCAGCACCTCTGATGCCCTGTGACAAGGTTGGTCTTGGGAAGGGGGTGATGGATTTGTCCCTGTATTAATTATTATCTTAATTTAATTGCTATCGCACATCAGACTCTTATTATATCTTTTGCTGTGGCAACTAGTCAATATGTGATCTGACTGGCCCATCACTAGACTACTTAGCAAACTGTTGGCTGACTACTGCTGGTGGTATTAAAGAAAATATTTATCCTTAAAATTATGAACCTATATATTTAAAAAGATTATAATGTGGAAAATTACACATAGGACACAATGTGACAATCCCTTTAGCTTTCTTTGCCCATTTTGCAGAATTTGGCCTTGTACAATGTAGTTCTTATGCAAAACCCAAAGAGTTTGAGAGAATTGTTTCCATCAGTTCAGCTCATCCATGGATCAGGTTCAAATGTTATTTTAAATTTCCAGCATTCCATGTTTCCAAGATGAGATATGGGTATGTTTGTTTGCTTTTTTTCTTAAAGCAGCCTTCCTATTAACTGTGAAGCAGTCTGAAATAGCTGAAGTAATTTCATTTAAGGCAACCTGTCTGAAACAACTGGATCAGAGGAATAACAAAGAATGTCTGGATGAATGTATGTGTGTATGCTGGATACAAATACATGAGTACAATAATTCCTCTGAGCAGTGATTTCCTCCCATCACTAAAATCACCCAGGCTAAAAAACTGAAATGCATACAGAAAGAGGTTAATACCAATTATAAACTTACAGTTCATTATATACTTCTCAAACTAATACAGATACAACATGATTTAAGATTGGAAATGGTAGCTGAAGGAATTAGTTGGCTCGGCATGAAACTAAGTTTATTTAATCAATGTTGCTTCCACTAGAAAAGTGGATTAGTTTTTCTTTAAGACAGAGTTAAAAGTTTTGCAGCTAATTTATTTTAATAAGCATTCAGTCACTTACTGCTGCAGAAAAAGGCTAAACTGTAATGAAGAGCCAGGAAAGAAAGCATGACTTAATTATTTTTCTGGGGTGGGTAATGAATAAATTAGCCATGCTGTAGGCTTGCCATTTGTATAGAATTTATTACTTTTGCTTTAAGAGCCATATCATGACAAAGTCAATTTTTCTCCTGACTGCAAACTGATTGATGGGGTAAAGTCTGTTTGTGAAAGACTTCCTCTTCATCACTGCATTGCCAATGTTGGTATCACAAAGTGAGTTTGAAGTTTTCCCGAGTGCATGTTCTCCTACGTAATTATAGATGATAATTATTTTTATTCCTTTTTTTAACAAGCTTTCTAATCATGTAAACTTCAGAATGAAAACCTTAGATGAGACAAAAGATGCACGCAGCTTGAAAATGATTTTCTTCAGTCTGAATTTTTTGCCACAATGTTTTCTATGTGAAGTATTAAGTACTGCATTTAGAATAACAGCAAGTGTTTTCACAGGAAGATGTGTACGACTTACTAAAAAGTCATCTTGCAAGTGATAGAAGAATGGAAATTTTCAGGAGAAAGATTAATAATTGGGCATGGCATTGGGAATATAGGTTTGATTCAATTCTCACTTAAGTCAGTGGGATACTGATTTAAATGGGATTTGGCCTGCTAAGTGTAAGTAAAATGGTGACTTTGAAATGAAGAAAACTGTAGAATAAGTATCAGGAGGCAAAATAAGAATGAGCTATATGATTTACTGCAGTGTGAGTCCTCCCAGCAAAATGAAGAAGCACACTCTGTTAAGATAATGAAAATGAGATTAAATAAAACATTAGTAAAGGTATTGTAGAAAACTTCACCTTGATGAGCAAACTAACTGTTTTACAGACCCTCTTGGGACTTTTCTTTTTACAGAGTCTTCAGATATATTGCTTAAGATTGCTCTAGGATATATTTCATTCTCTGCTTCTCTTCAATCCCAGATACTAAAACTCCTTATTAGAGCTTTATTATCTCTCCAGTAAGGAACTTTCCACTGCGTTTCAGATTTACCCCTATAGAAAGCATTGCTTCTAAACGCTCTGTTTCTTGGCTTGATAGTCAAGCTAGCAACTAGAATGTTTTAATTAAAGCAGGAAAAACATTGTATTAAACAGACATAACTTGTTTCAAATAACTTTCTCAGAGGATTTGTTGGGTGGTTTTTTGAGGGGAACAGTTACCTTGAACTTGCAAAGTAAAAATGGAAAACATCCCAGTAGCAGATTCGGTTCTGAAAGTTACATTGCTAAGCTACTCCCTATACTGCAGTCAAAGGTCCTTACTGCTTAAGAGTCAGTAAAAAAAGTACAAGGAAAGAAGCTGAAACAGATAATCCTGTCTCCTTTTTTTTTTTTTTTTCAGTCCCCAGACTGCTATACAGTTTTGGGGGTTGTTCATCAGCTGCAGAGCACAGTGAGTGCTTATCTGCTTATTTCCACTGGAAGTAATCATCTTTTTCTCCTTTATGAATACAAAGCTAAAATCATTATGACTTATTCCATCAAATGCTATGCTGTCAATGGGAAAAGCTTTCACAGAGGTCAGTTGTTTGACTCTTAAGCTGCAGCATTTGCCAAGTAGTGTTTCTAGCTTGTGATGTTTTCTATATAACAGACACAGATAGATATTTATGTAATTATTTCTGTGGATTTGAATATACAATTTAATGACCATTGAAGTAATTCTAATGAACATTATATTGTTAAATATACAAACTTTACAAGCTCAGTAAGAAAAAACAAGACAAAAGACATGCTGTATGTTACAAGTATTTTGGTTTTCTTTTATTTAATTTGTTGCTACTCTGAAGGCCCTTCCAGTGCATATATCATCTTTATTAAAATTAGTATCAAATGACTTACTGAATCTAAATTACCTACAATGATATGTAGAATTTTATTCTGTTCAAAAGAAAAATTAAACCTATTCATGGTTGTCCATGGTTGCAGTAAAACAAAGCAGAACAACAAAAAAAAAAGCCCCATCCTCCATGTTCTCCAAAGATGGCACTACCTACTGTTGGCCTGAAGTAATGATAAGTAATGGCAGACTTCTGTCCCCAAAACACTAAAAGTCAACCAGTGAATTGCAGACTTTGCATCTCCAGTTAAGAAAATTCATTATTGTATGATACATTTTGCCTGGGAAGAAAAATCTGTTCTGAATAGATTGTATAGAGGCTTATGCTTTCCTAGTTCAGTAAGGCAAGATCCTATTATTATTTATTCAACATCTAAAGGTATAGACAAAAGGATGCTTTTTCTTGTGAAGACGGGCATATGAAAACAGCCCGGGTTACCTAAAATTCCTCAGATATTTGCTTTCTCAGCATGGGATACATCTACTTTGCTGAAGCAACATAAATGTACATACAGATATTAGCTTTAATCTGACTGTCCTATGAATCATAGTGTGAAGGTGTAGATTGCAGGCAGGTGAACTGGCAAGTTCACACCTAGACTGCAGGAAAGTGTGTTCAGGGAAATCTGTGTCCACCAGCCACTTCTTTAAACATCCCAGTTCCTCAAATTTATGTAGATGGCCCTGGTACTTATAAATACAGAGAATGTATACAAAGATTGGGGTAAATGGTTGGAAAATTAAGTAATAGGATATGTTTAGATAGACAGTCACCTTCAGCAAAGGGTGACTCATGAATAAAAAGAAAAATTCCAACAGTTTAAGAGCAACCTTTATACTTCACAAATATTTTTCAAGTAAATCATTGAGGAATTATATTAAGAAGACAAAAAAAAAAAAAAATCAGCTGCTTTGCAAATGAATTGCAGACATAAAGTCCAAATATGCTAAAACCATTATTTGTTGCACATTTTTGTCTTGCTCTGTGCATCAATGTCACTACCAGTGAGGCCATGCAAGAACGTAGTGTATAGAGATAAAGAAGGTAAATGGATAGTGACAGCCATGTAATCCAGAGTCTGATTGCTTTTCCACATGTCACTGGTGAAACACACAACTGTCTCCTCAGTCTGTGTGAGGGCCTACAGCACCCAGACTCATTCAGTTTAATGCAGTCCACACACAGAAACAACATATTGAAGAAATATTTTACTCTCTGGAAATGTTTTGACACCACTATTACTCATCATTAAAAATACACCTGCAAGCCTTGTGTGTAGCAACAGTTATCACTTCTCTAAATACTGAATTTATTTTTTTTTTTAAATCTAGACTCCAACAAGTTCAATTTTCAAATAGAGTTAATGAAACAACCAGATCTTACTTTTAGCAGTGTTCACATATGGCAGTGTGTTCAATGCTGAGTGTTTAATATCAATGTCCACAGCGCCAAAAATACAGAACACTTCAATATTGGATATAATTCCACAAATACTTGTAACATTACTCTAGCATAAATATTTCCACTGAGCAAAATAAGGTTACTAACCCAGAAATTTTCTTGCTTACACAGAAAGGATTCAGTCTCTCAGATACACTTCTAATAAAAAAAACACCACCTTTCTGAAACACTTGATTTTCAATAAGATTGGGTCCTGAAGTTTGCACAACTGACTTGATTTCTAAATTTTATAGGTTTGTTGAATGTAAATAATCTTAATATTTTTCAAAAGGAGATGGATGAAAGCATGAGTTCAATTCCTAGTTTTTAAATTACTTTAGCAAGAGTTTAAATATAAGCACATGGGCCTCATGTTTTGCAGGACCTCACAACAAACTAAACTCACATTCTTAAATGGTTTACTGGTTTAAAATCTATATATTCTCATCATATGTGTATGCATAGTTTATTCTGAAGTAGAAAATAATTTATTAAAAAGAAAGCAAAATGTATTTGTGTTGATGAAGTGACTTCTTTGTATAAAAAGTATTTAATTAATGTGTTTAATTTAATATTATAATATTGATTTATTGTGAATTTCTCTTTGCAGCTAAGCATTTTAAGACCAGTCAGTCATTCTATAGATATATGCTTATAAATGTATAAATGTACATAGGTAAATATATGCAAATATACATAGAAATCAGTAAATAATACTTGATCTGTTAATTCCAAGTGATTTGAATATGCTTTTTGAACTTGAATATGCATCTTATTTTCTGTATTGTTCAAGGACTGATGATTGAAATAGTTCAATTTAATTCACAATTAAGCCAAAACCCCAAAAATGTATAAGAGTAGAAAAGTGATGAATAGCTGAGCAAAACTACCCTTCAGGTGTTTGCTGGAGGCAGCCAACAGGAAGATAAAATCAGGTTTGCTTTTGGTTTATGGTATGGTGAATACAGTACTCAGGAAAACAACAATTTGCATTTAGTTAGCATTTGAGGTAAATGCAAACATTAATCTTTCCTTTCAGATAAGCAAGCATAGAATTTAGGTCACTGCTTAATTGTAAGGAAGAAATCTCTGATGCAGCTGTCAGGGCACACTATGTGACCTGATCATACAAGCTAGAGGCAGGACAATTCCTGCACTTGATGCACCTCGTGGCTCTCTAAGTCAGCAAGACTCCTCTGCACAGGGTCAGTAGCAGATGGTGAGGAAAGGTGACTTTTTAGTTGCCTACCACACACTGTACAAGGAGGAAGAGTAAGAGGCTCTCAAGCAGGTGTCACATAAATCCATTCCATGTCTGAAGGGTTACTGATGTTGCTCCACCCTCCATGCCATGTTTATTATCAATTACATTAGAATACCCTTAATTTCAGAGAAGGATCTGGGTTAAGATTCATTTTGCTGTCCCCAGCAATTTCTCACCACTACCATTAGCCTGTTCCCCCTCAGCAGTCACTCTGGTACAAGCCTCACTCTGAAAGACCCAACTGCCTCCATAAAATCCAGCAGGAGCAAGGGCAGCTTGCTCAGGCTATGGAGCGGCTACAGGGAGCAGATGCTCCATTGTTATGTGCTGCATTTTGTGGTGTTGTTGCACGTAAGTGTACTGGTGGATCTAGCTGCTCAGGATGAATTTAGCTTTATTGTGGTGATTATTTAATAAAGATTTTATTATGACCAGAAGGAATCAGATTTGGAAATTAAGTTTCTTCCTATGACAATCTTTGTGCAGATAGAAAAACCGTGGAGACAAAACTGGAAAAAGAAAAAAAGTAATGTCCTTACACATAGCAAATCTAGACTTTACAGCCTATTTTCACATTTCTTTTTGAGTATTAAAACATTTCAATGAATTATATGTAGAATAGTAAAATCATTTTAGCTTCTCCAGTGGAACTAGCCCTCAAGCAAAAAGCAGTCATGGAGCTTCCCTTGCTTCATATCTTTGCCTACAAAAAATCAAGACAGGAATGCTTAGTAATGTTGAATATACGGTGTTCAGCTCAACATGCATTCAGTTCAGGTTTTCAAGAACAGAGGATGCAAAGAGGAAAGGTGTATGTTTGCCAGGAACCTCTGTTCAGAATGAAAATAATCTAATAGCATGGATGAAATCGCAGCCTTCACTGCCAAAGGAGGATACCTTTAATTCCATAGGATTCAATGCATCCGCCTAGCTCAAGAACGATGGAAGATAATTGTTGACACAAAACAATCAAAAGCTCCTGAAAGCTTTTCTCTTTTCCTTCATTAAGCCCCGAGTAGACCTCTCAGTGATTTAGCAAAACTGTGGGACAGACAGTTTTTGTGTTGGCTGATCTGAGAGGCTCAGGTGCAGGTTCCCTGAACTCCAGCCTCGCAGCTGTGCTGCTGGCGGCACCAGGCAGGAGGGCAGAAAGGAGCTGGGCGGTGGGAGGAAAGTCTGGTTCTCTGATGGGTTTGCTCAGGAAAGCATTCCTGCACCAGATGTCACTTAAGCATGTGCTTAAGTTCTAGTGGAATATAATAAGGAGCAGGAAATGTGTGCTTAAGTGTTTTCCTGAATAGGGTCCAAAACTGAGTAGGTCATAGGTGAAATCTCTTCCTGCTATGCTGTTCTGCCTGCATCGGTACTTGCAGCTGCCTATCCAAGGCAGAGAAGTATCCTTCTATGTCTCCAACCTTGCGCTGGATTATCTCCAGCTGAGCAGGAACAAAAATGCTATCATTTCCAGTTCTCCTCTGAGACCTCAGGGAAGATCCAGGAAACCTATGCAAATAATTTAGAACATTAATCCTTTTCATAATTTCTCTGCTGTTATCCACTTACCTAAGTGGCTATAACTTCAGCACAATGGATGATAGGGGCAAGTGTTCCCTTGCATGCTGTATTATGATACAAATAAAATAAATGAGGTAGAAATCTTGTCTTCTTTAGATGAGATATTTTAGTTGAAATACAGTAGGACTAAATGGGATGCTCTTACAGACTGCTCTTTTACAGTTGCCTCTTTCAGTCCAATACAGATTTATTTCCATATGTAAAAAATATTTGGGTTATGCCTCCAATGGAGAAGCTATACTTGATTTACAAGATGCCTTAACCTGACTATACACAATTCATATAATGCACTGTGGCCATGAGACTCCTACGTCACAGATCAGTTAGGGAGCAGCAAGTCACTGCAGAAAACATAGTCTGAGTGACACTGACCTGCCTCTTTAAAGCCTTTTACTGATTTTTCTAACTAGGAATAAAAGTAAAGAATCTAAAGGAGGAGATCTTTGAAAAATAGCAACAGACTTTTATGCTCATATGCATGCAAAATTAAGAAAGATTTTTTTTAAAGGGGTAATAATTACAGTCATGTTTACTCCTGCTGTATTTAAAGCAAGGAGTAATGAAACACCATTTCATCTTCTTATTCTCCATCTCCCAAATCATCTTAAAGAAACTGTCAGAATATTTTTGCCTGCACTTGTTATGGAGTAAGCAGAACTGAAAAATAGTTATTTATCACAGCATGTATTCTTCCATTTATTCCAACATTTGTAGTATTTCTCATTCTCAAAAATGAAACAATAAACACACTCATATATTTAACTACTAACAGTGATTTAATGCCCAGTTTTCAGTGTCCTCTGTTGATTGTACTCTCAGTGTTTCATCACCCTAATCTTTACTGGAGCATACAACACAAAAGTTCAGAATGTATTGGTGTGTTAGGGCTACGTTAGATCATTGTACAGTAACTATCACTTGTCTTACATTGTAAGCAAGGGAGAAAATAGAAAGGATTAAACAGGTATTTTCTTCAAAGATCCTGCAATGTTTTCTGTAAAAACTGGCAAAATTACCCATGCCTATAACAATCAAATGCTATACTTATTTGATCAAAATAATTATAGGAAAACATGACATTTAAAGTTGAAATTGTTTCAAGCACCACTTTCAAAAAGTATTATATTAAAGACAAATCAATACTCTTTCTGCTGTCTTCAGGCAAGATCTTCAAAACCTGAGATAATTGAGTATTTGAAGAACCACAAATCACATATTGATCTGAAGAATTTAGATACAGCACTGAAGAGAATGTGTTCTCATAACAAACCGCTATGTGTTGACACTACCGCTGCCTATTTCTGTTTCTCAGCAAATTTAGGGCTCATCTTCTACAGAAATATGCAACCAGTGGCATTGATAATACTGTGAAAGATAGAAATTACATAAACCTGTTTTCCATATATTGTTGGTGGTGTACAAAGACAGTAAAAATGAAGGCTTACTGATGTGGTATACAATGAATTAAGGCAGAACAGAGCAAGACCTATGGTAGAAATATGTGACTGCTTCCCTTATAACTCTCTAAAGGTGAGAGAAGGAAAACAATAACAAAAAGATAATTGCACCACAGTGAAAAGCCTTTTCCATGGTGTTCTGTCGCACTGCACTTATTTTTTTGATAACTGGATTTACTTCGACACATAAGCAGCTACAACCCTGGTACCCCAAATTCATTCATCAATTTATGGCCCCTTTTCATTTCTGTCATATTATATCTGTTTAAAAATTTTCATTAAGTTTAGTAAATAGTTACAGCTGGCTTAAGAGTATTCTGAAGTCCCTTGTATTTTCCTATGTCCCATGTTGTCCTGGACCTCCCTGAGCTCTCTACTTTTTGTTTCACATACATACTTGAAAAAGTGGCAATAGGCATCCCTTTTCTGTAGGTCACAGCAAGCCATCGCGACTCTTGTTACACAAGCATCTTTTGCAAGGGCTCCCTTTCCTGAAGATAGGGATCTACACAATCATAACTGTAATCCTCTGGTAGGAGACCTGTTACCTCTCCGTGACCACAACACATTTTCCAACAGCCAGAGGAGATGGTGTAAATAATGAGGTGGAATTCTGGAGCTCTAGTACAAGTTATCTCTATTATAAAATAAACTTTATTCAAAGTAATCACTGTTTTCTATAATAAAACTCCACTTTTGCAAAAGGCTGAACAATATGGTCAGGAAAACTAAAAGAATTCTAGACCAAATGCAGGAAATTCTTGATAGCATGATACAGACGGACAGCTACTAGATTACTGTGGTGAACTGAATGCTAACATCCATTTAATAAAAAACATAGGTGTCAATGAAAATGTGATTATAAAAGCTCAATTCCATAATTATGTGTGATAATATTGGAGAGGATCTGAATTTTGTGAATTTTGCCTGAATTGTACAGGCAATTTCAACAGGGAACACTGATTCCAGATGTGTCACAGATATCTTGAATTTTGGCTACATTAGTATCTTATGTTTAAATCTTCTTCTGGGACTCTAAAAGTCCAGAAGGGAAAAAATCAAATCAAGAATACAATATATGAATCTTTCATTGTTGATGTGACATGTTAAGTTGCCCAGGCAGCTTCATGCCATGTAGAATTCCATCAGCTTGATATTTTTTGCTATTCATTTTCAAAGGGAGCTTCTGATGTGTACTATGCAGCATATGATACTGTTGCTGATTATAAAGACAGATATGATACTACCAAGTATAAAACCCTGCTGGCCACCTCAGTACTGTTAAATAGAGAAGAATAAAAAAATCTAATTCCCAAAAACCAGACCAAATATATACTTTACACTTTTACTATGGCACACAGTGAAGAAATGCCATTATAAAAGGAGTGTTTCCAAGACTGAAAGTGAATGGAGCATCACAGGTATTTAGAAGATTTCTAAGCATGCTGCCTTGCTTTTCAACACCATTTATAATTCTTTTTTTAAAGGAACTATGTAAAGAACAATATTATTAAAAAGGCAAATACTTTTGTTCAATGTCATTAAATACTCATTCTACTGAAAATTATAATTTTATCCAGTTCTTATAAAATATTTCCCTCATATGAATAACTGACTAATAGAAACTCAAAGTTATTCATATTTACAGTCAGCAGTTTTGAGGAACTATCCCTTAGTGTATAATTTTGACCCAAATGTATTGTCCACTCTCATCAGACTGACCTTATTGAACAAAGACTGACTAATTAAAAGAGATATGTAAGCCATAGAGATGTCATTAGATGATATGATAAGATTCTACAAGATTACATCTTGGAAATAGTTAGCTCATTAATTTTAAAGGCAAAGTATGATACAACAGCATATACTTATATAGGAGAATGCAAATACACTTGTGATTTAACTACCATGGTACAAATATTCTGGAGGGTCAAATATGCTTATTAAATTAGGTTCATTTCTCTCATGGGTACTAAGATTCAGATAAAACAGTGTATTGTGGAAATTCTATGAATTCATGGTAGAATAAGTAAAATTTGCAAAATTTAACTGACATTCTGAATGCCTATAAGGAACACTTATATTTAGTATTACAGTCAGATTTATTATCCATTTTGTATGTGCTCTGATGACAGAAAAATTATTTTCTACAATAAGTGTGTTTTTGACTAAATCTCAGTTAGAATCCAGTATCACCAAGAAATCACACAGCACATGCTGCAAGATGACTTGGATTTTTATTTCTTCCTGAACTAAAACCATCCACACACTTTCAGTCTAAATCGCTTTTATTTTAACTAAGAATGTTAACAATAAACAAAGAAAAAAAAAAAAAAGAGAGGATAGCATGTGTCTTTCAGGTAACAACTTTCAGGTTGTAACAACTAATGGAAGGTTTAAAAATATTGTCATCACATAGTGGCTTGGGGAACCAAATGGCTACGTATGTTCTTGGTTCAAATAAGTCTAATGGTGCTCGTCATTGAAAGAAAAAGTCCTGACAGTTAGGCTCCCTTAGAAACAAGTTTCAGTTGATGAATAGAGCATCATTAAAAGTGAGAAGATAGGTTCTGGAAGTTTGATGGTAATAATAGTAAATTAAGGATTTCACAAGAATAATTTTCCACTTCATCTTCTGTAAAAATGGCAAGCAGAGAGGCAGAGACCACAAAAAAAGAGGTATAATTTGCCACTACTATAATTATATTTTCCATGAAAATGTACATCAGCTTTACTGAAATCACCAGTGTGACACTTGATAATGCGCACGTACAAGGTAGCTGAAAAGGATGCAGCTTCACAATGCGAATACGAACAAATCTTACGATCTTATAAAATTCTAATAAGCGGGTTGGTTTGGACAATCCGTATCCAAAAGACATAAAACAAAACAAAGCACACACAGATGGAAAAAAAAAAAAAAACCAAAAAAAACCAAAAAAAAAACCAAGAAGAAGAAGAAAAAAAGCCTTCTAAATGTCTTTTCATTGAGAATCCCTAGGATTAACTATATTGCTTTAAGTCAACTGACAGACCTTCATCTGATGCACATTGATGTCACTCAGCAAATGATTTTCAATTGCAAAGGAAACATATTGCACCATGGATGTTGTAATTTTAATAATACAAAAAATAAAATTCAAGGCAAAGTAATAAATGGTATGGAGTTCTATTTAAGCTCCTACTTGAGTTTATGTGTTCTGCAAGCTAAACATTGGCTTTCTAGGCAGATTTTCCAAGTTCTCATTACTCTAATTCATATTTAGTTTAATATTTTGGTTTCTGATTTACAATGTTCATTACTGCCAACTCTTTACAATTATTGTCCAAAATCCTGGTTTCTTATGGGGATATTAAAGGTTTCAATTCTGCAATTTCTCAAAAAATATGTTTAAAAAGTAACAAGATTGATAAACACACCCATACAAAACCTGCAGAACATCAAAATAATTCTGAGGAAAGGTACAGACTGATAAATCTCAGAGAAAATATCAGTAAATACAGAATAACATGACTGAATTGAGAAACACTCCTGATCTCTGCAACTGCAATCTCTCCAACTGTGGCTGTACATCAGAAAATTACAGCAAAGAGCTCCTGAGTTAAATCACTTTTTAAAAAGATGCTATGGGCTGGGTTCATAATTTCTTACAGCCTCTGTGAAATAACAACACAAGATATTTCTATTCCAAATTAAAAAAAAATAAAAATGCTTTCTTTACACAGTATCAGGATGAGTTAGGCTTTCTGCTTCTCTTTGGGATGTCTGGGAAAGCAGAAATAGAAGGGGCAACACAGAAGAGGATAATTTTTTTAATATATTCTGGAATGAATATGAATATGCTCTGATCCTAAATCTTGTCTTAATACACGTTAGCTGTAATTATATAAAAGTTAATGTAGTATTAATGTAGTATTAATGTAGTAATGATTTTGCCTCCTACCTCTATCTTTCAAGAGTCCCTGGAAAACATTTACATACATTCTTGTATCTTTGTGACAAAGTTCTGAAGTTGGTTTGTTCAGATATGTGTCATGTTTAGATCTTGGTTTTCTTCTCTGACTCAATTCATGGCTGTATTTCTCAAAGATATTCTGCTCTGTTTGAAATCACTCTTTGAGTTCAATGAGAAATAGATGTAAGCCAGAAGAACAGCAACAGAAGCAAGAGCTAATTTCCCTTTCCCAACTGATGCCTAGACCTTACTGATGCCACAGAATTTGACTTCATGGACATTAATTTTATATACAGAGGAAACTCAGATTTGCTTTGAAAAGAGATAATATGCGACCCAGAAAAAGAAAAGCTTAAAAGTCAGCTTTCTGGACAAATTAGTGTGAGCACAGAAAAACAAATACTTCAAACAGTTTTATTTGCAATGAAACTTGCAAAAAATATAATGCCTTGTGAGTTTACACAGGAGATGCTTCTTTCAAGATCTTAGTTTATGATCAAATAAAAAATGAATTGGAAGAATACTCTTTGTATCATTTCTGGTGTGAACTAAATTCTTGATTCCTCTTTAGAAAAGGAGCAAAGGCACACATTCTCAGTAATATTTACAGCTTTTTTTTCCCCACTGCTAGCTTTGTGAGTCAAAACCTAATTCTTTCACACAGCAGAAAGTGCTAGTCAGCACAGACTGTATTGTAAATAACTTAAAATGAGGAGTAAATGAAATGGGATTAATTTACACTGACTTATATAAGCATTCAATTGGTCGTGAATACTAGAAATCAGAGAGACCAAATGTATGTTTTCTGGTTCAGTGACTACCCTTTACAGAATTACTTTCATATCAAAAGGGGAAATGGTCAAGTTGACTCAGAAAATATTGCTGGAAATAAAGTTGAAAAGAAGCAATTCTTTTGTCAGATGGACTTTTGAACAGAGAAGAGACAAAAGCATGTTTATTTTGTGTTTGTATGCTAATCTTTGTAAGACCTTGGCAGTTCTTCCTACAGAACAAGGGTCAACTCAGAAACAGTAGTGACTACTGACAGATTTTCAGTAACTTTTCAGTGATGGCTCAAGGCTAGAATGAAACTTTCAGCCCAGTCACAAAGCACCAGGACTTGGACTGCACCATTGCAGAAGCAATCCCAGAATATGCATGAATCCTACCAATATCCTTCTGAGTTCTGGGAAACAGTGATTTGGATCTGGCTTATACCACTAATAAATTACTTTTATTTCATCTTTTCCTTTTCTGGGTTGGATCCTGTAGTCAGCAAGCAGTAAGAATGGCACACACCTGCCCACTCACTCTCAACTTCCTTCCTCTCCCAACCAATATTTAATGACTGTACTCAAGAAGTTGTCACAGGAATAGAAAGGAAATTCTTCCCTCTTACCATTCCCTTTAAAAGGATGTTTAATTAAACTCACAGTTCAGCCTCTGTGAGGCCTGTTTCCATTCCAATATTGGCAAGGAGGTGAGAGAATCTCTTTGTTCCACACATTTTAACCTTCTGTTCCCTCCCAGTGCCAAAACTCAAAGTTTAAAATGATGTGCAGTAGCATGCAGCTGTGAAAACAGAATGATTTTGGGACATGATTATATTGAGAACCAAATTTGCTATCTACTCTCAAAGGTGAATACTCAGTGCATTTTTTCCCCTACACACTTAACCTCTGAAATGTAATACATTTGCAGAAAAAATTCTAATCATTTAGCATCTACTGCCTGTATTCCTTTGTGGGCTTTTCAAAATCCCCAGTGATCAATGCTAAGTATTTTATTAGATTCAAGACTGTAATAAACAGTGGAAATAGAGTGAGTTCATCTTATCTTATCCTAGTCTCATTTACACCATCTAAGACAAGCTAAACTGTGCCTAATGTAATGAAACTATCCTCATCAAAATTTTTAGCCTTTAATTTTTGAGTCATTATAAGGGCAGTTCTATGCAGTTCTGAAACAAAATCAACTTGGCAGGAGTTCCTGCATTATGATTTTGGATCACAGTGTCTAGGTGGGAAGTACAATAGACATCTAAGCATTATGGACCAGCCCTGTTTATGTAAGTTTCTCTGTTATGTTTGTAGATATTTTGTCATCAACACTCCATCAAGAAGTATGCTCATTTTTGTCTTTTTTTTTCATGGTTTAGTAGAACCAGAAAACATGGGAGACATATACCTGAGAAAGATGTTTCAAATTGTAATTCAATGTTCAAAACAGATGATGACTAAACACTTTTATTAATTGCATAACTAGGTAACATTTAAATAATCATATAAATACAGTTGATTAAGAATGACTAATCTTTAAGAAAGCAATCAAAGTAACACAACCAAAACAGCATTGAAAGAAAGGTGGCAAAACGTTGCATTGCCACAAGGAGTTTCCAAATGTGCTTACACACACGGATTTAAGCACTACAAATCTGAATGTAATAATAAGCACATAAATAATTCCTGCTGATTGCAGCAGAAGTGCTCATCTAGGGAAGGCAAAGAATTTTGCCTTATGTCAGCTTTCCAAATCAGTGTCCACACACTTCACTTCTACGAGCTCCACTAATAAACCACCTTTACTCCTGATTTACACTGAGCTCAGCCTCCAGGAATTTCCTTCAAACCACACAAGGAAAAGTTTTATATCTCTTTCATGTCCCAGAAAGTCACTGAAGCCTTCCAGAGGTGAATACCTGAATGTCCACAAGTAATCAAATTTATTTTGAATGGAAAGTAAAAGTCAGCCTATGGAAGGCAGGTCTGTGAGCCAGGACTGCTTAGTGCTTTCCTCAGTCTACTGTAGTCTTCTGCCCAGATAGTTACTCAGAGGGTGAACAAGGTACAGACAAAAGAACACCTGACTCTACAAGAAACAATATTTCCTGAATGTATTTCAGGTTCCAGAGCTTGGCAGTCTTTTCAACAGAATTATTTTAAGGTTTCCCTAATGTAATAGTAATATATAAAGCATTATAAAAGATTTACCAGAGCTATGTAAGCACACTGTTATTAAACAATAGCCTTTTAAAATACTCCATTGTTTGCAGTGCACAAGAAAGGATGATAAATAGACAAGTGGACAAAGAGAACACCAAACAGAAACTCCATTCCTTTTTGGAATTACTCTGCATGGAACATAGCTTCAATACTAAAGACAAAGCAATAAGGGAGAGAAGGAATGACTTATTCTATCTTCCAAAAGTTTCTTCTTTTCTTGGATTGCAATCTGGATGCCCTTTATTACTCATATTTTTATATTAAAAATATAGAAACCTAGAGCATCTTCTCAATTTTGTGTCAAATTTTCATATTGTTAAAAGAACAATTTGTTAATTTGTCACTGACTTAAAAAGTCCAGGCTTTAGCCCAAGCTCTAAACCACCTTAAGATACTGATTTTTTTAAACCCAATGTTGTAAAAATACCAATATGTCACAAAAGCTGAATTTTCAAAATCATGTATATGAGGAAGTAGCTTACAGAGGTTATTTAAAAAATGATGTTGATGTTCAGCAGCAAAACCCTGCCCCTAAAATTAGGAATCCTGTCTACATGTCAATGTTTTCAAAGCCTCTTTCAGGTTTTCCTATATACTAATTGCCTAAGAATGCTGTGGCAGAGTTTTCTCTCCGCCTCTTTTCCAGTAGCTGGACTTTGGAACTGTGATTTTGCCCAGAAAGGGTTGTGTGAGACACTAAATTCCTGCATACATCCCACATCCTCTCTCCCCAGTGTACAAGACCTGTTACAATTGGGGCCATTTATATTTGGCTAGATGCACTTGCTGTGTGCCTGTACACAGACGTGGTTAACAAAACAAATACCACACCATATATGTGGCTCTGTAAATCTCTTACAAGAAGAGGAGATGGGTTTTTTTTTCAGGTGGAATAAGCTGAGATTTTTTTTAGTCCAACCATATATGTACTTTGAAAAATTTAATTTAAGCTTTTTCAAAGCTTTCTTTTTTAATATATTATCCTTTCAAAAGGATATGCTATCATTACACTACCGAACAGAATTAAAACTAATACTGTCAATAGTAAGGTAGTACATTAGTAAATATAGTAAAACACAAATGCTTTCTTTTTGTATGGAAAATAGATAAACTACTGGTTTTCTTCTCAGAAACACATATCTTCCAAATACGTTATCTAAAGTCTTCATAATTACACTTAATGACTCTATTCTTTTATCATAGTGCAAGATTTAAATAATAAAAGCATCCTAATAGAGTGTAATGATTGTAATCTATTTGTAGATATTAAAAACATTTTTGAGAGGAAAGCATGTTTCAGTTACTGGTAATATACTGTTACTGCTTAGCTGCATTCATATTCCTCACCCCTAATTAGGATTATGTTGTTAACAGTTTCTGCTTCATTTCAGCAGAGAAAGATTTAGGATGAGAATAACCTGCACACAAAGTGTAGCACAAGCTCGAATGTTGCTACAATCCCCATGTGCGATCTTGGGCTCTGTTTAGCTAACTCTGAGATTTTAAGGGACAGAACTAAAGAACAAAAGATTTAAAACACTCCAGAAAGCGAATCCTGGCTTGGCTTGTCAAACTATTCATACCTGTTTTACAATTTATCACAGCTGGTGATTCCTGACCGAACTTGAGGCATTAGAAATCATGAGCAGCCCTCTTCTTTCCTTAGCATATTAGCCCATAGAGATATTTTGATGTTTCCTTTGAAAAGGTATCTTATCCAAAAATAATAATAAGCACCAATGTATTCTGTCTTCTTTCCTTAACATTTGAAATGTTGAATGTTGGGGCTTTTTTCTATCTGAAGTAATTTAATTTTCTATCCACACTAATTCTGTCCTCTAAACTCCAGTGTTTTCAAATAAATTAAATTAGCATTAGTACAAATTATATGTTACTGTCTATGCTATTTTTCAATTTATATCCATTTGAATATAAAGAAAATGTATGACAGCACATTTCATATCCAATTTTTTGAAGATACACTCTCAACTACTTTTGAAATATACCTTGTGGACAGTTTCTTCTGTTTGTTTAAGGGCTAAAACTCATCCAATTGAGAATTTGAACTGTGCAGGTTACTTTTATTTTCCTTAAGTGTGTCTGCTAGAAAATTAGCAGCTAGGATAGCAAAAGGGGATGCTAGTAATGATGGTGCTGTTTCCCTGGCTTTAGAATCAGTGAGGAAAGCTGCCCACTAAATGCATGACATAAAAACACCACAGACAGGCACTAGAGCCTGTTCTTAAAGTCTGAATTAACAGCCCCAGTGAGAGTCTTCATTTTAAGAGTAAATAGTTCAAGAAAAATATATAAAAATGTGCACATAATGATATATGCTGCATTTTATGCTAAAATTGTCAGTCTTTGCTATACCTCTCTTTTGAGGCTCAGAAATAAAAACATATACATTACACTTAGGAATCAACAGAAAATAATGTACCCTGCTTGTTGCTTATTAATTTGGTTTTCCTGAATTCATAACTGTAAGTTTTGTTAGTTTTGTTTTTCTTTTGCTTTTTTTGTTTGTTTGTTTGTTTGTTTTTTGGGTTTTTTTGGTTTTTTTTTGTTTTGCCCTTGACACCTGGAAAATAGGGATTACTTGTTTGGTCAAGGTTCACATTTCTTAAATGCCTGCTCCATCTCAGGTGACTCTGAATTACAGCATCTTCTGCTGCAGTTCTTTTCTCTTCAAGTATTTCAAAGAACCCCAAAGCTCTGAGTTTGTGTTGAAGTATATTCAGAATAAATATGTATACTCACAGCATTGCCCATCCGCTGATCATTACCCTCTGCTCATTTCCCATGTTCTTGTGGACTGTGTATTGAATCTGGAAGGCAGATGACAGACCCATGCACTGCAGCAATTGAATCATAGAGAATGCAAAAAAAGAGATTTTAAAATTATTACTTTCCTTATTTCACTCTGCATCATGAATGCAGTGTCTACAGCTCTGCCCCGGTTTGTACATGATTTTTTTTTTTTCAACATTACTATCCCTTTGTCTAAGGCGTTAAGATTTTAAGCAAAATTTTATCCTTACATTTTAATCATGTGTAGGGTAGAGCAGATAACATATAATCACCAAAGTCTCTGTTCCAAAGTATGGGAAAGACTTAAAAAGCAACAAATAGATGAAAGATATAGGAAGAAAACATCACAACCTATGTGAAAACTTTCTTCAACTAATTTATCCAACTGTCTTTTTTTTCACATGGTATGTATGGATAAGGTAAAATCTCAATTTTTTTTAATGCAGTAACATATTGGAAGTCACAGATAATTTAATAAGCTCTTGGTCTGACCAAAAATAAACACTTTCACAGCCAGAACCATAATGACTATTGACAGTTCCTTACAAACATTAATAAACATTGTGTATCATAAGAACTGCTTGCAAGCATTAAAGTTTGAATAACAGTAGAAATATTGGGAAAACATACATATCATACTGAAAATCAGAAATGATGACTGCAAACACTGTCATGAGCCACTAATAATCTATTGACTTCAGGCTAAATCTATACTAGCTACTTTTCTATTGTAGTTTACTCTTCATAATGCTCTGATTACTATCAATTCCAATAACCTTCCATTGGAACATGGAATTATATGAGTAGCATCTGCCATGCATGTTTTGATCTTCCTCTTATTGTCAAGAGAGATTTGTATATGCAGCCATTGTATTGGGTGTATGTGGCAGGGTTTTGGCAGCAGAGTGGAGAGGCTGCAGGGGTAATCTCTGTGAGAAGAGGCAGAAGTTTACATTTTGTAAGCATTCATCATTGAGAAGTGCTTGTGAGTTTTGGTGCTCTCGCAGTCCTCATTCATGTAATACCAGCTTGTGTTTTCATAGGACTGTCTGTATTCAAATATGCACGATTACTTAAATTTAGATGGTCAGGTATAGTGAAGTAGATGGCTAAATGCACAAAGAAGCTTAGTTCAAAAGTAATACCTGAGAATGAAAAGAAACTACCACATAATTGGAACTTAACTAAGCTGTCCAATGAATAGAAATTTTGAATTGTGTATTTGCACAAGCTCAGCCTTCTTTGGGACAATAATTAATTTCTTTCAGGTCACAGTTGAAGAATAGAGATAGAAATAATGACACCCCCCCTCAACAGATAAGCCTCATTTTGAGACCTGAACCTAGAATTCCAACATCAGGATATAATCATAAAAATATGTATTGTATATATTATATATATATGATGTATCAGAAATAATTAAAATATAATATATTGTAATGAAATATAATCACATCTCTCAGAAATTATCTTTGGCTTAGTACTTGAATCAGTCCCACAGTTGATCTTTTTTTACCATTCATTGTTACTGTTTACTCTTCACTCTAATCCAACCATTTATTGTATAAGGAAGCAGACGCAAAATGTTTTTTTCTATTTAATATTTAATCCATAGTCTTTAAATCAAATTCTTCCTGACAACTCAGATTTTTTAACAGAATTCTACTGCAGAATAATGCTGTTATGTAGTGCAGCTTTATGAGCATCAGTGCAGTACTTCCTATGGATACCCAGAAGAGACAGAGTTTCAATTCCCATTTTTTTCTTTTACAAGGAAGTCACCCTAATGCTGGATTTTCTAATTACCCAGTACAGTATTTCTTTAAGGCCAAATATTTTAAGACATAGTTACTTGCTATTCAAATGTGAGGTGTTATCAAAGAATGTCATATCCTACACAGCAATAGAGATTCCAAGTATAATGACATTAAAACAGCATACTGTTTTGTATTGTCTTCTTTTATTCTTTAGAACAGAAAGAAGGATACAGTAAGGAAATTAGGGCTTTTAACATTTCTGCTCTTGATCACTTTTCTGAAGATAACTTGGTGTAATGTCCTCATCTAAATTTTATGATGCTTAACACAAGTCTAGATCAATGCAAACGGACTTTGGATCTGTCTCCTCACATTTTAATATAAGGTCTACTGGTTTACAAATTGGTTATGAGAATTTAACTATTGTTAGCCTTTGAAAATTTTCTTCTAGTTCTCATTTAAGTGATATTGGTAATACATAGGTCCTGCTGATTTAAATTAATAAAAGGAATATATAATAATAAAATAAACATAATAATACTAATATAAATAATTAAAATTTAACCCCCCGAAAAATTAGAGATTAAGCACAGGCAAAATAAATCAATGTGGGTATTAGTGATACTATAAAAATACGTTTATCATCTAAATGTCATGCTGGATGTTGGAACTGTTCAGATAATCGCATGAAAGATAGTGAAGGGATTTTTAATATAATCAATAAGTACTAGGTTCTAACCCTGTTATGGATAAATAGGAATTGTTTTAAGATAACTGAAGACATAATTTTAGGTAAGAGTATTTCAACAATTCTAATATTACGCTGTTCTCCCTTGTCTGTTTCATCATTTTATCATTTATCCTTTTTAAACAACAGAAATATCTGTTTTCTAATCTTTTATTAATTTAGGCAAGAAATTTCTTAAATAATTCACTGTGAATTTTATTATTAGGCATTTATTTCTTCTTAATAAGTGAGGTATGTTAAGTTTAAAATTCACCAACCATCTACTGTAGTCACTTTTTTGACTGTCAGAGAAATTAACTTCTAAATTGCACTCAGAATATTAATGCTCAAAGGGAAAAAACCTATTTTATGTCATTACTATCACTGTAGTAAATTAAGTCCATATTTGAGATTAGTTAAATTATTTAAAGAATAACTTGGGGTATTTTGTTTTTAGAAAAACTATCAGATCAGTGAATAGACTAAATGAACACATCCCTGATTTAATTTTTAAAAATAGATCAAGTGAATTTTGCTTCTTAACTGAATTTTGATAAATATTTGTACACTGGTAGCCAAGAGATTCATCCAGCTCCAATTCAACAATGTGTATACTGATAATGGGTTTAAAAGGTATTTAGGCAACTGTAGATCCAAACAGGCAATATGAACTAAGCAGGCTACATCCATATGTCTTTTATTCTTACTGTCACCATTACCAGTAGAGGACCCATGTCTGCTTACGTACCCTGCCTACCATATGCTCTTGAGGATGTTCTTAGCAGCCTATGTCTACTCTTAACTACCTATATAACTTTGAAAATTTGTCCTTAGCATGTATTTTTGTCCCCTGGCTGAAAAGAGCATGCTTAAAAATAGCATCTAGTTTAAAATTCACAGTATATTTGGAGTTCTATGAGATTATTTTGAGTAGGAAAGTCATTTAAGAATGGTATGGTATGGTATGTACTTTAAATTTCCTCAGTTTGACCAGCATTTGTTTTAAAATGGCAGGTAAAGAGATTAGCAATAGCTTTCATAATAAATGGACAGAAAATTTTGAGCTTTCCTATGCTGAGGCTCTTATCAAAGTAAATACATTAAACATAAACCCATTCATATTAATAATGCAAAGCATCAAAAACCGATTTGATATATAAGGGTCCTGTCTATTGGCTGACATTATACTGACCTTTCCTTTTAAAGCAGTAAAATAGATTTTTCCATACCTAAAGTAATTTAAAGTCAGCTAACTGAAAAGTGTGTGAAGAGCAACTCTGGCAGCCTTCATATGCAGCTGCTTGGCTCAAACGCAGGCTCATTACTGAATAAGAAAAACAACTTTTATAACTGGAAATTTGAAGAACACTCAAATTTAAATGTTGAAATTATACCATATTTGGTACAGTGTAGTTAAATTAAAAATAAACATAGTTAGGCATTTGGGTTTGAAAATGGCAGGTTAAAAAATGTTTAGATAAAAAGTATTTTAAATATAATCATACTGGGGGCTGGTGATCATGAAATTTGTGGAATTTAGAGTAATACTTTATCTGAATGAAAAATACCATTTGGGTACAGACCTTTCATATTTAAATACAGATTAATTCTTTGAATGGCAACTAACATCCTTAGTTCTTTGGCTTATGATGTATATTGATGGACTATATATTTTGATAGAATTTTGTTCTTTTGAAAGCAGTCATAAGCTAGGTGCCTACTTTCTAATTTTGCATCCATTTTTCTCCTGTATTTACAATTTTAACAATAAATACATCAAACATATTTTTTAATCTCCTTGATACACTACTGGTCATTCTCAGATACTGCTATGGAAAAAGCATTACGTATGAACAGAATAACAAATTATTAAAGCAATCTCTAAGGCAAGATTATTCAGTGGCACAGGAATTCATTTTGCAGATCAAATCCATAAACTAAGGATGTCAATGAATAACTTATGGGTACAGATAGTATTGATAGAAATACAGAGGAAACATACTATCAGCTGGTGAACTATGACACCAACTAAACCAAAAATAACCTACATATAAATAATATATTTTAATACTATTTTATTAATTTTTATAGTTCTGTCCTCCATTAAGAAATATCTGAGTTAAGTAGGCTCAGCTTCCAGGTTATTAAACATATCTTTGTAAACTCTCTTTTCAATGTGCCTTCATTAAGCAGGAAAAATTTGAGCACACAATCTTAATGATGTTTTCTAATTTCAAGAATATTAATTTATTTTTAAAGAAGTTAATTGCTAGGGAAATTTGAAGTTCACACTCAAAATATAAAAATCTTGAATGCTGTGAACTGGTCTGATTCTATCTTAACTAACCTACTGCTGTAGGAGGGCTGCTTCTACTTCAATTTTATACTGATGTCATGGCACAGTACATGTATTGTTTGTTTTCTTTGTATTCTTTTAATGAGAACAGATGTGTTTTTCATTTAATTGAGAAAACTTTGGGAGAAGTATACTTTAGTTTAGGCAGATCTGAATCAGGTTTCATGTTGTACCCACAAAATATCAGGTTTATTTCAGTTTGTCAGTAAACAGGGCAAAGGAGCTCCCAGGCAAGCATCTTAAGAGTTAATAGTGAAAAACTTTGAGCACCAGTGGTTTAAGTTGTTATAAATTTCATACTCTCTAATTTTTGGGATGAAATAGTTGATTACCTTCCCTTGACATTAAAGACAAAAACTTAAGTGGTATCCTTTAAAAGAAGAGTAAATTACGTTTGGGTTTTTTTGTTGTTGTTGTATGTAGTCTGATCAGTTTAGAAATGGTATTTTTCCTGCTGTAGTTGTTCTAAACTCAAATTGCCGGACAAGATATTCTTTGGTGGGATTTTCTTTGACCTGAAATTGTGTGGAAAATTGACAGAACCGAGAAACTATTCCATTAGTTCTCAACACATGTCCCTTACAAAGACAGCAAGTATTGTTAGTGCCGTATTGCAGGCTGAAAAACTGAAGTTAACCCTTCACCAAGATCAGAAACACAACTGAAATACAGATAGTGCAAAGTTCCTTGGGTATAGAGAGAAAAAGAGCCATGGTGAGTTGGCCTGGCTGGCCCCTGGGAGCATGCAGCCCTTGGCAGCAAGCCCTGCCTCCTGCTCAGCCCCGGATCACTGTTGGGAGTCTCCAGAATAGCTGGAGCAAAGCTGGCTGCTCCACGGCTGTGGTTATGCTTCCCAGCTACAACATGGATTTACAGACAGGGGGTATGCAACTGAACAAAGCCATTTAGCAGATTTGCAATGAGAACTCAGCAGTATTTGACAGCTAGCATGGGTCTTATCCTACTAAAACATGTTGTTCTGTAACCCCCCGTACCTAGTTTCTATTATTGTTTCAAAAGAGCTCTTAATGCCTGTGGTAGTTGTGGCACTGGTAGGGACACATTATACGTGACAGATGGTGTAAGGAAGAGTTCAGAAGGCCAGAAAGATTGGCCTGTCACTTTAACAAAATGAAATTTTTTTTGGTCTTGAAAAAGGAATATCCTCTGTGAGGGAAAATTTCTGTGGTACACACAACCCTAAAATATTATGTAACTGGCATCATTTACTTTATATTTATAGCATTATGAGTTTACTGTATTTGGGTTTGTTCAAATAATTTTACATATCTTGGAGAAATTGTATTTTATGTGATGATTTAATATAACCACAGCTGCAGCAATATAAATTACACTTAAGACTATGCTGATTGATTATAATCAGTTGTAATCACATCTTATAATTGCATTGCATTCTGGAAGCAAAGGACTTTTAAGCCTACTCAGCACCCTGCTACATAAAGAAGATTAGCTGTTACTTCTGACAATCTCAGCCAACACTGAAATATGCATATAAACATGATGGTTTATAAATTTATTGTTCAAGAATCAAATGAATTTCTTTGTGTGTCGATAAAAGGCAAAATAGAAATAAAAAATCAAAATTTATTGAAAGCCACAGTTGTATAAAATATCCTCATTAAAATATTTATAGTCTATTTAGTTTCAGTATGCTAATAAATAAAAGAAAAATCAATTTTCTTGATATCCATCTGAAAATTATATATTGGGATCCCACTGTTCAAACATCAATAGAGAAGTGCAAGATGCACTGAAGGTAAAGCATGTAAAAGTGTCATCCACGTACTGTATATAAATCAGCATTTCAATACAACAGCAAATTTATAGGTGTATGTAATATTAGTTTCATTCTGGTAGTTAAATAGATCTTTTCAAATAAGTGAGTTGTCCTATTTCATTCACCCAAGCACAAAAGCAGTTAAGTACATCTACTCATACGGTAAGTGCAGGGGGGAGAAAGGAGGCACCTGGTTGTCTGAGATCCAGTTGTTCACAGACTAGTCTCTCTAGGTCCACTTGGAAAAACAGAAGTCTCTTATGTTTGTTCAGTAAGTTCAGGATGGAAAATTGGCCTAACAGTTATGGTTGTCTCTAACTTTCCTGGTCCAATCTCTTAATTTGTGTTTTTCTGTAATACTAGTCTTCCTCCCATGTGTACACTTTGGCAGGTAGAGGTAGTAAGTTTACTCCAGCCTTCTCCAGGGCCTGTCTAATCCTGCCTTCCCAGAAATCCTGGGGGTTATTCCACTTTGTAATTGTAAAATGGCAAATGTCAAGCCAGGAGCAAAAGCCTAAACACCTGAGTAGTATTTCACTTGTTTTCCAGACTAGTTTCATTAGTTATTATTTCATTACAATTTTGCCTCCAATCATTTCACCTTTTTTGTAGGCATCCAGTCCCTAGGATCACAGTCAGTAACCTAATCTCCACAACTCTTGCTGCTTACAGTAATCTCAGTTCTAAAAAGAAGGGCTGTTTAAAAGGAAAAAAAAAAATAAATAAATGAGGGCATATGATAGGAATAATGAACATTTTGTCATTCTTTCAATTTTCTTCTTTCAGCAATGTCCTGGTTTGAGTGAAAACAGAACTAATTCTGTTCAGTAAAAAAGTTCTTGTAGCCACACAAGTTTAAAGTTAAAAATTTCTTATTATGCAGTCCCAAACAAACTATTGCCACTACCACAAAAGTGATGTTTCTATTCAAATGTAGAAAACCACTGTAATGTCTCCATGATCCCATATGACTTATGTGTGTCTTCCTCAGTAAATGAAATGAGAACCTCCCACTACATTTGAGCTATAGAAATATTCTGAAGCATGCCTAAGAGTGATCTTACACAAAATGTTGGCTTTATTCCAACTGTTTTTAAAAAGTATATTATTCCCTATAAAAACTTCAGAAATAATTCTTTTGGTTACACACCCATTCAGTCCAACAGAGAGTTCTCAACTCTCAGTCAACTCAGTCACTGAAAGAGCTATGTCTCTGAATTAGTACAGAACACACCACTAGAGGAACCAGCAGAAAGTATCTACAGAGTTAAAGAGAATCAATATTAAAATGGTAGCAGCACTTCAAGTCATAGACTATATGAGCTTTTATAGCATTAGATATTGTACTTTTCTAGCTGTATAATTTTGATAGCTACATTATACTTTTTAACTGTCAATACTCACCAGCTGGAAAGGTCTGACTGAACTGAGCAGACAGTAGCAACCTTTTCAGAGATGCTGAATAAGCCCTTTGCATGAATAAGCCTAAAAAAACAATTCCTCTTTGAAAGCCTGATAAGACCTCACAATCTGCATTTGGTAAAGAGAAGAGCTGAAAGAAGACATCAGGCTTAAATATACTCAGTTTACATGGCATGCATAGAAAATTTGGGCCTATTTGTTAAAAATATAGTTGTGTTAGGAAATAAAGAGACATATGGCACCTATACAGTGAAATGCATGCCTGAGGAACCTAGTTGTTCATTGACATGCTAGGTCTTTAGTATGTCCTGGTTCAGAAATTCAGGATTTTCCAAACACTGTTTGGAAAATCTTTCTTCTTTAATGACTGCATGTATTGAATTGTTTTCCTGTTACAGAACTGAAGTCATTAAGGAGCTGATAGTAGTGGCTTATACAGACAAACCTGGTAGCACAGGGGGCTCAAAGAACTGGGTTACCTATGCAGCCAGTAAGGGTTCCTTTCTACCCTCAGCCTATAATAGCCTGACATCCATACAGGTAAGCTAGCTGCAAATAGGTGGGATAATACATAATTGCTTGGATTAACCTATTTGTTTAACTTACTTCTTGCTCATGGGAAGTATTGTTCATTGAGTGCTTGGGCAGATTCAGTTAATTTTCTCATATTTAGAGGGGGGAGCTGCTCAGACATTCTCAGGAGGTAGAGATGAAGCAGCTGTTAAATGTTATGCTTTTACTGACAATCAAGATCTGATGGAAAGAAGGCAAACAGAATAAAGAATTATAACCTTGCTGCAGGTTAGGTTAACTTTACCTGTTCTGTGTATATTTTATTACTTAAATTCCAACATTATAAATTACTTTTTGTAGATTGCCCTTGCTACAAAATGATATACATATTTTTCTCTGTAATTGAGACACTGTTTTGACAATACCTAGACATTAATAGTATATAAATGAGCAAATACTGGAGCTTTGTTATCTCAAGATTCTTGAAGTAGAGGATCATGCCTGCAGGTCTAAGAAGACTATTGATATTTAATAAAGTATCCATGCAAAATAGTTGAATGAAGCTCAGTAAATATATTTTGTATGGATATTTTATTAGAATATTAAATAACATATCTCATAAGATCTTGCTGGAAAACATTTATTCCATTTTATTTGGATGGGATAATGTCACAAGAATTGAAAAATATGAACAGAAACAGGATAATACAGCCAAAACTGCCTTCACTTGGGCTGCATCTCTATTGAGAGATGGGTGCCTAACAGATGTTTTTGATGATGTCCATTGCCTAAGGTAGTCTCCCTGTGGGATTCCCATTGCATCTGCTTTCTGTCCCAGTTTGCTGTTTTTTCTTGTCAGCATTATCTGAACATGGAGGTGATGGTGATGTGTATCGCAGAGGGCTGTTTTAATATCAAAATCTGGACCTGAAGCCTCAAAAGCACCGTTCTTAATCAATTTATACATAGCCTCAGTCAATTACAACCTTATCTCCTATTTCTTTAGCCTCTCTTATTTCTATCCTTGTCATTCAATTAAGCATCATACCTTGACAGCATTTAAGCAATAGAAATTTGCAGTAAAGACTGTCATTTCTGTACCTTTTGGTTTACTGAGATGTTCTCAGGTCCTTTGGATATAATTTTAATAAAGTGTTTTAAAATTATCAGTACTATTTGCCCTGATACAGAGTGTGTACAATCTAAGTTTAAAAAATCAAGTAAAACTGGGATGTTTCCCCAGAATCTTCAAATGGTTTATGTTCAAACCTATGTGCTACTTAAGAAACTTCCTTCATTTGTCCTGATATGTGCATTTATATCACATACAGTTTTATTTGAGGCTTATCTTACAGCTTCAGTGTGAACGACTATTTCTTTGTAAATGTCTCTGCAAAGTTTGCTAAGATACCCCTGTCCCCACTGTGAAACTCTCCTTGACATTTTAGAGAATGTCTTAATCTTTCATTTTTTTGGAAAGAAAATACTTTTGTGTACATTTCCTATTTAATCAAATATCCTGGTTATTCAAATTAATTATGCAAATTAGTTGTTTGACAGACTCTGCCTGTGATCTAACTTGCTTAAATTGTAAGGTATGTATGAAGTGGGTTAACTGTTTCAGGGGCTGCCAGTACACATCTCAACATGCTGAGAACACCAGTAATTACAGTCCCTGGTGCTTTGTTCTCTTAAATCACGGTTGTGAAGAGTTCTGTTCAGTCAGGTCTGGTGGGAACAAGTCTTGATGATAGAGACAAGAGTTAAGAATTAGAAAACAGTATTTAGAGGAGACGGCCTAGAAAAGAGAAAGCCCTGGAGGAAGAGAGAAAATGTGTATGAAAGAGAAATAATTGGGAATCAGATGAGATACCTGGGAGCAACTAAGTATTCCAAGCCAAGAAAGAGAATTAGGGACCGAGGGCCAAATTCTGCGTTAAGTTACACCTTCAGAGTTTAATAGATTTCTTTTTCCTAGTCATAAGGCTCTGGTAGCAAGAGTCAAGGAGGATTTGGTAGAAGAAATTTGGATTAAGTACCAAAGAACACCGCCCACCCAGCTTCATACAGATTAATAAACTTGCAAAAAAATGCAAGGCACACTAGTCAAAATATAAATAATTCATATGTATGTGAGTGGGCATATGGGCAGGTATACATCAAGGTGGTTCAGGCTGCTGTATTAAGAGAATGAATGTTGTCACATTAAGAAGCAACATTAACAAGTTAAATATCATAAATTAAAATGTCTAAAAGAAGTTGCACTTTTAACTGTAAGACCCATAAACTGCCATAAAACTAGCTGAGCAATATGATGCCTGAATGGGCCCAAATCCAGCTGGATGGGACCCAGCATTATGAAAACAAGCTGACTGAGCTCTAAGAAGTGAGTTACAAAGGAAATGAAATGAGACTATGCTCCTCATTAAGCTAACAACAACAACCAAAAAAAAAAAAAAAAAAAAAAAGGTCTGTCTGCTTGGAAGAAATGTGGATTCCAGTTGGAGCAATCCATAAATTAGGTTTTGTAATTCTTTTTATGACTTCAATCCACATTGTTCTCTCTCCAGTGCAGAAATAAATAGCATCTAATAAGGCCATCTTGCAAACATCAGTACTATCTGGCTCCAAGTTAAAATGATTCATCCACAGAAAATGATTTAAATTAATGTCTTTGGTTTAGAGATTTTATGTCACCAGCAGTCTGAGCCACTGAGAGCTGTGTGCACACTGCATGGCATTGGTGTTGTGTGCTGTGACCCAAAGTGCTGATTCCAGTGCAGACACACTAGTATGCCCTGAATGCAGGAAGGTGGCTGTCCACAATGTGCCCTGGTCCCTAGCTGCCCCAGCAGTGACCACAGGTTCCAGCATCCTTCCAAAGAATGGTATGTAGCCTGATATCAGAGGGCCAAAGGGCCAAGGTGTAGACAAAGAGGATCACAATATAGGACACACTATGTCTAACAACTGCGCTGTAGTGAATTGAGATGAAACGTTCTCTGCAAAGCAGACACAGCACATGTTTCAAACATCTACATAGACCTCCAGTTCTAGCGCTTGCTATCCCCTGAGTTTTCCCTTGTCTTGAAAACATGGTTAGATAAACAGCTAAGTTTCTATTAAGTCTAGTTAACATTTGTATTTTATGTCGTGCATGAAGTTTAGACTCATTTTTCTGCAAGATTCAACTCTGAAGTTAACAGTCCAAATAGTACTGTGAGAAACTACCATCTGCCACAATTGAATTGAGGAGCATATCAATTTTACATCTACGATTCTCTAAAGACCTTACATATCCAAACTAGCCATCCTGCACAAACATTGTTTCACTTTCAAACCAAATTAAAGTTTTTCACCTCATGCTACTTCATTATTCAACTGTTTAGCCAAATGTCACAAAATTAAGTCATTTGCTTTCCTCACAGCAAAATGAAGAGGAAACGTCATTAACAGCAGTCCTGGTGTAGTGAGCAGTGGTAATCTCTGGCAGAGATCCTGTGGTGGGTAGTAATTTTTATCTATGCCAGATCAACACATTAACATGCTAAATACTTACCACTGTGTGATTATTGCAATTATTATTGTAATTATTCTTATGAACAGGGGGTAATGCTGTAGAGATGGAAGAGCCAAAACAGGTTAGAAAAAGTGAGGCAGGTGATGGCCTCACCAAAGAGTTGCATGGTTATAAGTTTTCACAATACACCAAAATAAACACAAACAAAAAACCAAACAAACAAAGAAAAAAAAAGATAGGGAGAGAAAAAATTATGCATTAATGTTGCAAATATTTCAAATTAATTATATCTAAATAGAAATGGTTGCATGGCAAAAGAATAAATATTTGTAAATAGGTGATATCTGGTCTGCTCAGAGGGGGATTGTAGTATTCCAATACAAGGAAATCATATTTGAAAAGGCAGACTGATGATCATAGAGTAATATGAGAATAGATACATGCAGCCAGGTGGTAACAGCTGGGAAAGGGATCTAGCTCACATGTGGGACAATGCAAAAAAGGAGCAAAGAGAGTAAGTTAATGGTTGGGTAAATAAAGAAACAGTCTTCTTGCTAATGAATGGTCATGGTTGCATTCATCTACACTGGAAATACGATATTGCACTAGTGAAACATTAAATAATGACAGACCGGGTGAATTTTCTTGTCAAAGGATAGGAAACCCCACATTTTGTCGATTCGGTGCGTTATTCATTGGGTTTTGAACCTCTTATAAATTCACATTATGAAGTGGTTGAGAAATGGGTTGTGGTAGGGAAGTAAATCAAAGCAAATAAGAGAGGAGACTCAGAAATACAGAAAAAGGAGAGAAGCAAACCACTCTCCTGTTTTCTTCATCCTCTCCCTCTGTATCTTCTTTCAAGAGAGACACTCAAGTCATGAATATGGTTATGAACTACTGAGCAAATAATAAACAATGGTTTACTAATATGTAAAGACTGTTTTCTACTCAATCTTCATATATCCTCCTGCTAATGCATTTGTTATTTCACTGTGTATTATGAGAGGTAAATTTACATCCTGATCTATGTACTATATTCAAGGCTTGAATTTTGAATGAGATTGATACCATTGCTTTTGCTTCTGTACTTGACATATGATGGTGTTACCATGCAAAGTGCTAAAAATGTTCTTGACATTACAATGATGCACCTAAAATACCTATACATTTCCAACTCTGCCTAACTCCTTTTGTATGTATGTGTTACCATGTTTCCAAATCTAGATAAGAAGTTTGACAAAGTGAAGCTCTCAATACAAATTTCACAGCTTTAATTATACTTATATGGACATATAGTCCTCCTAGACAGATATATTGTCTAAAAAGTACATCCACATTATTATTTTTTGAAACTGAAAAAAACTTTAAAGGATTTTTCTTCAAAAATTGGGAAAATATGTCTATTTTAAGGATACAATTGGGATACCATTCTTTGAATGCAAATACCTTAGAGACCCAGGCAACATGAGATAAATAATGAAGGAATACAGATATTCAATTTATAAGATTGAAATAATGCTTTAAACAAAGTGCCCTCATGCAGTTCTCCTCCTTAGTTATTTTTAACACTTGTAAATAAAAAGGTAGTCTTCTCTTTTAGAGGAAGATGAACAAAATCACATCATGAAATACCACAGCACAAGAAAGAAACTGTCACTAGTCTCCAGCAGATAATCTGATGTCTTAGCAAGCAAATGCCATGTTACACATCTAGTGCATTATCTGATACAATATTTCATTATTTGAATTAATACTTAATCCCGTTTTAAATCTTAGTGAATTCTCAACCTCCAAAGAACACCTGATTCACAAGCAATTGCAAGGCGCTTTAAACAAAAGTATATTTATATCTCTACCTTTTATATACATATAGATTCATTAACTGGTTTTCTATTCTTTAAAATTATAAAAGTATAAAATATTTTTATACATCTCCACATCACGAATCTTGTCAGAAAAGCTGATGGACAGTGCATTAAAAAAATCCACAAAATGAAGCACGTTTATGATTACCAAACTAAGTACTTCATTTTAAATGATCAAACTTGAAGATATCAGCCTTCACTCATGCTTCAGTTTCCTCTTCTGCAAAATAAAGACATTTCCTCCTGTCTAGAAAATGAGGATACTTAAAATAGTTTATGTTGCCAAGAGTTTGAGATGTTCATAAAGATGGTGTTGGATGAGTAAAGTATCTGGGGTTTTTATTGCATACAAAGGACAGAAATATACTTCTTCAAGTATATTTCCATTGTAATCGTTGACTAAATCCTGTGAGCAAAAAGCCAGATGATATTATTCTGCTTTACAGTTGCTACTGTGCTTTTATGCCTTTAACAGGACAACATAATGGCACCATTAATATTGTGGTACGCTACCATATAAACCCATTCTATCACCTTAAGGTGCTCTTTGAACAACTGTTCAGTCCCGTTTCCTCTTCGTAACCTCCATATCTTTGATTTATACTGACCTTGTAACTTGTCAAAGTGGAGACATATTCCACCAGGAATTGCTATAGTAACGCAGCTGAATTCTGTGTATTGCTTCGACAGTTTTCAAAATGTATATATATGTATATATTACACATTAGTATATATCTAGATATATACATATGTGTATATATACACACACACCATAGCAGTGAATTTCAATTCTTATTCTCATGCATAAGACAGACATGTCTAAGATGTATATGATAGTATACACTATCATGTATAAGATAGTAGCAGCAAAGTAGGGAAATAGATTATATAGCTAATTAAGGAAAGTACTATATATACTATAACTCATAAAAACTTCCTTTGTAAGAATACCACAATGTTAAGAATCTCATTCATAAATAAGCATTTGCACTAATACATTAAGGACTAAGACTGATGGCAGAAAGGCATGGTGTTATTCAAGTTTTAAATTCTTGACTAGTGAATCGCCTCCTACAATTTGTATATGAAAAGGTAGAAATGGTGCTTTCAGTTAGGGTCTTGTTAGAGGAAAAGTCTTGCAGTTTTTCTTCATCAATTTCTTTCAGAAAACCAGCCAACTGGTTTTTGTTCCAATTAAAAGTGAATACTGTTATTGCCAAGTTTCCAAATCAGGAAACTATTGACATGAGTTTTCCTTCTAACACAGAGCTGAATAATGTCCATCACCTGCTGGGGCTGGAATGCATTAAGAACTTTATTTTTATTTAGCTTTTAAGAAGAGTTCCTATTCAGGCACTTCATTCTGTGATACAAATACAAGTGAAATGCTGAAGTGCACATCTTCATTCTGGGGCATCACACTATGGGAGGTAGAACTGCTCCTGTTAGAACATGAACATTAAATTTACAGATTGCAAATCAGGGAGGAGGTCTATACTCCAGGTAGCAGTGGAAGGGACGCTGTGTAACCAGAGCTACACAATTAGGGAAAGTTATGGTGGCTGGATATTCAACTCACAAAGACGGTATTGCCATTGCACTTAGGGGAGAAGTATTTCTCTTGTCTTAGTACAAAAAATTACAAACTGTCAGAAAAAAAAAAGAAAAAGACATGTTTTCCAATTTTTTTCTTAAAACATTTACTATGAACTCAAACTTTATAATGGCACATTACTTCTATGACTAGACCTCAACCCTATAGCATATATTGTAGCATATATGCTCTGAGGTTACTTTTTCTAGTCAAATTTCTCTATATGTATAGCACAGAAGAGTTCTAAACTTTACAGATAAAATAAGGAATATAGAATTTTAGTAATTAAGTCTTTCAATATGATTAATTTCCTTCCAACCATAACCATCTGTAGAAGAGGAATATTTGTTGTTGTGTTGAGTCTGTAAGGTTGATACAGGCTCTGGTTATCAGTTGCTGACGTGCACACAGCACAAGATGATAGGCTTCAAAGTGTTAGCTGTGTGTCACACTTCCAGTTCTACTCCAGATACATGATGGGCCAGATTCCCGGCATCAGATAGAAAAGTCTGAATGCTTTTCTTAATTGCTCTGGTTACTAATTGTGCCGAACAGCCATTACGGCATCTAATCTCAACGCAGAGGGCAGGTTTGTCCATTTTTCCTGCGCCAGTCCCAGATAAGCAGGTGGTTGGAGAATTAAGCTGGTGTTTGCTGCTTTAGTGGGTCTACATTCTCTGGGCGATGCTTCTACTGGTAAACGCAGGCATTAGTGACACTTGGCACTGACAGTTGAAGACAAAGCAGCCTGAAAAAGAGGGACATTCTCTGCCCCATTCACAAAATGATTAAGAGTTATGTTACATGTAGCATACACTGTTTGAATTCTTTTGAATCATTAAAAGAGTGTATTCTTGAAGTATTTCCCATTTCAGCCAACTCATTTAAAAATACAGTTAAGGTTTAATGACAGATTTCCCTGTTTATAATTGTATTTCTTTTACCAAGGTCCCTAGCGGGGTGAAAGCATCTGTGACCTTGCAGTGGATGCCTAACAACTTCCACTAACTACTGAAGACAAGTTTTTATTTTCTACAAGGGTCATGTAACTTTTAGTTCCTTTTAGGCATGCTCTTTACCGGCATATGCACCATTGATCAGTTACCATTGTTCTGGCATGAAAAAATAATGTTCCCAAGAGGAACTCCTACAGGTGCATGAATTTGTTCTTCTAGAAGATAAGGCAGACTAGTATTAGTGAATGTCAAAGAATGCCTTGATTTTGCAAAGACAAAACTGCAGTTTTCATGGTAATGAACAAACTTCTGTTGTCATTAAATCCTTCAAAAAGTTATAAAAGAATGTATTCAGTTAGCAGGCAGATCGAATGTATCAAACCAGGCTCAGGTAACCCTAGCCTACAATTAAATGTCATTTCCTCTTGGGAACAATTGTACAACAAGAGAGCAGCAATCGTGCCAAGAAAGTGTCAGCAGCGGCAACTGCAACTGGAAAACAGCAGGTTATATTTCAGTGGCTTAATTTGTTGTCTTAAATACAACCCTGAGAACTTCAGGTCTCAAAAGGTGACAAAGACATAAGGTTGGGTATGTCGCTGACCTGAGGCTGACATTAGAGAATTGGAAGCTGTTTTCTGACAGTGCATGCACAAAATCTGCTCCTTCTCAACTCGCTGCCTCACCTTTGCTTTTTCTATCTTCATCAAAAAATACAGAGAATTAAATATGGATATTTGTTTCATCGTTCAAGCTTCCAGAAAATGTAAATGACAGCAAATACAGCTATTTAATGTTCAATAACTGACAAATAAAAATCAAATGTCAGTCTTCCATACTCAAATGCAGAAGTCAGAAGAAATCACTCTTGTACAATTTGATTTCAGGAGAAGTCGAGATCAATGTTATTGATTTAACAAGAACCTTAATTATTCATTTTATATCTAGTTTATTACAAAAGTTTGCCACATGTTGACTAATTATTTTGCTAGGAAACTGTAAGTGTCTAAATAAATAATGGAAGAGCGCAGAATTTACCCCGAGGCTGCAAAGACTGTGAACAAGCAGAAGAAAACCCAACTGTTTCAAGGAAGCTAAAAATGTATATGCGATTAAAAGCTTCAATCTTGCACAAAAATAAGCATAAGCAAAAGTCCAGTTATTACTTCCCACTGGAGGATAATTAAATACAAAGATAAAAATAAATAAATAAATAGATAAATACAAAAATAAATAAAGATTGCATGATCTGTGAGGTTATACATGTCTCTTTGGCAGAAAGTGTATTCCTGAATGACAGCTGTCACAGGCCTTGGCTTGATGTGACATAAACTATTTGGAGCTCTAATTGTTCAGAGGTAGGTATAATTCTCAGAAGACATGTCACTGTAGACTGTGAGAGGTGTCCTTTGACTCTGGGTGGGAGATCGTGTGACCACAACACAACTGACTTCAGACAGGGGCAAAAGAAAAGAGAGTTAAATAAATATGGCCTTAACACAAAGGTCACAGTCAGAACAAACCCACTTTTCATAAAGAGAAAATCTAAGAAAGTGACTTTCAGCACCACTGGGGCAAAAGCAGCAGAAAACCAAAACACATCCTTTGAAAATTAGGTTAGAGGGCTGGCATGTCACCTAATGATAATCAGTCAAAGAACATATATGACAGGAACCTTCATCAGTAAAATCTTTTACAATATGCCACTGGCACTTAAGAATGTAAAATAAAACCTTCCATTAGAGCTACTAGACAAGGCCCCTTCCTTTCCACTTTGGGTCAAAAAGCTGAATATAAATTTGCAAAAGCAAATTAATTTCATGTGCAAAAGACACAGAAAAGTGATTACTTTGGAGGTATTAGCAATCCTTATAACTGCACACCTTAGGTTTTCTGTTGAACAAACCAGAAATTATTAGTGCACTTTTCTCTGAGAGAAAACCACAATGCCTATTTTTCTTACAAGGAATCTAGCCTGAGTAATTTTAGTGTGAAAATTAGAAATAGGATGAGAAACCTTTCTAAATCTGAAGCACAGATGCAAATAGTGCAAATACTACATGACCTTCTGGATGCACACAACAAGAAAATAAAGAAATAAACAACTCCTTTCACACACACCCAGTGTAAGTGAAACACTGGAAACACTGTACCAGGCCCTGTGAACTACGAAGTGTGTTTACCAGGGTGCAGAGAATGGTCCTTGAAAGCTTTTGTAAAGAAGAACTTGGAAGCTGGTCTATGCTATGCTTTATTCTGAGTATATAACAATTAATAGCATAGGACAATTATTACTGTGGTTTTTTTGGTTGGTTGGTTGGTTGGTTGGTTGAATGGATGGTTGGATGGATGGTTGGATGAATGGTTGGTTTTTTAGCAAGGAATAGTAAAAACAGCATCAAGGCGATACTGAGCATGCTGAAGACTCACATATAGTGTAGAAAAATAGTTATCTAAGAAGTGCTAGCAACCTCTTTCTTTCCAACTCTGGTATTCCAGGGTGTTTAGGATGTAGTTAATACAGTGTTCACACTCTGGAATGTTAAAGGCATTTTTTTCTGATGCATATGAACGAGTAGATATTAATGCCTGTAAAACCTTTGCCAAAGAAAACATCAGGTCAAGCAAAAAACTTCATCTTCCAGAAGTTCTTGGAAATTCAAGGGATGTAACTAAAGGTTTTTTATGTTAATCTGTGTGCATTTAAAACACTTTTTTTTGTCTACTAGTCTAATAAAAATGCCTTGATTTTTGCACTTGAAGAAAGGATTCTAAAAGTCTTTTTTTTATTTTTTAAATCTAACTTTTCCCAAGACTGTGCTCACATTATTCATTTATTTTTGTTTTACTAGGTTTTTGTTCATAAGAATAGAAACTTCACAGCTTGATAAATTACATGTCAGAACCTGTTCCTGTTTATTGTTTAGGGGCTTAAGGGATTATCCAAAAGGTTTTGGCTTTCTGTTCTCAGGGTTTTTACAGCCACTTGAATCGTATAGGCAGGCACACAAATGTACACAGAGTACTTTAGACAGATGATGACTGTATTTTTTTATTATTATTGCTATTTGTAATACATTTAGCTATTTCTCCATGATTTTCTAAGGATGCTTTAGGCACATCTGTTTATCTTACCTTTTTTGAAAAGCACAATTTTACCTGCAGAAGTAATTGTTCCTTTGTATTATAAATCATGGAGGTGCAGGCCCCTAAAGCTCTGCTGTATGTGATTTAAAAACTGAAATAAGCTAAAAGGCTTAACAGAGAATGAATACAAAACCTGAAATTGCTTTGACAGTAAGGATGCAATAATTTATTTCTACTCACTGTTAGTTCATTGATTCTATGCCCATTAAACACTTCTGTACATGAATAAAATGTTGAATTATGCCTATATATTAATTGAATTATCTTTTTAAAATGTGCCCTGAATATCTTTTTTATGGTATAGGACATTGTTCCAGAAAATAAATTAAAAAATAATAAAAATAAAAATGTAAAGATCAGTCCAAGTCTTTGTCTGACAAATTTTTTGGGTTTGGTTTGGATTTCTGAATAAGAACTGTCTCTTTCTGTTGGATGTAATCATTTAGCTAGGCCATCAACATGAAGTTAATAACCGTAAGTGAAGAAAATCAGAATATGACTGCATTATTAAGAGTCATCTTAACTAAGTTGGCATATGTTTAATGCCAGCCTGGTAGCCTGATATTGGATTATATTTTAGTTATAAAATGTATGAGTATGCTCATTAAGACATTTGAGAAATATGCAAGAGTTCTGGCTGTACAAGCTTTGCCAGTCCTGTGGAAAAAATTACACTGATGGATCTTTGAGGCTATTTCCACTCTCTTCATGTCTTTTAGCAGGCTCTACTGCAGGAAGATGCAGTAAGGTATCTCATAGGTCCTACATCCATTAGTGATGTGGTTCTCACTTGATGCTTTGAGAAATCATTAGAAGTTTGATGGGATTTGTCGACCACTCAGCGTCTCACAAAAGTAAGGCAGAGATCTCTTGCTCCACACACAGATTCAATCAGCAGACAATGCAGCTCTAGTGCAGACTTGAGCCCAAAATTCTACCCTAACCTTTGATCTGCAATTTGAAATGTTTGAGGACCTTCTGATTCCACTTTCCATCACACTTATACTCAGATATGGCTTCAACATTTAGTTTAATTATACCGTAATTGAAATATGCTGCTGCGTAGTGAAATTACTATCATTTGGCTCTCAGAGAGCTGCCTTAAGGCCTCTTCCTGAAGTCCTATGACAAAGAAAACTCTCAATTGCTTTGTTTAAATAGATTAATTGCAAGGAAATCTTTGCCAGGGGTAAGACTGGAGGCCCTTAAAGAGAACAGTATTGATTGAGATGGTAAAGTGCAATTTCCTTGTTATATTATGAGCTTATTATATTATGAGTTCAGCACAACTCCAAAAGATTTCTTTCGAAGATTTATCTCTCCATATCTATATTTTCAAATGGCAGTTTTTTATAGTTACATTATGATACATCAGCTATATTGACACAGAACTTATAACAGCTAATAAGGACCAAAACAGCACTTATGTCTAACAGAGAAGTGGGAAACTGGAAAGAGGATGAAATAGAACATGCAAGAACATAAGTAGCAACGAGTATTTTATTTAGAAACTGCTTAAGTTCTTCTGGAAACCTAACATTAGTGTGCAAAACCATAAAATCAAAGCCTGAAAACTGAATTGGCAAAAAGTGAATGAAAATAAAAGACTTGGGGCTGCACCAGTCAATTTTCTACTATTACAAATAAAAATTGACTGAGTTGAGCAAAAAATTCCATCTGAAACTTCTGAGTTAAAATTTTGCAAATCCATGATGATTTCAAAATCTTTCAGCTATGAAAAGAATTTAAAAGCACATGAATTAGCAAAGTATTTTTATAGCCTCTACATGAGATATTTAATTTTTCAAGTTCAAAACATTATTGAAAAAGTACTTCGGTTGTGTCTATTTTTATGTTTACTTTCTGTGCTAAAAGAATCATTTATTCCAGCAGTTTTTAAATATGCTTTACTGAAAATTAAGAAGAATATACATTTTGTTTCAAGCCAAGCAACACTTTTTACAGCAAAGAAAACTATGTTCTACAGGACAGCAGTGAAAGAAAAGGCTGATAATCTCTAGACCTAAAGGATTACGTCACATGCAATAATTTAATGTTTGAATGGGTTAACAGGACAGCCATTCTTACTCCTCAGTGCTTTTCTTCTTTGACCCTATGGATAAAGATGAATTTTACATCTGGGATTTTGAGGAAATGACCTATAGCAAAGAGATTTCAAAGAGAAAAAATAACCATCATCACCTTTCCAAAATGCAAGACTCCTCTACTCTCTTTTTTTCAAGCTAGCAAGAGTGAGACCTAAATACACAGAGCTATCGAAACACAGATAGAAAAAGCTAACTCTGCAGCCCTTTCTCCAGGTTTTAAGATCCCCATAAAGCCATGCAATCCATGTGGGGCATATTGTCCGTGTCTGGTCCTGGCCTTCAAATTATTTTTCTGTAATATTAATATGTGAGGAAACATGAAGTGGCCAGGGCTGTTAAATCTAAAATTTGTCCCGCTACCAAAACACAGCAGCTGCAGCAGCATTGCTCAGCGATGCCTGTGATGCCACACTCTGCTGTAGGCACTGTAGCACACCTAACCGACTGGTGGCTGGGGCTGGAGCCCAGGACACACTACTGTGGTGCTGTGTGCCTCATGAGAAGTGCAGCTCCCAGGACTCCATGAGCAAAGCACTGGGGACAAGCCCCATAGCTGTAGGAACAGTAGCAGGTCCAGCAGAACTGCAGGAAATGTATCGGGGCGAATCTGATGTTACAGGTTATCTGAAAATCGTGTGCAAAAAATCTTTCTGTCATTTTGCCAGGCCATGGTTACAGACCATCTCCACTCTGCTGCCTGACCTAGGCAGTGGGGAGGGACCACATTCATACGCATATATCAACAATCCACTGTTCTATTTTTACCTGAAAAGATTACACTCATTTCAAATTATTGCATGCAGTGCCAGTCAATCAACATATTTTCATTCTTCAGATCACACTGTGCTGGTTTCAAAGGGTGCTCAGGTTTGTCTTTTATTGCAATGGGAAGAAAGGGATAAAAGAGCTTAGTTGATTTCCGTTAATGAAAGAAAAACCTTATCTTTGCTTTTGATTTTTAAACTTTTGCTGGTACATATTTTCTTTTTGGCTTTTTAAATATTAAAACAGGGTTTTGATGATTAAATGCTACAATTAAACATGGCAACATTCTCTAAATTTAAAATCTAATTATAAAGTAATAATGCAGGCAAGTGGACACTTTTGCCTGGTGAAAGTGGAAGAACTGCTGACCTGATATATGCCAACCTCCATTATCTTTGTTGGTAGCTAACCTCCAGGTATTGCATTAATCTGAAGTTATTATTAGAAGTTATTATTACAATTGCTATACATATTTCAGTGCAGATGTCATTGTTATAGATGGTATTATTAATTCTTTATCTTTGTGAGAAATACACAGTCTTTGAAGATACGCTCATAATCCAATAATTTGGGGAGTATCCACAACAAATTACACCTATTTAAATTGGCTTTAATCAATCTACTGCCAATTCTTAATTAAGAATTGTACTAATATAGCAGGCACTGTTGTTTGGGTTGAGGTTTCTGAAGTAAACGAGTGCATTTACAGCAAGGTCTGTTCAGCATCAGGGAGCACAGTGTAGATAAACATGTTGCCCTAAAACAACACTTAAATCCACATCACTAATTTTCTTTTCAATGGGAAATTACAGGCATGTCTGACCACATATCTAGACAAAGCAATATTTTTTTTTTCCCCTGAATCATGCAACAGTGATGACTATTTCATCAACCACTCAGTTGCTTCTCCATAGATGGGCTAGAATAACTATACTTGTGACTAAAACTAACCTCACTTCATGTAATTATTGTTACTTATGTTCAGGATCAGGCACTTATTTCTTGTATTTCTAGAAATGTATTTTCATGTGTAGTGATTCAGTGCTTACATGACTATGTAAAAAAGCCAACTGATCACTTTTAAGACACTGCTAAGTTTTTGAGTATTTTGTTACTATTCCTTCAATTCTACTCTAAACACTTAATTCAGTCTGTATTAGAAGGCAGGTAAAACAAAATTTAAGAACACCATTAATTAAAAATAATTAGCCTTTCCATTACCATTACTCTTCCAAAAGAATCTATTCAAATAGGTTATTATTTTTGACATTTTAGTGAGAAAATATTGAGCAAGCTGTTTGTATTTTTATTTGCAACTTGTTTTGTTCAGGGCATCCATTCCAGTGAGTTGCAAATCTGTTTTTAATATCAGAAAACCATTTTAAGTGTCTAAAAATGGAGTATCTTTCAGAGATCCTTGAACCCGTAGTTTTTAGAGGGCTCAGTTTGGGCAGTTATTGATTGGCTTGTGAAAGCACTTTGCTGAATTCACATGGGCCATTCACTATCTGCAGCCTTTGACTCCAGCCCATTGTGACTTGAAGGTGTCTGTGACTGGTAGGCAGGTGGTTTGCTGCTGGTCTTTCACCTCGTGTTTTGAATAACAAAAAAGTCCTCCAGGCTGTTCAGTGCAATCTGTTAGATGTCAGAGTCCCCTGTCTTCTGGTCATGGGTATCTGCATGATTCACAAGACTGAATAATAGCTGTGGAAGAGAAATACACTCAGCAGCAGCAGGACCTCTCACAAAAGATCCCTTAATGGGTTTGTCACATCTGAAAGAATTCCTTTGTTCTTCCCTCATCCTGACCTGCCCCTGTTAATGTGCAACTTCAGGATCCACAATACACCTACCCTTGTCATTAGCAGCCAAGTAAAATCAAAAGATAAGTAAAAAGAGTCACGAATTATACAAAACAATGTAGAATGTAGGTCTTGATTCTGTGTATACTTCTAAGTAGGCTGAAACACTGGGAGCAATAAGAAGACAAGGAAGAGATACAGCGTAGGAAATAATGCTGGATGCAGGACATGATGTAGATAGAAAATGATCAATAAATTTCAGGCACTGAACAACTGAGAAAAAACATTTGTAAATGTAGTAGTAATAGTAATTTCAAATGATGGCATCAGGGAATTCATCTCAGGCTTAAGGGGCAAAGCCTTAGATGCTATAACTTATCATTGTAACATTGATATCAACGGTGTTATGACAATCTATGCAAGCTGAAGATCTGCCCCTCAGCAGCTCAAATGTAGTTTCTATGAACTGCTGAGCCAATACACTAGCAAAACGTTGCTGCCTCTTACTGCCATGGTATCTATGCTCACCACCTAGTTTATCAAGTAAATAAATGAACAGTGCTCTCCAAAAGAGATTCTGCAACTGAAGAACTTGGGAAAAAAAAAAAAAAAACCATACAAAAATCAATGAAATTAATAAAAGGAGTCTGCTTAGGGGAAAAAAAAATGCTGAAATCCAAGGAGAATTTTTTTTAAAAGAGCAAGAAAATAATATCCACAGAACACAGTAGATATGTTATCATCATGAAAAATATTGATCTGTGTGCCCTACCGAATAACCTAAACAGTTGGTGGGTTAGAAAACTATGCAAGAGAAAAAAAAGAAGTTCCCTTTTCTCATTTAATAGGAAGCATGAGCTGAGAAAGTTCAGAACCCGACTCACTCTTGTATGATCCTGAAACCTGTCAAGTAATGCTTGAAATGGATCAAGAGTATTCCCTTCAGCTCTGCAAAAAACATATCCTGGCCTCAGCTGCAACGTTTAATGTAGTGCATTAACAGAGGCTTGTCTCAAAAGACAGATCATTAGATGACGTGGCAGTGTATTCCAGAATTTGTGAACAGAAAAAGTAATTCATATTGCTGTGATCCAATAACTGCAATATGTCCTTTTTAACCATTGATTGAATCAGGAATTCAGTATCAAAAGGTAATTTATAAGTTCACCTATCACACCATGTGTTGTGCACATTTCTTTAAAAATACGTATCTGCTGCAGGTAGATATGTTTTATCAGATGCTGGATCACTGTGCTTGGGCCTGATCTACACTACTACTGTATCTTTCTGTCCATAAAAGAACAAAAGTAATTTCTTCCTGAGAAAGTAAATCCACCAAAATTAATGTCACCCTTTTTTTTCCCCTTTTTTTATTTCCCACATGGATTCTCCTTTTAAATTCATAGATTGGACATTTCTCTCACTACAATAGAAGAATAAAAAGTTGATCTGAAATTAAATCTGAACTTTTGAATTTTCAAAATTATATTTATTAGACTACAATCTCAAGACCAACAATTAAGCTCCACAGAGCTAGGACAAGAATGGCAAAAAACATACAGACCCTGCCACATACTTAGAAACAAAATGTTTTGGACTTTGTTTCTTGAAATTCTTAAAATAAAATCATAAGCACCACTCAGGTATGATTTAAGCAATGATGCTCAATTATATTTATGGATGCTTCCTGTATATAAAGCCACTGATAAAACATTGCTTTAACATTACAAATATATTAGATCTTTTTCTTTCTCTGCCTTCTAATTCTCTACCCTCTGTCGCATCTCTGCTAATGGACTTACATCAACAAGCTTCAGGAAACTCTTAACTGGTGGAGTTTAGAGTTTCCTCAGCTACTGAGATACTGGTGATGTAGCCTTAGAACCTGAGGACAAATAAACGGAACACTGGGGTTTGTCATGGTACCAAGGTCCAAGAAGAGTCACCTTTAATGTGAAAAAATACAGAACACGGCTGCTACGATGATAAAGGGAAAGGAGAGCCTGTTTTGTAAGAAGATATTTAAAGATTCTGAATTGTTTAGCTGAGTAAAAGTCTGTAAGCACACATGATTGATGTCTAAAACACACATTGCAGGAGTAAACATTGAGCAGTGATACCGTAAGCTAAAGGACAATGCTGTTACTAGGAAAAAGTGGTGATGATTGTAAATGTATTTAGCTGGAAATTAGACAGTTCTAAACTATTAGAATAATGTGTTTCTGAAACTGCCTTCCAAAAGAAGGAGCACAGAAGTTACTACTCAGTAATGAGCTGTCTTAATGGTCATGGAATTAGTTATTTATTCATTTAATATTCACAAATGTCATTATCAGTTCTTCCAGTTACATGTGAGCTTTGAATGGACAATCTACACTCATCCTGAAAATGACACAGAAGTGTCTTGTGTAGGACCAGGGCTCTGAAAACTCCTAACTGAAATATGGTCCATACCCAGACTTACTCTGTATCTTGTCTGTCTGTATTACAGATGTTTTTTGACAGACTTGATAGCTTCTTTCCACTATTGTATCTGATTGAGGATTGTTTCAAAAAGTTGTTCCCTTCAGCATTCCAAGCACCAGTGGACCGCAATTTGCTTACTTACTTCATACTTTCGTATCTTTGGACAAAAGTGTATGCAAGTTATAAAATAGCATTATTTATTTTAAAAGAATGCTCAACAGAAGAGCTCAGGATGGGGCCAGTGATGTAAATGAATTACTGTGATTAGCTCTGTTGAATTACTACATCTGATTTTGAATGATCATTTATTTCCATCACTATCTCTAAACAGCCTTTAGCAACTATCAAAAAGTACATGTATTCTTAGGTCAGCTCTTCAGAACAGAAATGTGTTCGCACCTGGACTTTTCTTCTATTTAAATTTTATTAATAACAAGAAAGTTTGTGACATAACTCTCAGCTGCAGCTGTCAGAGAAAATCCACTCCAAATCAGTATTTATCACTTTACGTGCTAATCCGCTGCTGTAAGTAGCTAACCATACATCATTTCAGGAATAAAGAAGATGCATTTTAATTGTATGCACATCTTTAGACATCAGTCATCAGTATCTGTTCTGTGAAAATCTCAGATTTATAAAGAAACAGAAAATAGCTGCAGGTGAGCACTAAGTTTAAAAGTGTACTTTCAATAGAGTCTATCCTTTGGGCAGGCAGCTATATGCTAGATATGGCCTTTAAATCTTAACTAGAAAGAGAACTTAAATCATTACACTCATTTAATCCTCTCCCTGTTTAGAAAAGCTTTTAAGCCCATGTTTTTGTCAAGAAAGGCTCAGGCTTTGATAGAAATTCAACAGAAAACACATCATCAATGAAAATACATTAAAATATAAAAACTTGAAAGAATTGAAGCACTGCATTTGAAAGACATCCATTCAGATAGGATTAATGCAAGAAATACAAACTTTATGAATTTTGCAAAGGTTTTCAAAGATATCATCTCTGGAGTTTTCAAAAGTTCCGTAATTCTGGACCTATGTTCTCTTATCCCCAGCTGTAAATAAACTTTAATAAAAAAGTAAGTGTCAATAATCTGAAACACATTTTTAACCTGTCTCCTGCACTATTCTGACGTCTACGGTAATGATCCTCCTCGGATGGAACAGAGCTGATCAGGGTCATTCACTGATAAACGTATTTCAGAGGATTTTTCCCCTCTATCTCAGTTTGAAATTCTTATCCTATAATGGTATGTCCTTGCAGAAAATGTTTTTGACTCCCAACTTTTATTTCTTTGTGTCTAGTCTTTTACTGGTAACTTTCCATTTCAAACAGAGAATCATAGAATGCTTTGGGTGAGAAGGAACCTTTAAAGGTCACCTAGTGCACTCCCCTGCAGTGAGCGAGGACATCTGCAACTAGAGCAGGGTGCTCTAATGGCTTGTCCTTGAGTGTTTCCAGGGATGGGCCATCTACCATCTCTCTGGGCAATGTGTTCCGGTGTCAAAACATCCTCACTGTATAACATTTCTTCTTTTATATCCAGCGTAAATCTACCCCCTTTTAGTTTAAAACCATTAGCACTTGTCCTGTTGCAACAGGCCCTGCTAAAAAAGATTGTCCCCATCTTTCTTATAGACCCCCTTTAAGTACTGAAAGACCTCACTAAGGCTTCCCTGGAGCCTTCTCTTTTCCAGGCTGAACAACCCCAGCTCTCTCAGCCTTTCTTCGCAGGAGAGGTGTTCCAGCCCTCCGATCATTTTTGTGGCTTTCCTCTGGACATGCTCCAACAGGTTCAAGTCCTTCTTGTGCCGAGGGCTCCAGAGCTGGACACAGTACTCCACATGAGGTCTCACCAGAGCAGAAGAGAGTGGCAGAATTACCTCCCTTGACCTGCTGGCCATCTTGCTTTTGATGCAGCCCAGAACACGGTTGACCTTCTTGGCACACTGCTGACTCATGTCCAGCTCTTCATCCACCAGTACTCACAAATGCTTCTCCACAGGGCCACCATCAATAACATCATTCCCCAGTGGCCAGAGCATGGAAAGTGGCATCTTGGGCACAGGTAGAGTCTCATGGTTTCTACCACTTGCTTTGCATAGTATTTCATCAGCATTATCATTATTACTGTTGTTTTCTTCTTTGTGTTTTTTTATTAAACTGTCCTTACCTAAACCCATTGGTGTCTCACCTTTTTCTTCCTCCCAATTCTCCTTCCCATCCCACAGGAGGGAGTGGGGGGAAGTGGTGGGCAAGCAGCTGTGTGGTGTTTAGCTGACAACAAAGGTTAAACCGCAACAAAGCTGATTTTGAAGACTAATGAACTGTGCCAGAAGAACAAGAGAACACTTGCTATGAAAGATCCCAGTGGAATTTGGATAATCTCAGAAGATGGTCAGTTGAGAAATGGTGAAAGTTTCTAATTTCTCAGGTTTTCCGGTATGTTAGGAATTACTCAGAAATCCCAAGAAACTTCTTTCAAAATTTGCAAGGCTCTTTTACCTTTATTTATTCACAAATAAAATTTAAGATTAAAAATTGTCAGTGAGTATTCACAATATGTCAATATTTGGCTAGGTCTGTGCAGAAAGCAGACATGTCAGAGCCAGACATGTGTCTGCATCCCTGTCCACTTCCAGTCCATGTTTGCCCAGCCATCTGTCTGCCATTGTGTATTCCCTGTCACTAGCTCTTCACCCAAGTCTGTGTATATGCATTGCATATAGTCACTGCCATTGTAGGAATATCATGTTACAAGTTGGAACACATAGTACTTCCTGACTTCACTTGCTTTATATGCCCAGTATTACAACAATGTTGAGGTTTTTTTTTTTTTTTTTTCTACAAAAAGCTCTCATCTTTCAATTGGAATAAACTTCTCTCAAAGAAAGCAGATCTTTTTTTCATGGTAAGGACCGCGACACTGCAAAGGTGCAGTGATACTCTAGTGGCCAACCTTTTGTGAAGTTTTGCGATGTAGCATGGAGATGCTCTGAATGTTGCTGTTTCCCATAAGACTATCAATAAGACAGGAGATGTCACAGACGACATCTTGGATTTCCTACAACTGCATTTTGAAGCTTTTAAAGTTTCATTTTCTCTTTAAAATGCTTCTTTGAACATTACCTATGCCCAGAGGAACAGTTTAAAAATGAAAAACAGGCTTTTAGAGCTTCAATTGCAGCCACAGGGGACTCTATATTCTTCCACTGTTGCTTTGCTCTAGTATGATGCTTCTATTAGCTCAAAATATAAAGACTTGATAATGCAGGCCCCTTTGGAATGCTTAAGATTAACAATGCTAGTTCCAATTTGGAGGACCTGCAGCATTATTTACTTGCCATTACATCTGTTGTAAACAATTTCTCTTTTCCTGTAGGGGGAAAAAAAAAAATCCCAATCAAAACTATTAATATTTTTTTTATTGGATTTAGACAAGAAACAGTCAAATGAAGTTTTGAATGATTTGCTTGTAATTAAGGATGCATGTTATCGTTATCAACCATCCTTTTCGTAGCTGAATCTCATCCCTTTTTCATTTCTGTCTCTTTGGAGTTTTACAAGAGATGAAAGAGGCCCTCAGCAACTATTTCTAGAGAAGTCCCTTGTCAAATAATCCAGGTTACATAGACTTTATCATTCTGTGTGCAATCTGCTAGAAAGAAACGTCCTAATAAGAAATCCAGTCTACAAAATAACTTTTCTGTAGAAGTCAAACATACTGTATCAAAACATGGCACTATTTTAACTACTAGGAAGGAAATTTAGCTCTACCCCAGCCAAAACCAGGATACAAATAATGGTCAGTAAAAAGACGGCATATCAATAAGAATTCTAGAATGTCAATCTTTACATTGAATTCTTTATTTTCTTTGAAAACTAATAAAATTATTACAAAAGCTGGAGAATGCTTGCTAAGCATCCAAAATATTCTGGGTCTTAAGTTCAGATATCAAATGCTCAAATACTTAACAAACTTTAGTCCAGAATTATATTTAGATTTTCATAATGGGTCTGTCACTCTCTGTTCTCCAAGAGAAATACGTTCAGTGCTTCTGTTATATTTTTCTGGGATGGATATTTCATTCATCAGCCAAAGTATTTGCTGTTTCTCAAGGTCTCAAGGGATAAAAAAAAAAAAAAAAGCTAATTTAGGATATGCCTAAAGCTTAAGTAGTTGTTGGTAGAAACACAGGCTTGTCATTGTGGATGCCTAATAACCTTGCTGGTAATTATAGCTGACTATGCCAGTGGCTCAGAGTTAGGGAGAATATCTGTACTGTTAGCTTCTAGAAAGTCTCTGACCTCAGATCTACCCATTTGAAAAATTATTTTCCTTTATATTAAAAGATAGATGAGACAGCTCCAATTCAGACATACTCAAAACCTTTCTTTGCCTTTATCTTTGTCCTGAGACAATACATAGGGGAGCACTTTGAAAAAGTGAGAGCTCAATTGAAACATGTGTATGATACACATTATGATGTCTAAGGACTTACGGATCACACGTTCATTTTCTGTAAAGCCAGAGGAAACCCCTGCAATCACCTACTCTGACCTCTCATTTAGAGGAAACCATAGGATTCCCCTGAATTAGTTCCCATTTGAACAACAGGATATCTTTAGGAAAAAATCTAATTTTTATTTAAAGGCTTCCAATAATCGGGCTCTCCACCACAACTCTTGTTCTAGTAGGTAATTACCTGTGCAGTTAAAAATGTGCACGTTATATCTAGACCAAATATCTAGCTCCAGGTTCTAGAAGTTGAATCTTTCCTCAGATCAAGCGTCTTCAATTGTCTATTGGTTTCTTGTGCAAGCATTTATACACTGTGCTAATTCTGAGACACAGGGCCTAACAGAGTCTTTCAGAAACTGTTTCCCACTCCTGTAATAATTTCATAGCATGATCTAAGTTGAAAATCACAGAATCACTATAGTTGGAAAAGACCTTTAGGCTCATCTAGTCCAATGATCTACAGGAGTCATCTGGCCTGATCTCCCCGTTCAAAGTAGAGGCAACCTGTATCAGGTTGCCCCAGCTGAGTTTTGAAGATCTGCAGGGATGGAGATTTCACAATCACCCTGAAACCCTATTTCAGGTTTTGTCAGCCTCCTTCTGGTCTTATTTTTCCTAATAACTTCTCAAAAATTCCCATGTTGTAACTTGTGTTCATCCTTCTCATCCTGACATTGTGCACTTCTGAGCAGAATCTGGCTTCATCTTCTCTATGGCCTTCTGCTATGTAGATGAAGACAGTAATAAGATCATCCTTTAGCCGTCTCAGTTGGACTATGGTCTCACAACCTCTCCTCCACATAGTATGTGCTCCATCTTTGTGGCACTCTGCTGGAATTCAACATTAGATATGATACACCAGATGCAGTCTCAAAAGTGCTGAGAAGGGAGAGACGTTCACATCCCTTTACCTGCTGGCAATGCTTTTGCTAATATATCACAGTATGAGGTTGCATTTATTTGTTGCAAGGGCACACTGCAGATTCACATACCTCTTGCTGTCTACTGGGATCTTCCACATCCGTTCCTCCAAAACTGCTCTCTAGCCATTTGGCATCCAGCCTGTAGTGTTTGGTGGCTTATTCTATTCCTGGTGCAAGACTTTGCACTTACCTTTATGAGCCTTGTGTCAGCCCATTTTAGTCTGTTGAGGTGTCTCTCGATAGCAGCCCTGCCCTACAGTGTATTGTCAGCTCTTCACTTTGATGTCTGTGTATTTGCTGAGGGTGCATTTTATCTCATCTTTAATATTAAAGACATTAAACGGTACCTACCTCATCTATTTACTGCAGTAAAACACCATTTACATGTGTTTTCTATGCAGTATATGCAAAATATATCATCCTTCTTTAACTGAGGATGCTGACAATAAAAAACATGTTTCTGAAGGATTAAGGCCAGTGTGAAGTAACTGCCTATACTGACCTAGAATCTCCTTTACACACATACTGAATTTGCCTTCTGGTATGTGAAATCAAGGACAGTTGTTTCTCTCTCATAATGTATCCTTTCTTAATATTACCACTTCTGGAATTGTTACTCTTTCTGTAAAATATTCTTCTTTGTTAATATGGGGCATTATTAACATGTGTATTATCTGTTTCTTAACAGTGTCCAAAGCAAACAGGATCATGCACTATGTCACCTCTCTTTTTTGTTGTTTAAAATTTCTCCCAGCCTTTGGATCATTTGTAGAAGTTTTTTGTATATATTTGGGTTTTTTTCTATTTCATTGATCAAATGTTTTAATAACAGTGCTAAGGATCTTGATAGAAATATTTGATGATGCCTGCAGTCTTACAGAAACATTTAAATGTGTTTATTCAGTACCTCTTAATCAAAGTGACAAACAGAAGCAAGGCTTATAAATGACCACGTACATTACATCAGCACTACTTCTTTATTTCAAACATTTCTAATTTCATCAGAGCCTTCTGCCTTTCTTCTCTCTCAAGAGTGTCTCTTAGAATATTTTCCAATTAGATTTTTAATTCACTTTCCAAGACAGGAAAAGGAAGTTATCAATAAGTTTAGGAAAATAAAATTATCCATTTTACAAGTACATCCAGTCAGCAACTCCCCCAGCATGGAAAGAGCACGCAGTGACTAAGCACTTGTGACACTGGAAGATATCAGAACTACTATCCTTTTCCTTGTGATCCTCTCACTTAGCCATATTTTACACCTTCATCATGTTATGATGAATAAGCAGTGAGGACAATTTATCATGAATAAGTGAGGACAATTTGGGAAAAAGTGAAGCTCAGTGTCTAATGAGCTACCAAACTTGGTGAAAACATAATTTTGATTTTCCCTGTGTTTTTTTTGAGGGGAAATTGAGGACTCAGTCCCTGTGCAGGATTTTGTATGGACACAGTAACGCATTAGGACAGCTTCATGCTGAATTAGCATATTATTTTTTGTGACCAGAAGGTTGCAAAATCTTGTTTTGATAGGACTTCTTCGGTCACTTTGAATTAGCAAGAGACATGAAATGCAAGATACATGATAACTGCAGAGTGCATTTTATACTTATTAGGAACCGTTCCCTTTGGAAGACACTTCTGAAGGCAACCCTACTTCTTTTATTATTAAGGAGCACTATTAAAACATACACTCATATACAGTATTCACCAAAAGACTGTCAAAGCAGCAAGCACTGTGAAGCTATTTACCAACTATTGCTTATGCTGATTTTAATGTGCTACATCATGCTTCAGCATAAATGGTGCTAGTTGCCATCATCAGGGATTTCTCTAATTCATCATACCAAATACCTGTCTAACCATAGAAATGTTTTCCTCGTGGAAGCAAATCATCCTGCTCATATGAAATAAAAATTAAATAAATTAATAGATAAATAAAAATTCTTCTATTTCAGCAGTCTTAATCATAGAACAAGTCTAAACGACAAGTTTCAACCACATAAAGCATACATATGTAATATTAAGAATAATCCAAGAGTAGCAGAACTAGCAATCAGGAGTAAAGAGCTTTGTAGTTGTTTCTTTATTGTTCTGCAGTTGCTGCAGGTACTGGGACTGTCTCAGTGACAGAACTTCTTCCCTGAGACACGTTTAATTCCATGCAGAGCATTATGAGTGACTACAAATGTAGGCATTTGTGTAATGTTTTGGTGATTAAAAAAATCTCTTATTCTTGATGTGCAAAATCATATTAAATTATTTTGTATATGTGGTATTCTAAAATAGTTTTAATTGTAAAATGACTTTATGGATTCATAGAGTATTGGTATATTTCAGTTTCATAATTAAGTTGAATTTTGGAGCCCATATGGCAGACGAGCAATATTTAATAAAAATAGCCGACTTTCCTGCCAGAGAAAGAAGTGATGTTATTGTGGAGAGATTTGTGCATTACATAATTCATGATTTTTAGAGATGCCATAGAGTTATGCCTAGAAACTGTTTTGTGTTTAGATTCTAACCAAGGTATGCCACAGTTCCAGTAATGAATAATGCAGATAACATGGTGCCCTCAGTGAACTGTAGAGTAGAAAAAGCAGCTGACTATCAGAAACAGCTCATTAGGAAAAAAAAGATAAATGTGAGCAAAGCACATTACCTTGATCGAGAAACAGAAAAGACAGATTCTACTTCACAACTAATTTGTGAAAACAAGCTTGCAAAATTTCTAGTTCCTAAAGCCTTTAGGCAAAGTCAGAATTTATTAAACAAAAATGATCTGTTCCATACTTCTCAGGTGAAATGGTAAGATATTTTACCATGAAAGTTTATACACTGCAAATGTGAGACATCAGCAGTATAGCACTTCTAAAACTGAAACCATGTATGTGAAAGACACAATGGGTCTGACTCATTATAGCATTACTGTTTGCAACTCTAGCATGCAGTTAAGATGGTGTCAGCACTTTTATCATATAACTTATTTTGGGTTGTTTATTACTTATCTATAAAAAATTTAGTCTGGGCTAGATCTGAGTGAACAACGTTTCAGGTATTCTTTTTTTTTAAATACGTTTAATTATTTTAAACTTTGGCTCATGTTTTCAGTGAAAGGGGTTGAATTTACAACCTTCATTTAGTGTCCAGAGCATTTACAGCATTATTGGTAAACTCATTCTGTGTCATTAATTTTTTCTTCAGCTGGTACATTTCCAAAATTTTGAAAATCAATAATAAATCTATTCAAGCCTTGTCAAAAAGGACAACTGTGATTCCTGAAATTAATATACAAAGGACAAAACCAAGGACTTTAGTCTAAAACTAAAAGTATATATAAAGCTACAAATTCAAATTAAGTAGCTCACACACTACCTAAATTCACACCTTAATGTATTTTCTGGCAACTAATTTTGTGTCTGTTTCCTAATTTTCTCTAACTGGTACTGCACAGTCTTAATTTTTCTCTGTATCTATAAACTAAAAAAAACCCTGTAAAATACTTCACCAATGCATCATCTGAGTAAATGCCTAAAAGACTGTAAAAATAGCAATGATTTAGGAAAAAGTAGACCATCTTCCATCTATGATGATGTGGACAACTTCATGTCAGGTATCAAAAGATACTTGCATTGGAAGCATGTGTTGGGTGTGTTTTCAGAGACAGGCTTTAATGTCTACCCAAGCTCCTTTCCTTTAGCAGTGCCACAGCTTCTGAGTTGCTCTCTAGGGCTGATGTGTGGCGTTCAGAAGGCAAAGGCACAGGATACACTGTTGGAAATACGGTGATGTGCCAGGTCTGGCATACTTAAGAGAAGGTGCTGACTTAACTCTGGCACACCCTCAGTTCTTCTGAAGAGAAGTCATATGCAGATAACTTCTGGGGATCACTTGAAATACTTGTAGTAATTTAGAAGAGGTGTCCCAGACATGGCAGTATAAACACTAAAGCCTTTCTTGCCAATCTAACCAACACCGTTTTATGTGTATTAGCTGCAATTGGTGTAGGACAGATTTTTATCTTATGCCTGCTTTCCACTCAGCTTTGCAAAAAAAATTGATTTAAAGGTTGATTCATCATCTGAACAGAACAGAAATGATAGCCATTATGTATGCAGTAATAGGTCACATACACAGCCTTCAGCGATGCAATCTGTTTTACTAGGTGAACGAATGATGAGTACGATGTCACATTCTTCTCAAGAAGTATATTTAGGTCTTTAACTTATCTGACATAGCACTAATTACTATGTGGTTTCAAAATCCTATTGATAATGTTGAGCACATCGAAATCACTGGTTTATTATACTGGTGAAAGATAGTCTAAAGTTTCCATTTCACTCCTAATTAATATATAATATTAATATAGAAGCTTCAAAATCAGATCCTATCCTTCCTGATCTACATAGTTACAATACTTGACAGGTCAGTTAAAATATTACCCAACTCATACATAGGGTAAGTCAAATACAATGGAAATACGTCATACAGAATTTGCTGGTTTAAGGCAAGTTCATTAATTTCACATTCATTTATAAAGCCTCAGGTAAACCATTCTGATCTTCTATCCTTTTTTACTCCCCGCCCCTTCCCTTTCTGGTTTATTTTTGTATTTATTTATTTCCTTTTCTAGTATCATATGCTGCTATTCCTTTACTCTCTTGCAGCAACATTTCCTTCTCTTTCCCTTTTCCTGAGTTTATTTTATTCTTCCTGTATTGCACATGAGGGTTTTTTTTGTTCCTAAATTCTAATCTATAAGTCTATAATATTAGAAGCATTTATTGTACTTGAGTGAAGAAGATGATTACGTGTATTATCTATTTCTTGAAATAGAACTGCTCCTCTTGTAGCTAGGATAATGAGGTACTGCATGAAGAAACAGTTTCTTACACAAAAGTCAATGCACACACTTGCATTGTTGTCAGCTCTCACTGCTCAACCAATAATCCTACGACTTCCAAGTATTTTCTCTGTCTCTTCCTATTACTAAATCTACTGTCAGAATGGAGGAGTGGAGGAAGCAGAGAAATTTGTTTTCTTTGGCATAAGGAAGGAAAGGTTATTGGTTTCCTTAAGCAGAAAGGGTAATCTCTATGTATCTTTTTAACATAGCTTCTTTTTAATAATCATCAACCTTCTCTCTGGAAAAGCAATCTCCCATCAAATGTCTCATTCACAGAAAAATAAATGTTTCTAAGCACTCCTTTATGGCATTAGAATCTTAATAGGCTGCTCCCATTTTTCTTTACACAGTGACAATTATTCTGAGGCTCATCCCACCCAAGATATCATTTTATTTCATTTTTACTTGTGCAAGATCTTAATTGAACACGTTTATTTCATAATTTTTATTATAGCTGTAACCAAAGCTTAGACCTTAGACAACAGTTTACAGATTTGGCTAAGAAATTCAAAGGCATCCTCTTAATAGGTTAAAAATGGAACTGTCATGAAGAAGAACCAGCCCTTTTTGCAATGGTTTTATGTTACTGTAATAAGAGTTCACAGAATTAAATGACTGAGAGGAATTTTGCAAAAGAAGAAACATAATTGGAATTTAATCCTACAACTCTGATGTCTGTATCTTGCCTCTGCTGCACCTTTGAATTTTCTATCTTTTGTCAGTTTAACAGTTGTAGATGAGTGATTTAGGGTCCTGCTGACTATGCCAAGTTGTCGTGGACAAGTGGTTTAGATCACTTAAAGGATCACCATCAAAGGTATTAGCAACATAATTTTAACATTAATTTGTAAAAGTGCCACTTAACAGAGTTTGATGGCAAGGTTCGCTCTATTAATATAAGGAAGAAATATACAAAGGAAAATCAAGTTAGAATTTATTTAGAATGATTTACACAGAGGCTGGAGATGCAAAATTGTAAGGAAAACTTCCCACTGAGTCAAAAGATTCAGAATGTACTCCCTTGCTTTCTAAACTCCTTCTCAGAGAAGAGTCTAGGGGTGGCTGGATCCAGACTTAGTTTCAGACTTGGTCAGAGGCTTATGGATAATATAATTAGCTGCATGGATTCCATTAGATACTCATTCAGCATGCTATAAGTCACTTAGCTTCTGTTCTGGCATCCAGTGTCAGTTTGGTCCACTTTCCTGAAACAGAGTCTCAGGCATATAATATTACAAAATTAAATAATTTCATAGATGGCTATAGCACCAGGATCAACTCAAGCTAGGTGCCTACAGGGAGGGATGCACAAAGAAATCTCTGGACAATTATACCCTTTTATAGATTATTCACTGGCACCTCACACACTCTTTGCTCTCTGTTCACATGCCTTCTACATGTCCTTTGGTACAATAGTGATTCCAGTCTAAGATATTCTGACAGCCTATTAGATTCCTTCACTGTTTCCAGCCAGGCCATTAACTTGTCTAGTTGCATCTGTTGTTGGCGGTGGTAGCCTTGAAGACCCCTTATCTTCTGGTTTTGTGTAGGCTCTGGAGGCCCTGTTTTGCTTAAGTAGGTACACTTTCAGTAAGTCTAGGTGAGAATGTATAGCTTGTGGCCTAAGGCTTCATCAAATCTAGCTACTCATGGTAAATAAAGCTATAGCAAACAGCATACTAAATCACACAACATCACAATTCTAAGTGATTCGTTCCATTTAAAACTTATTTAAGATAAGTGACTAATATCTCCTAACACTAAAAGGTGTCCCTGCTCAAAGGGAGAGTTGCCTGGAATGTAGTTCAGTTGCTCTCTAGGGACAATTCAAACTGGGGTTATACAACAAGCTGTTACTGCATTGGTAGATCTCGTTGCTTCAGTTAGCAATCTTGAGAGGTGTCCCAGCTCAAGGGGAGATCACAGCCATGCTGACTAGCACAGCGAGCTGAAAGAAGGCTCACTAGGCTGTCATATTTATGGGACAAAGTGATTGGCTTATAGTCAAATTGCATACAACGGGAGAGGTCTGCAGGATACTTCCCACCCTCAAGTTATTGCTTTTCCAAGCACATGTGCATTAGTGTTCACTGTGCTCTGCTCCTTCAGTTTCCCAGAGGAGTCCTTGGTCCAGCTGCAGCTCAGGCCTTTACCTGCTTTGGAACTTGTACCAAACTATTGTTGGTGTCAAGTGCATCCATCACAGACACTTTGTATTACATCCTGATAGAGAAGATTTTTCCTTTTTGTTATCACTGTTGTTCTTATTATGTGATTGACCCATTTCCATGTAATTTACTCAAGAAAACTTGAAGTGCCTTTCTTTCTGCATTATAAATGTTTCTGATTTGCAATTCATTAAACTTCTCACTTAACAGGAATGTTCCTAAAGGGTGGGAAAATTTCAGGGGAGGTTGAGCAAAAGACATCAAATGCAGCACGTTTAAATACTGTGTAAAAGGGATTGAAGAAGAATTAGCGGGTGTTATGAATGCATATATTCAATGTCATTGAAAATGTTATAAACTTAAAAGATTCAAATATTAGGACAATGTAAGGGCAATTTTGTATATATGGAATTAAACCTGAAGTATCTGTATTTCTCTCAAGTTGGATACTCCCTTTTCCTCAGCCTGAATGCTTTTTAGGCCTTAAATGAAAATTAATATATGCCTTTGGCTAATTCAAAATGCTAAGAAAGTACTTCTGATTATATTATTTTCCTGATCTTTTCACTAACTTTCCAAATTTCACAGTATCAAGTGTTCTCTAATGCATCTATATTTATCTATATAAATGAAAACAGACAGGCAGCATAAATATTTCTTAAGTATTTTAGAAGAAGTGTTAGTAACTGAAAAAAAGATAATGAATATGAATATTTATGTAGGAAACATATCTACAGGTAGGGGTGTAACTACTTGATTAACAGCTAAAACAAGGGTGTTGAATCAGGTGAGATTTTTTTTTCTGTTTGGAGGAACTGACTAACTGCAGACTGTTGTGAGAAGAGACAATTACCTATTTGATATAGTTCTTTCATCACATGCTGCCATATAGAAATTTTAGACTGGGTTTGTTTTGTTTTTCTCCTTATGGGTGTGAACTGATATACTCAAGCAAGAAAATGCAGTTTTGTTAAGAGCAATTACTGTAGAAGACCTTTTGTTCAAAAGGGGTTTTGAAGGTTGCCAGTGTAGTTAGCCAGGTCAAGTCAGAGACCCATAGGGAAGTAAATCTCTTTCTACTTCAATGCCCTCTTCAAATAAGTCTTTGAAGCCAAAAGACTTCAGACATGGCTTCATGAATGGAATAATTACCAAAGCAAGTAATTTAAACAATCCTGAAAGCAATGGGAACTAGCCAGATCATCCTTGGCCCAAAATCTTTTTTCACAACAGAGAACTTGTTGCCAGTTTAAAAGACAAAGATTATTTTCTTACAGTCTAGACTACTGAAAGAATAAAACATGTAATAAAAGTGGCTCACCTGATGACTGATCAACAGCCTAGCCTTGAGTTATAGCCCATTCCACGCACAGAGTGTTGAGTGTTGGATTCAGTTAGGCTCAGACTGGCACATTTATAAGAATCATGAAACTGAGCTACTTACCTCAAAACAATTGAAATGAACTGATGCTGGAAATGTTCTAAGACTTGGTATTATTAACCTGGCCAACTCCAAAAGTACTGGAGAAGGAGAAAAAATATTTTCTGCTGCACTTTAATATCCTCCCCTTTTATTTCTGGCTTCTTCTTTTCCCCCTTCTGTGGCAGAAGTACTGAATGTTGGTGACAAGAGGAATGAGGTGAATTTGTCATTCACAGATGAATAAAGTGGGTTGCAATTACTGGAGTAGCTTAAAGACTTAGAACTCATTTGGAATGGAGTTTCTTTTTAGTATCTAAACCAACATGGAGGTACTGTATACATTAATTTGTATATGTCTCTCACAAGAAGTCCTTTTTAAAAAACTCTTATCACAGTCATTGCAAATGTTAATCCTAAATTAAACTGAAGTAATTTGTTGAGTGATTGCATTGTATAGAGGTTGTGCATCATGCTGTAATTTTCACCCTTCTCTTTACCAAAAGCCACACAAGCACACACTTTGGAAAACGTACAAAATGTGAAAATGTTTAGATGCAGTATTCTTTGGAACTTTTTTCAAAGAATACTTTTTTGACATCAATGCCATCTGTAAGTAAACATTGTTTCAATAGAACTGTACATTTAAAACACATTGTACATGTTATATTAATTGTTTCCATAACACTACTTGTTACATTTACTCCAAATTTAAACAGACTGAGGTAAGGCTGATTTCTGAAGCAAAGTACAAGTTACAGCTACAATCCAGCACCAGAGCTTTTTCAGCAAATAACAAATAACATTTTTGTCATGCTGATGGTCACAAAAATAGCATGGAATAAAAAGAGGTATTAAGACCTTTTCCTCATCCTTAGATAGCTATGTAAGTCACATATAGGATAAGATTCATAGCATTTTTTATCCTTAACAGGCAAGGAGGAAGATAATTGGCTTGTCTGACTGTGTATCTATTTCAAAAGCATCAAAACAATATATGCAATAGAATCCAAGGGGACAAAAAATCACATTGTAAAATGATAGATGATAATATGCCCACCAGGTAAACTTTTTATATGACAATGTTAGAGATCAAGGTTACAGCTAATAATGTATTGCAGAAGACTGTAATTGTCTGGAATATTTTCTGATTATGTTCTTATTTCTAAGATAGTATTTTGATGTACTGCAGCTCATCTTAGGCTCTACTAGGTATTAATAGAAACATCTATAGTATAAGTAATCTGTTCCACACAGGGAGAATATATTGTTCAAAATAAGAAGACATGTTTCATTTTATAATTGGTCAAAAACTCTTGAGAAATAGTTGTTCATTCTGAAAGGTACTCTAGTGAATAAATTGCCTCTTCCGCTTCAAAAAAATCTACGAAGTCGTATATTTTTGATTCAAGGTTTTCTTCAAAAAGTAAATTGAGAGACTAGGAGAGAATAAAATTCTGTTCCTATCTTTCTTGTAGTAAGCAAAATATTAAAGGAAACGACATCAAAGATGTAATACTGTGGATTTTGTTTTGGTTTATTTTGGCAGTGAACCTATTAATGCCTATTCTTTTAGACTCGCACTTTTTTTTAGTTGAATAAAAATAAATTCCCTCTGAACTAAATCCTAGCAAATCTAATCAAAGGCAGTCACTTCACTAAAGAGAAGCAGGGGGTGGGGAGGAACTAAATTACAACTTCCTAAGAGATCCTAAAAAGCAAAATGGAAAAAAGCCATAGTCAATATAATAAATCATAACATCATAGAGAGCTTATTTGGAGGGAGTTAAGGAGTGTTGATTAAGGAGGTGTTGGTGTTAAGGTTGTAATCAGGCAGCCATTTCAAGCCTTACTTTCACAGCCTGCTAACATGCAGGAATAACATTTATTTTGTGAACAGTTCTGTGACTGATGTGAGGAAGAGATGAGAAAGGGATTATTTTCCCTCTTATTCAGCTGTAGAACAAAACCATCTAGAATAAATGCTTTATGAGTTATAAAATGAGATGTTTTGTGATTTTTCTCCCTGTTTCTCCAGGATAAAAGCTACCTTTTCAAATATGCAAATTAGCATCTGTATAATCTGAACCTGGAAAAAATAAAATGGACTCTTTATACGCTCATATCAATATCTATGTCTGTACGTATACATGTGACTATGAAAGACTAATATACTGCTGGATGGGAAATCTGTATCTAAAGGCCTTATTCTTCTCTCACATTGTGTAAATTGAAAATAAATCTGCTGAATTCACTAGACTCAGATTTACTGTCTGAGATACCACTTTGAGAAAAGAATCAAAAAGCACTGATACTTTAGACTGTAGCCTGCATAGTATTTAAACTGATGAAAAAAACCCCTGATTTTCTTACTACTTTACATGGCTTAATAGTGTGTATTAACAATCCACAGGAAGATATATAGACTGCCACGTACACCTGTGTAAGAACATCATGGTGGAACAAAGTCTTACTGTTCCTCTAGCAAACTTGTGCATATATGCATTAAATATATTGTAGTTCATTGTTTGAATTAGATGCCAAATATGCTGTCAATGGAGCTGATTCTAATTTTTATTGGACCTACTGAGAACATACTAGTAATAGAACCACTGCTGTTATCTTGAAGGTCTAACGTTAAGTGAGACAAGATTCACAGGGGAAAGGTTATATCTTTGAGTAGCTCAAGTAATACAGCCATAAAAAAGGAGAAACTTTTAGGCAGAGAAATCATATGTACATATAAAACTTATAAAATGAACAAACACAATGATCCAACATTGAGAATTTAAGCATTATTGTATACTAAAATGCTTTGCACTGAATTAATTATTGAATCAGAGGGGTTCTTAACCTTCAGCCAAACTGAATGATTTGAGAAAATGAGTATTTACTATATCTTGTCTTCAAACAAGTTTTGTTAGCAGTATGATTGCATGGGAAAAAATACAGAAATTATTTGCTCTAAATAAAACACCCATGGAAGTTGTAGGAGGGTAAGAAGAAAGCTCTACCTGAGATAAATATGACCAAAGAAGAGTAAGCAGATGTAGGAAAGGTGCTGAGGGAATATCCAAAGGTTTCCTTGGCAGTACCCATGCTCTATGTTCTTTATGTATAGCTCTCCTTCAGCGTTTCTTACGGAAGATGAAAATAGAGACATGATGATGGAAAAATAGCAAGATGAAAATTCACTTTCCAGGTTAATCTTATTCCAGGTAAGTCTATTATAGACTTTTTTCTTGATAAAATATGAGATCAGAAAGAACAGAGCTTCAATAATGTAGAGCTATTCCAAAGGAGGGAAATACAACAACAACAATCAACAGCAATGATCTAGAAAGAGGAAATGTAAGCAAACCCCCAAGGAGATATAGGATACTCTTCAACATTATGACTCAAAGTCATATTGAATTAAGAAGCAAGCCTAGCAGATATAAAAATTTGGATTAAAAATGTAAATAATTAGACAACAACTCTAAAAGGCTTTAAAGTACTTCCTAAGGATAATTAATATTATGAGGGATGTGGGTGAGGTATTTCACAAAATATTTAACCAGGCAAGGCAAAATGATGCAGACTCACTAGCACATTCTATACATCAAATTAAGGAAAAAAAGCTGAAGAATGGCCCAGTGGATTAAGAGCTAGACCTTGGAGATCTCCGATTGTGATACAGTCTAACAGAGACTTGATATCATTTGCTAAAGGAAAGCATTCACAGAAAATTCACTTATCCACTCATCCATGTGGCAATTTTTGAAGGAAAATAGTATTTTTTTACATTTTCTTTCATTTAGTACATACATGGCAGTAGATTAAAGAGGCCCAAGAATATAAAGGAAATTTGCTGTTGTTTCTGAGAACACTACTGAATTCAAAAATGCCCACAAATTTGCAGTACAAAACTAACAGAAATGTAAAAGTAAACAAAAAAACTAAGCTGTCTTTGTGCATTTCTATCCCGTTGTTTTCCTTAGACATGAAAGAAACAGCTTTCTAGCCCAGTGCAATGCTACTAAAGCTATGCAGCTTCTTAATATCTGCCAGTCTGAATTGGGAGTAAGTTTAATTCTATCGTCATCTTCTTATGTGAGCAGCGTGTATCTTAGGTTTCAGAGTGCTACATAGCACCGGAATACATTCTGTAAACATTGAAATGCCCCTTAAAAATGTTTCAATTAAAACCAGTGAATACAATTGTATGTACATATGAAAATTAAAATACTAATATCTATGAATTCCAAAGAATCAGATGTACTAGGAAAAAATGGACTTATTTTCTGTTCTAAATTGTCCCACACTTATTTGAAAATTCATGTAAAAGGCCATTTTAAAAGTAATTCCCAGGAAATGGAATTACTACAAAGGATAGAAAATGCTTTCTGTTCAGAGATATCTTCCAACTTGGATGAGATGACCCAGTGGATTGAGACACTGTGATCAGAACACACAATTATGTTACCAGTGACTCCCCAAATCAAGGCCATTCTTAGCAAATTACTTTCCACATAACCATACCATAATCACACATTTCCTCATCCTTTAAAGCAAACTGCAGCAATGTTTACCTAACGTACACTAGTAATTCTTAGAATTTTTATATATAGTTCATTTACGAAAAGATACTTCTGTTTCTTCAGGGGCTATGTGGAAATCTACCTGAGGACTTCAGAAAACGCTGTGTTTCTTCTGGGCCTATTATGCAGAAGTCTTATGTAGCCCTCAGTTCATAAAAAGGAGAGTGCAGGTTGTGCCACTGTATTCTTAAATACATAACTTTTACTTACAAACACTTAGACTAGAATTTAGCTATGCAGGATCTGCACTGAGGGGACGACTGAATTATGAAGACTAACATAGTGATGAAATAAGCTGTGTTCAAACTGGATTACATATTCCCTGCCTTTTGCACAGATGCTGAAAAATACTGAAAGTATGAAGACTACAGTAGAGCTGATCAGAGCAATACAACTCCTTCTGTTCTAAATTTATTGTATAGAGAATAGAACCTAGAATTTCTGGACTCCAAGAGAGTGCCCTAGAGGCTTTAAAGTTGCTCTCTGCTGCTGCATTGTGCAGCAGAGTAATGCAATAGTGTTAACAGCAGTGGCCTAATTGAAGGTTTGTTAGCTATTACCTTCCTAAGTATTAAATAGTCCATACACATATAATTCCTGAAGTTGGGTAGTCAGTAATGAATTTAACAATATTTAATTTCCTTTCATCTGTTTTTCATTCAGCATTCACATTTTCAACTTTTATTCCCCAGAACGATGAATGTTAGAATTTTTTTTTTCTTAATATAATTGAGGACACTACAATCAAAGTGCTAATAATTGTATATAATTACATGTTGGAGCCAAACTGTGAAGAGAAGGTTAAGCACTTCAAGAGCAGTAGAAGAAGGAATGTGAGATCAGCAATTTCTCTACAAGCACCCTGGAGAAGGGTCATCCCACTCAGTATTACTGGAGGGCCAGAAAATGCCCTTTTGGTGTGTTCCAAACCCAGAAGTGAACATTGTTCTGAATGATTGAATATAAAGATTCAATACCATGGCCTTATCCTTTCTTCCCTCTGGTCTGTGAAGATGGAAACATTAAAGGGAATAAGAACACTGACCATAAAGCTTCCAGTGTGAGGCAGAGATTTTGTGCTAATGTTTAACCCACAGTATTTAATATGTGGACATGTGTTGTGCCCTGATCAATTACAGTAGCTCCACATATTTTCATGGTTTGATGCCTCAGAATAGAGTACCTTTTAAAGGACTTCCTGAGCATGCCTAGTTCCTTGCTGAATCAGCTGGACTGGTGGAGACTCAATTTTTACAGCTGTCTCAGCCTTTCATTCTAGAAAAGCTTCAAAATACTTAGCAGTGAATCAAACTCTATGGTAACTTATTGGTAGGTTTTTGCTGAAACGATAGCATTGCTACAGTAGCAATTCCCATTTCCATTGCAAAATCGTGTTTCACTTATGCAGCTATTTCAAAGATGGTATTGGAAAGGATTTCTTTTATCAATTTATATTTTTATCTGTAAGACCTTCTATTTTTTAAAACCTCGCGTATTTTAACAGACAATCACAATGTTAAAATGTGTCATTTTTATTTCTCAGCAATTCCAGAACCAAAAATAATCATTTCCATTTATTGGAAATCAAACTGTAATCCTATTTTGTTTTTATTTTTTCATTATTTCAGTCCTAAGTAAAAATTAAAGATTCCACAGTTTGAAAGTGTAGAGCCTTACAATACAAAAACCAAACCAACAAACCAGGGATTTACTGAGTAATGAGAAGTTCATATTTATACTTTCACATAATATGCTTCTCAGCAGAAGAACCAGCTTCTGAGTTGCTCATGCTGTATATCTCTCTTAAGAATCTCTTAATGAGAATAATGGCATAAATAAGTAATTACAGTATTTATACCTTCGACCCTGAAAAAGCATTGCAAAAGCAGAAGCAAAGCAAATACTCTTCTCTGAAATATATGGGAAGATTCCATCCACCTAAATTCTCAGTTGCATCCTTCAGGCCATTTGAAAAGAAATCTCATCAGAACAACAAACCCAAACAATAGCAGACTACTGAAAATATTTGAAATCTGAACTTTGTAAACATGTTTTATTTTCATAAACCTCTTGGAAGAGATGGAAGAATTGCTTACTATAAAAGTGTAATAGAAATCTTCTGTTTTCCATGCGTATGAGTATCTTGTGAAAATACAATCACCTCCTGATGAATTTGCATGGACTCATTGTAAGAGATGAATCTTAGTTGTGTCTTGGGAGACAAAAAAAAGCAGTACAGTTGACTTGGTGTAAGAAGAATCAAGTACCAGTCTAAACATGCCACCCCTTCTAGGGTATAGGAAGGTTACCCTTACGTATACTGTTGTTATTTATCATTTTGGGCCAAATTTTAAAAACAGGCGAATTTGGATAATTTAATTAGATCATATGACCAGCTTCCTAGCTCTTCTAATGCTTCTTATCATATTGTTTGCATTTATTTATTCTCTCATAATAGTAATAAGAGAGACAGCACAATGTGACAATGTGACACAGTCTCCCACAGCATTCTCATGGAGAAACTGGCGAATCATGGTATAGACAAATGTACTCTTTACTGGGTTAAAAACTGTCTGGCTGGCCATTCCCAGAGAGTTGTGATTAATGGGGTGAAATCCAGATGCCTGCCAGTCACCAGTGGTGTCCCACAGGGATCAGTTTTGGGGCCAGTCTTGTTTGACATCTTTATTGATGACTTGGATGTGGGGATTGAGAGCACCCTCAGTAAGTTTGCAGACAACACCACATTGTGTGGGAGTGTTGATCTGCTTGAGGGTAGGAAGGCTCTTCAGAGGGACTTGGACAGGATGGATCGATGGGCCAAGGCCAATTGTATGAGGTACAATAAGGCCAAGTGCTGGGTCCTGCATTTCAGTCACAACAACCCCCAGCAGCGCTACAGGCTTGGGGATGAGTGGCTGGAGAGCTGCCCATCAGAAAAAGACCTGAGGGTGCTGGTAGACAGCCAGCTGAACATGAGCCAGCAGTGTGCCCAGGTGGCCAAGAAGGCCAACAGGATCCTGGCTTGTATAAGGAATAGCATGGTCAGCAGGAGACGGGAAGTTATCGTGCCCTTGTACTTGGCCCTTGTGAGGCCTCATCTTGAGTACTGTGTTCAGTTCTGGGCCCCTCATTATAAACATTGAGGTGCTGGAACATGTTCACAGGAGAGCTACCAAGCTCATGAGGGGCTTAGACAACAAGTTGTATGAGGAGAGGCTGAGGGAACAGGGCATGTTTAGTTTGGAGGAGGCTGAGGGGGGACCTCATTGCCCTCTATGGATGTTGGCCTTTTAGTTACTAATTACAGAACCAGGGGAAATGGTCTGAAGTTGCAGCAGGGGAGGTTTAGATTAGCTGTTAGGAAGAAATTCTTTATGAAGAGAATGGTGAGGCACTGGAACAGCCTGCCCCGGGAGGTGGTGGAGTCACCATCCCTGGAGGTATTTAAGAAATGAATTGACATGGTGCTTCAGAACATGCTCTAGGGGCAGGCATGTAGGGGGTTTCTGTTTTGTTTTTTTGTTGTGTGTGGGTTTTGGGTGTTTTGTTTGTTTGGTTTTGGTTTTGTTTGTGTGGTTTTGTTTTGTTGTTGTTATTTTTCCTAATGGTTGGCTATTTAGGTACTTTTTGTTCTTGTATGTATGGTTGGACTCAGTGATCTAGGGGGTCTTTTCCGACCATGATTATTCTGTGATTCTGTGACATCATCTCACAACTGCTTGATTTTTATGTGTGTTGTAATCATAAAACTGTCTCTCAGAAAAACACTGAAGTAAACATAAGCTCTTAATCTTTAAAGCTTCATAATGACAGCAGGTGGATGCCTTTCTGTACCATGAATTTACTCTGTCATTTACTATTTCCAATATTGTGGATATGCAATATCATGCAGGACTTGGGCTAAGCACGTGAAGATTCAGATTAGTACTATAAAGAATTTACTGAATTGTGATACAATTAAAAAAACCCCAAAAAACTACAAAACCCAACACATACATTTGGGAACAGTATCTATAACCCTGGCTTCATTTCTATTCCTGTATTTGAACACTTTTATGGTAGCCATCACCTTTAAGTATCAGGGAACTCCCGCTAGTCATGCATTTAGATATCAGAGTGACTCCAGTGGCAGCAGCTCAAACCCAATTAGAAACTGACTAAAAGTACTGCAAAATGAGCTTATTTTACTGGTAGATGATAATCAAGTGTATAAATAAGAGCAACTCCCAAAATGCTTACAAACTGCAATCTTAAATCATTGTTCAGTAGGCATATGTTGCTATTAACTTCTTGAAAAATAACTTTTTGGATATGAGCATTATTAAGACGATGGTTTTGTAACTGTCCATTACCCCTTGCTTGTTTTCCCAGTTCTGTGTAAGCATGTACATGGCTCTGAATAATTAACAATTTGATATACATATTCCAGGTTTATCTCCTCTCAATATTTCTATAAAGTGCATTAGATTTTTTTTTTGCCAGTGTTGTAATGACTCTCAAGTTGTTTCCAGACTCTCTCAGGGTGTTAATATTTCATAGGCAATCACACCCTGTGAGCTGTAAAAATTTTTATAAGTGTGTATAGAGCAACAGAACACATTTTGCATTTGAGTTGAGTCATTACATTGATGACCCTAAACACAAAACATCCAATGTGAATGAACCTTTCTTTAACCTTCTGGATGCTTGATTCATCCCCAAAAACTTAAATCAGGAGTACCTTCCACTGTGTAAGTGCTCTTGTGCCCATACACTTCAGGTGCTTATGCATTATCTCTGATTTATTTATTTTTCTAGTTCACTAACATTATGTCATTATTTATTTTATCAAAATAGGACTGAAGAGATCAAAGTTAGAAATAAATTAGTGCCACTGAACATGGTTAAGTGCACATATCTAATGAATTGTTTAAATAATTTAGATTAATCTTTAAAAATGAAGGATTCATGCCTGAGAAAGTCACCTGTGGATTTTAGAAACCAGGTCTTGTAGTTGATTACAGTATTCTGAAGAACAGCTCCTTCAGTAGCTTTATGCCTGTAAGGTGTGCAAAGCAGCAAATTATTTCTACTGAATGGGCAATAAGAGCTTTAGACTAAGGGAGTTAAACACCTCACAGAAATGAAAAGATAGTATTCATAACTTCTATTTTAGCTTGCTGTAAAAAAACTCATGAAACTGGGTGATCAGCAAGGACTTTGAGATAAGTTTGTTTTTATTTGCTTTCAGTATGCAAGATGGTTAAAATATTCTTTTATTTAAAGTATAATTAGGAGAGAATTGCACTGTGAACAGCAAAATTTTTTAACTGCTTCAGTAAAGAAAGATAATATCAAATTTCATTCAGGAAGCTTCTGAATTAAGAAACTGAGGGTTATAATTTTGTTCCTAAAAGAAAGATTTTCTTTCTCGGATAAGCGACTTTGGCTCAAACAGTTGTGTTGCACACAAAATAAGGAGATTTATATTTTTCATTGAAATTTTCACACTTACATTTCCTTTTTTCCTATCTGAACATTTAATGTTTTCTTTGTTGTTTTTTTTTTCTTTCATAATTATTTTCTCTGATAACTTGATGTCTCAAATCTTGTTATTCTTTATAGTCTTTGCACATCTGGCTTACAAAATAAATGCCTTTCTACCAAAGCACCCCACTTATTACATCACAAAGGAGTTCTGATAATTCTACATTATTAAGACTCATAATATCAATAAAGAGAAATTAATAAATTCAAATGCATCATATCTAAAGAAAAAGACATCATGCTTCTGACAACTGTCGACTTACAGAGGCGGAAAAGATGAAAATATTAAGATAAAAGAAAACTCTGGTCAAATACACTCATTTTACTGAAAGTGTCAATTTAGTAAAAAGATTATTTTGATAGTAAGAATAAGATGATATGAATGTTATGATTCCTGATTAATTACTAATACTGGTCCTATGATCTTAACTGATAATTTTATTTATTCTAAAAAAAAAGACACTATAAATCACGGTTGTAGTTTTCAGCAAACTAATATGAGATGTGGTTCCTTGTCACTTTCTCTTCTTCTCCCCTGTTCAAAGGTTATAATTGTTTTTGTTATTGTTAAACTTAACACTTCATCCTTATAGAATAGTTACTTTTCTATTGAACTTCTTTATTTACCCTTTTTTTTCAGATATGACCTACAGAAGGAAACAATATGAAGCGTTTGTACTTCTGCATCCTACATGCAATATATCTTCCCTCAATAAAGACAGAAAATCAGAATAAATAAATAATAAAATAACCCTTTTTTTTTTTTACAGTTTCATCACATCTTCCCATTATAATATGGCCATCTTTTGTCTTAGAAAGTGAAGCCATGCTCCATGATTTTGCTCTTAATGCTAAAGAATAGTTCTCCTTGATGTTTGAATGATATGCATGATCAGATGTGACAGAAACATGTAAGGTTTCTTCCTGTGCTTGATACAAGAAGACTCTAATTAGCTGAATATTTAATAACCACATACTGCTATCCATACACATATTCAAATTTTGTCTGCATCTTTTGAATCCCAAATCCTCTAGAAATAATTTGATTCATCTGAAATTCTGTATAGCTTTTTTTTTTTCAAATCTACATCCTCAAGTATTGAGACAAACTAGTCTTACTTGCATTTGCAATAGTGCAATTAAAATTCTGCTAGATATGTGATTCTACCAACAATAAATGTGCTGTAGAATTTTGGTATAAGAATAATGCAGATATAGAAAAGTAAGACATACATGAACTGTTTTCATATGCTTTTGAATTTACTTCTGCATTGAACACATACATTTCAGGAAGGACAATTCTATGGCAGGAGTTTTTTGGCTGAGAATTTATTCTAGAAAATATTTATTGTTTTGTAGCTCCAAACAATTCCCATTAAGTAAATGAAAATCACATCCAGTCATAAAAATTTTCTTGAATTTTGGAGGCAAAAGCTGTTTAAAAAACATATATATATATATATACACAGACTATTGAGATTAATAGTTTCTGTGTGAGCTTAAAACAACAAACGCAAGAATTTTCTCCAGAAATGTGGAGATAACTGAATTGTTTTCTTTTCCTTTTTTTTAAATATTGTTTCTTTTTTTTTCCTGCAGTTCTTTAACATTTTGTTTTGAACTTTTAACTTTCATTCTGAAACAAATATGTGAGACCACAGCAAATCTACAGACACTGATTAACATTACTATAGCCATCACATGAAAGAATTTGATAATAAAGCCAGGGTATATATATCATTCCAGATGACTGACCATTTGGTACAATATATGGGACTGACAGGACTGGCTAATTTTTTGTGTTGGGGGGGGGGGGGGGGGCAGTGTCAGAGCTTTTGTTTCTTTGCTTCTTTTGGGTTTTTTTTATTAATAAGTTTAATATTGTGCAGAATTATGAAATACCCCTCCCTTCCACAATGAAAAATGTATTCTTACTGGTCGGTATTTTTAAAGTTCAGAATACTTTTGAGCACTGACTCTCATAGCAGATGTTGAAAGTGCTGCTAGCCAGCGACAGTCCATTCAGGAAAAACTTAATATTGCTTCAACGCAAAAGAGAGTTGCTGTTTTCTACAGAGGATTGCAGCAGCTCTACCCTATACTTTAATAGGAACATAAACTTGAAGATGCTTTCCTGATTGGAACTTTTTCTGCCACTTTTTTTACAGGGATTAAGATCCATTCTCAGGAAAACATCAGTCCTGTGTTACAATATAGTTCCACATAAACTGATTTTTTATGAATCCCTGCATATTCTTTAAAGTACACCCAAAGTTCAATCTAATCTAGATGGCATCATCAAATTTTTATACCATTACTATAATTACATTTGCACACACAACTCAATTACCAAAGATATGGATCGTTACCTGCACAATTTGATTATGAAATTTAAATCAATATATTTGATATAATTACAGTTAAGGTTACAGTACATTTTGTCACAAACCATATTATACATTACTGTCTTTTTATGCATTTTAATAATTCACTTTAATCCTGTATACTTCAATAAAAAGGGATATTTTTCTTCTGGAGTTATTTCACTAAATGAGAGGAGATGGGAAAATATATTGTACATTAGCAACTAAAACTAAGCAAATTATCTATCCTGCATTTTGTTTTAATAATCTACAGGCACATTGCTGTATTTTGGATTTCTTTGGAAACAGAGAAATATCTTTTCTGTGCTGTTTTATTCTGTGTTCAGGGAAGCTGATCCATGGGAGAAATTCATAGTGGGAGACATATGCAAAGTTAAAGTCAGACCGGGTGTTAACACAGAACATGTGCTTTAATATGCTTTTCCAGGTGCCAATGAGCATCGGATTTAATTCAAAGCTTAAATTTGGACAGGATTGAACTAGCAAATGTTTGATAGTGTGTAATTCATATTGTCCACACTAATTCATTGATGCACATAAACTGTCTCTAAAATATAGTAATTTGGGCGAGACATAGTAGGGAATCTGTTTAGAAAATACAAACATATGCTTCTACAATAGATTAGAACCAGAAGCAATTTAAGAATATCCATATTTCATAGTGTTGAAAATTTTCAGATAAGTTATTCCTATGCAATTTCATTAAAATTAGGGTGTAATTCATCTCAAAATGTTTCCATAACTGTACTGGGATAAAGTTAACTCTACAGCACTACTAGGCTTTTATATTTAGACTTTTATTTTGTGACCTGGCATAATTTCACTCACCGTTAAATGGTTATTTACTCACTTCAAAAGAAAACATTAAACACGTGTTTCGTCTTAAACTTCATCTTTAATACCATGGTGTTTTCTGTAGCTATAAGTTTTTATCTTATTTATAGAGCTAATGATTAACAGTAATTTAAGACTTATTGTTAATAAGCATGATTAACAAACACAGTATTAATGTTCACACTATCGTGTTAAATCTAATATTCCTCTCTGCAATTGCAGATCATTACAGATGTTTTATTGCAGTCTTCTGATAGGCCCCGATAACTATCTTTGAAATATTTATTTGGATCCGTGCTTTGGTGTCTTATCCAATGTAACAGACAAGTGGCACATTGATCAATGAAAGGCCAGATTTTCATAACAAGCACACAGCAAAGCCTGTTTGAAAGCCTTTATAGTTCCTTATTTATTTTAACACAGTGAATTTAATATAGCTGCAGCTCTTGATGAAGAACCGTAATGTCTTAGAAACGCTGTTAAACTCTGTAATGATGTAATGGACACATGAGTTGTAAATCCAAACTATTTAATCTGTTTCCCTCAGTAACTTCATCTAATTAAGAATTATATTTAAGGTGAAAGGTATTGAAAAATTGACTTTAATTTAGAATTAATATTATGTCTCTTCATCCAATCAACAGGTCTGATTTCTTTATTAAGTTCTTGGCCAAGTCTGGAGTTAAGGTTTCTCCCATCTTCAGAAATTTACTTTTTCCACAGAAGTGTTAAATCACTATGATTATGAAAGGCTATTTTACAACTTGGACATTAAAAGTATGGTGTAATTTCTGGGGAGGAAAAAAAAAGAAAAAAGAAAAAGTACTTCTTATCAGTTTTCCAATACTAACTGAAAAAAATTTTAGATTTCAATTCTTGTAGTTACCTTAAAGTCAGGATTACCCCTTGTTTTCATGTTCTAAACCCATTTCCTTTCTTCTGAGGTGTTGATGTGTTATTTTTTCCTAATGGTTTTGGGCTTTGAAATTAAGTATAGGAGGTGAACACTTCTGTACATCGCAGTGATGTTCATGGAAAGGACACTGAGTAACTGCACAGGAGAAGCAGTTCTTGCTTTTCTTTGTGGCCTCATTAGCTTGCTGTATACTAGTAAATACAGAAAAAATGGGTATCTTTTAGGTTTCTATCATGGGCAGATACTATGGTCTGCAATATATTATTTAAATCACATTTCAGATTCCACAATAGAAACCAATAACCTACTCTATAGGAACAGAAACAATATTTTTCCTCAGATTTATTAATGTACTTTCAAACTGAGACCTGCAGAAATGTACTCTGTGTTTGTGACTCCACTATCTGATATCCAAGTATGGATAAAATATAGTCTTATTCCTGGGAATGGATTTTCTTGTCATTATTAAGAGACAATTTAAGAACACAAATTAAGCAAATTTTAAAAGACTTGTCATAACTCCATTTCTTAATTTAACTATTTAGTAAACATGAAATAAAATGAATGACGGGAATGATTTACAATCTTTTAAAGTGGGAATACTGGAGAAGGAAAAAAAAAATCAATTTTTCCAGTTTATCAGCTCATGTCCATGTATTAATTCTCTTTTATCTGTCATCTATGTCCTGTTAGCATCAGAGATCATGGTACACCACAAAATGGTTCCATTGTTATCTCAGGTTGTATCTTAGTGAGTCTTGAGCTATTCAGTCATGACTTTGATCCTCAAGGTCTTTTAATGAAGGAACATACATTTCTAGAGTTTCAGATACCTGTGGCTAAAATTGGATTGCTATGCTCTAGCCAAGTGTACCTCCTGTTTGATCAATATAAATTGTGACAAGTGTTTTTCTAGCTGAAAAACAGCTGCCTTACTGAAAGCACTGATGGCATATGCTACATGAAATATATGAGAAAACATGCATTGCAATGAAAATCATGTTGTTCAGCAGAGGTTAATACACAGTTTAATTTTTTCTTTATCATTTCATTCATTCATTCACCACTTCATTTATCATGAAGAGCAGGAGTAATGGCTTCAAACTGTAAGTGGGGGAGATTTAGATTAGAAATTAGGAAGTTCTTCCACTGTGAGGGTAAGGAGACATGGGAACAGGTTTCCCAGGGAAGCTGTGGATGCTCCATCACTGGTTGTGTTCAAGACCAGGCTGGATAGGGCTTTAAGCAACCTGATCTAGTGAGAGGTGTCCCTGCCCATGGCAGGCAGGTTGGAACTAGATGATCTTTAAGGTCCCTTTCAACACAAACCCTTTTATCATTTTATGATTTTAGGATGTAATCTCAATTTTACTCTGGTAAAACAAGGAACTTCCTACTCCTATAGAGAAGATAGGAGAAGATGCACCAACTATGCCCTGTCAAGTGTAAAAATAGTGCTGCACTATCTGGGGGCCCCTAGAAGTTAAACCAAAGCAGTGTTCCCCAATTAAAAAACAGGAGTTCGTACAGATTAACTATATGAAGACATTCCACATCTTTAAACTGTATCATTGTGCATCACACAGAGCAAGGGACAAGTAAATAAATGAAGCAATAGTTTGCAGAAATAATTTATCTGAATAGATTCTGAAAGAAGGCCATAGCATTTAGGGTAGACCTTGAGCTGGCATTTCTCCCTGGTAAACCTCAAGTATCTTTAGTGAAAGCTGATTCGGGCTTTCTCGGTCATGTGAATCTAGAAACTGAGCAGTCATGATACACACTATCCAGATTTTTCCTAGGTTAGAATGGTCTATCCGTTGCATTAAAAAAAATATAAAAATGAACAGACCAGTTCTAATTTCAGACACTTTAACGAGATAAATAAACAGGAGGTCAGATTATATTCTCAGTATTTGCAGTGCAATCACCTCAGTACGCATAGTGCACACTTTATATTCTTATGTATCTATCCTGAACAACTCAGAACAAAATTTGCTTTATGTCTCTCTGTCCATTCTAACAATCTAGTCCAGTCTCTTAAATTGTTCATGCAGCCCACAAGCCTCAGATCCATTACAGTCACAGATCTGAGGAAAGCAGGAGGCCATGGAAGGCTGGCCATAGTCAGGTCTTTGCTCTGCAAGCAGTTGTTGTGGTCTATGATGGTACTGTCAATAGCTATCGATTATTGTCCTTCTGAGGAAGCTCCCACTACTGTATGGTGGAGCAAGTTGCAAAACCAATGGTGCTGTTTAGAGAGTTGAAAGTAGATGGTCTGAGGTAACAGGACTGAATTTACTGTAAATATACGTGGGAGTGTTCACAAAGACAACTTTGCCAACAACTTCTGCCAATATCCAGCTTCTGGGTGGCAATGAGCAACTGGAGGGCAGTGAGTGGGGTGTAATATCTGAACTCAGCATGTCCAGATCAGGATAAGGATATCAGGCTACAAAGATCACACTAAGGCCACTAATTTGGAGGCCTTTTCTGGGTCAGGCTTCAACAGGTAGATCCATTGTACTGAATCACCTTATGTGTTTTGCTTGTACAAAGTTTGGTCATTATCCCTTTACAAACACATGAAACAACTAGGTCATAATTCCAGCATCATGTAGTTTAGATTTATCGTCTGACTCTTAGTGACTTCATTGTTAAGTGCTTCACAACTAGCAAAGGTAAAAGAGAAAAACTCAAAGTCCAAAGATAATTGCTTCAATGTAAGATAAATGCTATGACTCTTTTTCCAAGTTGCTGGAAGGATTTTACAATAGCCTTAATAGAAGTGATTTTTCTAATCTGAACTTCCACAGTCACACAAAGAGGAAACTCAACTTTGTTGAGCACCTCCTCTGCATGTACTGAAATCATAATAGTTTTATGCTTCAGGGGTGTGTTTGTCTTATGTTAAGCCCTCTCCATATATTGACGAATGCTAATCTATTTTTAATAAGACCAATTTGGACTCAGTTGATTAAAATAGCATAGGTAAGAGCTACACGATAATCCAGAAAGCCTGATAACACTCTTTGGTTTATTTCTTGGAAAATAATTATAGAAGTCCAGATGCTCAACTGGTGTAAAGTGGTGTTATTTTAAATGCAGATATGCCAGTTTTGACCCACTTCATGTCTGATCCTATGACTGTGCCTTGTTTGTTTTTCACTAGGTTTTTTTCTCTTTCCACTGTTAATGAAACTTTTCCTAATTCATTTCCTGAAGAAGAATGTCAGCCTACTGAAAAAAAATCCCTCAACTGCACATGTATTACCAACCAGATTGTCCCCAACGCATGTGAACACTGACTTCAATAGAGAGGCATTAGCTTATAAGAGCTGAGACACTGCTCCCGAGTCTCTCTAGTTTCTATAGGCTTTTAAATAAAAACCTTGAACTTTAACAACACAAACTATACCTTTTTTTTTCTTGTAAGGTTTGCCTATTTAAGTTATATAATTTAAAATAATCGCTATTTTTTTATTCATTGGAAAGCAGAAAAAAAATATATTTACCACTATGAAAAATAGCTTAAGAATTTTCTCAGAAAAAATTTTAAAAAAATAGTGTTAATTTTTCAAGTTCTCCATGGGTGCATCTGCTTTACTTTTCATAACTGCATGATTTACGGAAAGTTTGGGTAAAGTACACAAAGCAAAAGGTGCCCTGCTAAGCTGTGTGCTCAATTATTATGAAATTTCCAGAACTCTTGACAGAATTTTATTATTCCACTTATTACAAAGCCTCATCTTGTAGAAATTTTATTAAAAATTTTCTGTCAGAAAGCAGAAAGGATATAGGAATCAAACTTCTACCAGGCTTTCTGTATTTATCATAGCTGATGGTGGTTTCTTTGGAATGGTAACTGCTTCTTTTGAAATTCTCTGTCCATTGCTGGCTACTGAAGCAACAGCTTTTCAAACTGTATACATTATTAATTTCAATAAGAAACAGTGCATACTGAATTAAATATAGGTTCTCTTAGTATTATTTGATTATGGACCTGAGCAAGGGTGGTCAAGTTTATGGTCAAATACTAATCAAATTCAAAATCTTTGGCAATGACAGAATGACTGAATTATGTCAAAAAAAAAAAAAAAAAAGGCGTTTCTCAAACTAAATGTTTACCTCCATAATATAGAAAGGACAGTTTCCAAGTGTCTAAAACATCTGGATGGTCCATCCTGCTTTCTTAGTAAAAACCTCAGTTAAAAGAATTTTTCACATAATATGTTAATGTGATCCAGATTCAACTATTAGGATGAAATCTTTGGCCACTGTCTTCCCCACTGACTTGGACAGGACATGAATTTAATCTTTAATGTACTCAGCTTACTCTAAAACCAGGTAATAGGAGCTTTTTTGCTCATCATGGATGACTAACCTTATGATGCCTAAATATCACAGATGTCTAACTAGATATTTCTGAAACTACCTCTACAATATTATTAAAAATACTTGGCTGACATCCAAGTGTACTTTGTCTACAAGAATACATGAGTCTTCTACACAAGTTATACTGTGTGATACAGAAAATTCCACTTCATTTCACATTAATATTTGGGGACTAAAAGAGTATGATTAAATAGAGAAGGAAGTATTTTCTTCATGTCTAGAAAAAGTACAAGTGAACTTTGGAGTAAAAGTTGTTTTTTGTAAAAAAAAAATTTCTAGAAATGTTTCTATGATTAATGTTATTCTTATTACTGTTACAGCTACTATTACAATTTAATTTTTATTTATTTATTGGTATTATTATTACTACTATTGCTATTTGATTCCAGGGAAACTAAATTTCTAGAAATCTAGCCTGGGAATACAAAATTCACAAATTGATTGAAGTGATGCAGATAGTAATAGAATTTTTTTTTTTAATTTTAGATAAATTAGTTTTTAGAATTTCTTTACTATTAGAAAATACTTACTTTTCTGTTTCCATTGTTCTTTAGACCTTTTGTTCATTCTGTGTAAATCTATGGGTATAACTTGCAGTTCTAAATTCATAGTTTATTAGTTAGGCTGTGATTCTATGGGTGAATTCACACTGCATCTATGCAGTGCTCCAAACCTCTAGACTTGTGTTAGTGAGAATACACATGTGCTGTAGTGTATTATTGGGCTGATGACTGACACTGCTTTTACTAATTATTCTAAAATGTCGTTATAGTCCCTTTATTCCATTTTTTTTCAGCTTCAAAAATTTCAAATTATTGTATATCCCTGTACTCAAAAATGTCTTTGGAGAAAATTTTTTTTTTTTTTTTTTTTTTTTAAGATTTCTGGTACATTTTGGGAAAGAGATAGAAGATTAGTGTATGAATCACATATTTGGCCTTAGAAGCAGAACCTATTTATAAATTGTAACACAAAACAGATCTTTCTTATCTGATATTTTGACTAGCTCACAACAAATGCTATCAAAGGGATCAAAATACTCTCTGATGTCCTCGAAGGTCATCATCTTAAAAAAAAAACAACAACTATTTTTTTGTTTAATCGCAGCTAGAATTGTATAATGTCTCCCACCCATTACGAGTACACTCTTATGACCATTCTCTTCTAACACACTTTAAGTTTGTGGTCTTGGTAGGTTTTCCAGTGTTTAGGAAAAACATTTTATCTGTCATGGACCTGGTTGTTTACATTTTATTCAGACCATGAAGAGCAAAGCAAAGAGTGAACATGTACAAAACAGGAGACTGTGTTACAAGCAGCCTTGACCCTGAAAGGTGATCTTTCTGATCAGACCTCCTGGTCTGAGTTTGACTCTGCTTACTCAGAGTGAATTGTCACACAAGTCACAAAGGCCATATACAAATAACACTTTTTTGGAATAAAGGCTAAAACTGTATCTTCATTCTTTACTCTCCCATTTACATACTGCCTCTTCGTTAAACTTCTCCTTGCATGATGTTCTTACAGCACATTTCTTATTTGAGTTAATGGATGAACAAGGTCTAAAAGAAATTTGAAATTTTTATTGCATTAAGCAGAAAGTTGTGTATTTTCTTAATATAGGTTGATTACAAGTTCTTCTCATGTGATCAGTGAAACTTTTATTCATTACAACATGGTTTTCCAGTATGTTAGTTTCTTTTCTTATAGTATACATAGACCTAGAATATATGGGACATATTCCTTCATGTGTTTGGTCTTATATCACCTAATCTTATGTGTCAGAGGCTAGAAAGGAGAATCTAGCTCTTTACCTGTAGTATCAGTATCCTGGGAAGATGTTATGAGCTACGTCATCAATGCCTGGCTCTCTAACAAAGCTATGTTTGAAAAATTTGTTCCCTTTGGACTAACAAAACTCTGAAAACACTTAAGACTGCAGCTGACAGTTCATCCATAAATATATTTTCATTCTTGCACACCGTTCTCTATGTTTACTTTCCATGCACACTTTAGTATAAGACTTAAGCCAAAGAATTCCCTTTAGGAACAATATAAAAATTGTAAATATACTTTGAAATTAAATTTTAGAAGGTTTTTTTCCCTGTAATTTTTATGGAAGTATAGTTAAAAGTTGCATTGCTTCTGCTAGGGGCATACTATGACAAAAAGAAAGCAAACCCACTATTTAAGGAGCAAATCTACCTAAGTTGAAACATAAACAAACAAGCAAACAAAAAAATCAGGGATAAAAGTTTCTCTGTATCCTTTTCTGGGGATCAGATCAGGAGCTATAGAGTTAGAATCACAGGTCTGAGAAAATAAAAAAAAAACCCAAAGCATATCACTTATATGTCATACTGTAAGAAGATATTTTAATAGCATCAAATGTGAAGCACATCATCAGCTTCTTGAAAGTAGCAATCCACATCTACGATATTATATTCACTTTTCAGCTTTATTAGTTCTAAATGACACTACTAGACCGTATATTCCATGATTATTAGTAATATGAGTGTTCTAACCTGGACAGAATGATTTTAGGATCTTATCTGAAATCAAATATAATAGCCTACCTATGGTTTGAGTTTGGTCCTGTATTTTTAGAAATATCTTTGGGCATTCTATATACTAATAAAAGTAAAACAGTCATTTGTTTGAAAACATCTGCTAAAATACTTAAGACTTCTGTCTCTTAGACAGTCAACAAATTATTTTTTAAATAATCCTTGGTTTAGGTTTTTTTGGCCAGCTCTTTTATATTCTGCTTACCCTTCCCTGGATAAAGGCAATTGCCTCCTTTTCTGTCTCAGAAAATGTGATAGAATATTTTTTTATTGGGAGATAACTGGAAAACCTTAGGTCCTTCCAATAAATAAAAAATAAGAAATAAAATATAGTATATAATAATAATAAATTAATTAATTAATCACACACAAGTTTAGTTTCAGACAATTTCCTTGTCTAGGATAACATGTATTTCACACCTTTTTGTCCTGCTTTGACTTCAGCTGTAATGCCCCCTCTTAGCCCACAGACCAAGGGTAGAAATATTAAGGAGTTCAGCTCCTTATTCTTACATAACTTCCAATATGACAAGGTATGCCTTCTCGGTTCTCTTGCCCGTTAAAGCTCTTTTTAATTTTTTTTTCTTATCTCAGTATCTGCCTGCAATTAAGCTTATTCTGAAGCCCTTAGTGCCAGTATTTCCTGGATCTTTTGAGTGGAAAAAACAGAGTTCTTTCACTTTTCTGACACATTTTTAGCAAAGAGACTCAAAGTAGTCTCTCTCACTGAAGGAAATAGATCTCTTTGTATCATTATCCACACAAGGCACTTAGAAGAGCCAGGACAAACAGAAAATGGATGGAGTCATTTGCAGAAGAGCACATTAAATTGCTTATAGGCAGTGACATAGTGGTGGTTACATGGGAAAGTGATGACCATGGCATTTGCAGCTTATGATGGTTACACCAGATTTTGTGTAGTTTTTGACTGTTGAGGCCTTCACAACGCATCAGAACTCATTAGGGCTATTTGCTCATGTCAATTCCTGTTACAAAACTGGTAGGCACTTGGATGGAGCACTGTAATAGCAGCCTGTCTCAGAGATGGTGCTGAAGTGTTCTGTGATGCGCCTTGGATTTTATAAATAATTGAAAACAGTAAGTGGCAGGAGAGCTAGCAGCAGGAAGCACACAACTCACTGTAGTCTGTTTGTGAGCAGCTCCCCTGGACTAAATAAAATCAATAATCACCAAACAGCCTTCCTTGGGTACTATAAAAGCTAAAGATCCCATATTGCCTTTTATAAATGAAAACCAAGTAATTGACAGCAGTGACAGCTGCTGAGAGCATACCACTCACTGCCTCTTCTCAGTGCCTTCTTCCTCTCCCTGTCTCCACCAACAGAAACAACAGATATATTACAAACATGAATGACTGGCATTGCTGTTGTACACAACTAACTCACTTGTTGTCTCATAATTGGAAATGAAAAAATGGAAGCACTGCCAGAAAAATAGTGTTTAACAAGGCACTCTGAGCTCTGATTTCAAAAGCTAAAATTTGCTTAAATCAAAATAATAAGGAAGAGTTCTCTAGGATACCAGTGAGAATTCAGACAGCTCTCTTGATATGTCCCTTCCATCCCCATCCAGTTCTATACATTCACCACCACCACCAACTGGGGATAATAATAGGAAGGAAATGTACTACCTGACTCAGGGTATTGCTGTGAGATTATTAATCAGTCAATGTTTGTGAAGTGCAGCGAAAATGAAATGCTACCCATAAGTGTTAAATATTATCTTTTCACAGACTCATTCTCCCTCTCTAGCCTTTCAGCCTACTCTCATTCCCTTCTCTTATAGTATTACAATACACTCCAAAGTGTATATTTTCAGCATCCCTAAACAGCACACCAGGAATCCAGTCTGCAGAGTGGGCTTGTTTTCAGAAGGCAAGGTCTTTTCTGTGAAATGTTTGTCAGAAAAACTTTTTACAGTTATTTGTTATAAAGAATCCTGAATAAGCTATTCCTTTACACAGTTTTCCTTCCCAATCTCCTAAAATTTCTCTAAATAATATTTGAGCAGCTAACCTACTTTATGCTGAAGCACCGACTCATAACTACCTACATGTCTGGCTTTATCTGTATCCCATGCTTACAGACTTCTTTTCTGCTCCTGAATAAGCAAGGCAAAAACTGCTTTCATTCTGGAACCTTCCTCATACTTACTATCTCCCTAGGGCATACTTGGGAAATCGTTGCTTTTTAGAAGCCATTCACTGTTCTTTCATGATGAGGAGAGTCTACAATCCCTTCCCTTGAAACGTGAGAGCCTAAGATCTCCACCTATTCTCCATAAGCAAAAGCAGCTTGAAATCCTTGTTTTAGAAGAGATTCTGAGGCACTCAGATCTTCCTACTCCCACCCATCATACGCATTTTCCTGCTCAGGGCCTTCTTTTGTGACTGGAAACTAGAGAGCACTGAGAGACTGAGAACAGCATCCTCATCCACTTCCCAGACGACACAGGAGAGCATCATTCTGTTAAGTGGTGGAAGGAGAGAGCCATGGTAGGTGAGAACATGCAGCATGGAGATGAAGAAAGGCACAGCCAACAAAGGGTACTTTGCAAAGCAGGTAGACAGTGCAGAGACACAGTAAGGGCTAAGGCCTCATGTAGCCTCAAGCCAGCAAATTCAAGTGTCAGGTTGAGTTTAGGTAAAAGAGTATTGATTTAAATTACACATGTTTGTCATTCTGAGTTACTGGGAATGTCTTATGTTAAAAATCTACCATAAATATTGAAGCAAATCTGAGAACAGTTCATAGCTCCCATATGTCAGATTCTAACTTAAATTATAAGAAGTCTTCTCCCCAGAGGTTTTGGAAATAGGGTCATTCATTGCAATAAGGGAAGAGCCATGTGGAGGCTTCTAAGATACCCCCCAAAATGATGTCTCTTCAGGCAGCATATTTTTCATTTTAAAACAGGCTAAAACTTAAAAATTGTAAATATTAGAAAATATACTAATTTTATGTATCAATGCATTTTCTATCTAATTTTAGAAGTGTCAACTGTCTAATTTTAAAGGTCCCCCATGTTATCTCATTTTCAAATTCCGCATCCCAAACAGTACATTCTGCTAATCTGAAATGTACATGTTTAACTGGGTATTTTTAACACCTAAACAAAACATTTCTGGGAAAGTGCAGTTTAATACATAGCAAATATTTCTCTTGCCTTCTTCTGTATGATGGTTATGAAGATGTGGTTCTGATTTGAATGAATGGACTTCACATTCTCACAGCCATCTGCACTGTGAATGACACAGGTTCTATATTAGTTCCCTATTAGAAAAAAATCAAATTATCTGTACAACTGAGCATAGATTAAAAGGAATACATTGGTCATTGTCTGATTTCTACTTTCTCATTTCTCTAAGGCACTATGTTCTAAAGGATATAGTATTGTGTGGTTGTGGTTAGTTTGTTTATTTTGTTTTGTTCCCCCCCCCCAAGTCAGCCTTCAAATTCAGCCCTAACTAAAAATCTGATGGATCTTCTGTACCTTAGGAACTGCAGGATATCAGAACTGTTATACCCCTGTGTGATGGACAATGCTAAGATCTGAGAATCTCTTCTTGATTGACAAGAGTTGAACCTTTAAAGTACTCAGACCTCATTTGAAGGATCATCTTTTTTGTCAGTTTTATCTCAGGATGGCAATTTTGGTGGAGGATGGATTCGATAGTAACAGATGTATCATGTTCAAAGACTAAGCACACATCAGCCAAGCCTCCTAAATTTGTTCCATGTTCACTGACTCCACATCCAAATAAATATCCACACATAGCTACAGATGTATAAGAAATAGCATGAAGTACACACATACCTAGAAAAAGTTAATTTGCAGCAACTGAACAATTCTTTCTTCTTTTTGGATTTTTTTTTTTTTTTTCCTCCTTATAATACATGCAGCTTCAGGCCAGAATTCATAACCGCTGCTATAGTCTTATCCTGCCTGGATTCTGTAACTGGATTCAGGAATGAACAGATTTGGATCAAAGGCAGAATGGACAGAGTCCTCCTTGGACACTAGCCATTGAAGAGGAAAGGCTTGACCCTTGTAATTCCTCAGCTTTACACTGACTTGTATGGGATGGGACACCTCGTTGATCAGATTAGGGTCACCCGTCCTGTCCACTCCTCCCTGCAGGTTCAGCATTCTACTTTCTGCACCCCACAATGTGGCACACAAGATTTAGAAGAGACATTGGTTTCCAGAAGAGTAATTGCAGCAAGAGCCTTTCTGCACACTGATCCTTGATACTAAGTGTAAACATGGACCGTTATCACTGGTAGCGGCAGATGCTGTCTGCAAAAACATGCCATTACCTTCAGAAAGGGCAGTTACTTAGAAGAGAACTAGCTGAAAAAGACAACACTGAACAGAATTGGTTCTGTTCTAACTTAAATCTAACTGAAATAATTTCTCATCAATCTTTCTTATATCATGAAGCATTTTCTAGTATCCATCAACTAAAAACATGCTGTTTGATTACACCTGCCCAGTAGATGGACTCTTGCAATGAGCATAATAAAAATTACTCCGATACATGAGAAATCTATGAGGGATATATAAACTTCTGAGAGTGCCAAGGGTGTAAATTCATTGAGAACTAAATAATTCTTGCTGCATAAACTTGTCAGTTGTCAGCCTGGGCAATTATTTAGGAAAATTACCAGTGGCAGTTTTCTATGGGCTTTCAGCTCAGGAAGCTGGGAGATGTAACAGAAGGGATGCAGCTATCTGTACTCATCAGTTTTCTACATTCCTCTCTGAACATCTGCAATTGATTGCTGATTAAGACAGAATAATCAGCAAGGTGGACCTTTCTTTGGTCTCACACAGTGTGGTTCCTCTTACAATTTTATGTGCTTTGTTAACAGCAAGCTCTATCACTGTGGAGATACCTAAAACTCCACAGTGGATTTCTGTTCATTTGAAAGAGAGCTGGAGGGAAAATTTGAGGAAAGATCCTTCCCTCTTGCTCACTCTCTTTTCAGAACAGAAGCTCCTGCTATGGAATAGCTAGGCAGCTTCTTCCTGTGAAGAACTGTATGCAGCCTCATTTCAGCACAGCATCTAGCACCTGCACGCTCACTGGTTCTGAAAGTCAGCTAGGAGTAAGTTATTTAAAGGCAGTGCTTCTGATCGAGTGACAAAGATAAATTAACATATGCAATGGTAACACAAGTTATTTACCCCAGTAATGTGAAATAATATGAAAGCATGGCCATCATAACAGGCAGATGAGTGAGGAGGTAACTAAAATGTTGATCAAGAACACAGTCCAGTTGAGCTTAGCTGAATCACATCAGCTTACTGATCCCACATGTTTTCTGTCCCACGACAAAAATCAAATCTAACAGCAGAATGCTGAATTTTGGAATTTTCCAGGTACCTCCCCACCCCAATAAAAGCTACAGTAAGCCAACACCAGCTGCAGCTTCTACTGTAAAGTAACATGCACTATGAGGAAGAGTGAGTTGTCCTTTAAACAACACAATAATTCTCTAATAATTAAACAATAATTTTAAAAAATAACTAATTTTGAAAATACTCATCTAAACTTTTCTAATTTAATCTTTACTGTAAAGGCATTTTAGCCAGTTTACCTTATTGGTCAATTTAAAGAAAATACTAGGAAAATTTTTTAAAAAAACAAATGATCTGTAAATCAAAATACTCTGTTCTAGAATTACAAGAGAGTAGAAAAATATCATATATACCATGTGTCCATTCTAATGAGCTCAAATTCCAAATGTGGGAATACTCACAATGAACTGCTTGCAAACAAGCTGAAGAATTATTTGCAGACATTATTTGGCAAATTCACTGAATAAATTATTCACTATGAATTATTCACCCAACTCTATTACTTACCCTCATCAGGCATTAAAGCCATCGAAACTTGAGCTTTATTGTTAACCATTATAATTATGCATTATAATTAATTCTTAACACTGTTGTCAAGAGACAGCGACATGACTGAAAAGTGCACAATATTCCAAAGTTATCAATGATACAAATAATTCCCTCAATGCAAAACATGGCATTAAAATAGGCTGAAAATAAATCACCATCAATGAGTAAGCAATATCATAATTTGCTACTAAAACAGTTAACATTTCAAATGTTAATTTTTCTATTCTCTGTAGCCCAGGTAGCAATGATTCACTGAGCCTGAGAAAGCTGCAAGTAAATCTAACTAGTCAACACAAGGGAAAAAAGAGATCCCATGGAGAATTTACCTCCTATCTCTTTGTAGCCGTTGTTGGGCAATTTTTAAAGCATTATTTACCTTGTAGCTTAATGCTACTGAGAATCATGCTGTATGAATATCTCTGGGTTTTATATATAAAAATGAAAATAATGCAGAAAATGAAAGGGGTGATAGCTCCTACACCTGTTCACTGTGGTCATCCTACCTACAAGAAAGGCACAAAGAACATGTTCATTTGAAATGCAACCCACCCTCCTCTAACTCTTCATAAGTAAAACTGGGTGTCTTTGCTTCTTTACAACTTTTTACAACTGCTGTTTCTTTGAAATTATGCTATTATCAAATACTGCCATTTCCTTCATGTAAGAGAGTTCAATCTAAAGTTTGGAGCCCATTAAAATCTTTTCTCTGTAGTGTGATATCCTCACTACTCTATTTCCAGTTGAGATAATCTTGTCATAGTAATCACTGCTGTTATCATCAGTATTGAGCTTCGTTTTGATTTGGTTTTGAGTCTACATCTTTGCTTAGCTCTTCTATCAGCATGACTAATCAGGATATTTGACATCTGAGCTTTGAGATTTCCACTATTTCCCTGGTCATTTGAAAACTGGAGGCCAGCAGATGTCCCACTAATTGTCTAAAAACTCCTCAGAAACACAATTGTCACCGCACTTAATGTTACAGAAAAATTCTGACTATGGTTACAGTCATATAAGCTTTGCTGCACATTACCAGGCATTTTGGTATATGTAAGCACAGTACATGTATTCTGGTTGCTTGAAGAGCTGTGACACAGAGGTATTTTTAAACACCAGCAACATTTCTAAGTATTCTGCAAAACCTCACGGAACATTTCATTTGAGGAGATACTTTTCCTCTTTATTCCCATTAGTGTAGCAAGCAAAATCTATGAAGGCAGTAAGGCATTTGGACGTAATTACCTTAAAAACATCCCAACTACATACCCAACACTGAACATTTCTCAAATAGTTGGAATATTACTACTCTCATGTTGGCTGTCCAGACAGATAAGACATGAATATCTAAAGATCTCAAAGCAGTTTAGAAATCTTCTTAGACAAGAAGGAATCAATAATTATTACAGCTTCCATGACTTGTTCCTAATTATTGGAATATATCTGATACTTTTCTTAGTTAAGAAATAAATGACCCATTAAGCAGCATTTTGAATACAAACTGAAAGTTAAAATAATTCTAATATGGGCAAAACTTTCTTATTCCTATAAACTAGCATGACTTTGTATAAATGTGAAAGATGTAATCTGTCACTACCCTAACATTTGGTTTTTGAACAGAAAGGAGGAAGGACTATGTTAAGTAGATAACTGCATCTTAAAAGTTCATGGCTATGCATGTGGCTTGAATGCAGTGGCAAACTAATTTAGTTCCACTTGTGATCTTGCAATAATTTCTGTCAATCAGGATGGCATTAATAAAAAACTTCAATCTAAACAGAAGTGCTGTGCAGCGTGTATAATGTATACACTCATTGAAAGAGGCTGAAAAGATTGCAGTCACACAATTAGGGTAACATTTGACAGCTTTAATCACTTTGAATCTCTTCACATCACTTTTAAATGTCAAAACCACCTCCAGAGATCTCATCAGAACAAAGCATTACTTAAATTGCAAATGAAACTATCCAAATTCAGCACACTATTATTAAAAATATAAAAAATACCCCATGTTATTTTATGAAAAACATTCATAAAACATTCTGTGATGCAACACTGAAATAAGCAAAACAGGAAACAACTATGGCTCATTAAAAAAAGGTATTAATGCTAAATTTACTCACCATTAGCATGTCACAGGATGTTGTTCCTCATACTGTGCTGTCTTCCCCAAGCAACAAGGATTACTCCTTCCACATAAAAAATTAAGAGAATTTAAAGTATGAGATCCTTGTAAAGAAAGATAGATAACTGTAAATAGGGTTTTGTACTGATGTGATACATCAAAAGGCTGTTTATCTTTTTCATTTATGTTTTACTTGGTCCTTTTCCTACAACAATAGTAGCTTCGACCTCTATAACATATAGCCATGCATTCTGTGTGACTTATTTGTATACAGACAATAGGCAGTGATATATCCTTACATTTTAAGTGTATCCTTTAGTTCATTGCTTTCTCTGTGTTCACTTAAGCACACTTTCAAAGAATTTAAAAGTGCAGTAATATGAAATCTATAAGAAAACCTTTATTTTTTCAGCCTACAGTATCCCACTTACCCAGTTATTTTTTACAATTTTACTATCTTGAAATTGTTAGTTCTTTCCCCAACTAAAACACCTTCCAAACTGAAAGAAAAATGACTGTAAATATTTCTTTGTGTCAATAAAGTATTTTCTCTAGCTATTACTAGAAGATATTCCTGTTGTGAAACCAACAACACTTTACACACATCACTATACTCTTTGATAACCTTTCTTTTGATAGCCTGATAAGAAAACCAGCCACTAGAAAGCTGAGGTCCTAATAACAACACATAGAAGTGGATATTTCTTGTGATCCTTTGAAAATCTCTTGGATGATCTCAGGGTGGGTGACCAAGTAAAATACTAGGTTAATTTTTGGTTTGTTTTTTTTTTCCCCAGAGGTTCATGATTTCCTAGATTTTGAAGATGCTGAGAAAAGTTAGGCCTACTGTGTCCAATGTGATTTTAATGGAAATTCTATTTTCTCAGCATTATAAAAAAATCAAGAATCCTAAAGAAATACTGAAGCATTGCATAGCTGACAAACATTAGATAGCAATATTTAAAGACAGTCTTAAGTATGTGTTTTAGTTTTATTATTCATAGCATTGTAGTTAAAAAACAGCTTTGCTAGAGTCTTGCATTTGATTTAATTAACTGTAAATCTATATTCAATGGAAAGAACGAAGAAGGAACAGAACAGCAAGAAGTTACTCCTATTGAGATGTATAGGAGCCACTCACTGTTGAAAAACATTTTACAACTGCCCCTCTTCCAGACTCAAGAACCATTGCACCAATCAGTAAAATTTAAACAGCATCTAGTTTGGAAAGGATACAGATTATCAGTAATATATGGACTTGGAGGCAGAAGAGACCACACACAGCATGCCTATTAACAGGTCACTGAGTTTCTTTCTCTTTTCAATATACCTCAGTGCACAGCAGCTAGTTTTCTCACTCAGCAAGCAACACACAGCATGTGCAACTTTGAACAATCCTACACTGCAGGGAATATTTTGCAGGAGCTACATGATAAGATTACCAAATGGCTTTCTCCTTGCTCTCTTTGTCCTTGAGTTTGCTACCTCCAATGATGGGGCAATATGGTGCATGTTATAAAGGAAAGGTGACTTGCCTAAGTGGCATATTCCCTACAATGTGTTCTGATATTAGTAACCATGATCCTTCATATATCTAGGTTTAAGCGCACTTTTCTGCCTTTGTAGACAGCATGCAATCGCATTACCTGATCTTTGTAACAGGCTTTACACCTTGAGAATATTGCAAATGTTATGTGACTTGCCCTGCAACCAAGACACTCAGTAAAGTCTTGGTGCTGTTGACTTCACTGGAATTTCAGCTATAATGTCTAGGGTTAATTCTAGATAACAATACAGACCACACTATATTTCTTACTCCAGCACTGGGTTTTCTTGTGTGACCTTGCATGAGTCATTTTACCTCCAAGGACCTCACTTTCTTGATATGTAAAATGTTCAGAGAATATTAATATTCCTTATTTTATCACAAATTCCTTAAATCAAAATATTCGAAATAAGATACGACACCAATTATTAAATACACGGTGCTGACCAGAAAGGATCTTTTATTCTGTTTGGGCATTTGTAGATCTGAGCTGTGGCACCTGTTCAAGTTGCAGTCTGGTTGTTTACTTTCTTTCTCTCATAGTGTCACATACAGTAGCATGTTTGAAAAAACACTGAGGTGACTGGAAGGTCCTCCCACAGGGACAAACACTCTAATGTGAACATATATTATTCACTAGGTTATAAGCAAGGGAAAGCAATTACAGCAGAAATAAAGAAATGCCGCTGTCGTGGCAGCATTCAGTGTGGTGTAGAGCAAAAACAGAGGAGTATTGAAAGTCAGGAGTTGGATAAACTTATCATCTGTTGCTATTGCAGTATTGACCAAAGGCCAAACAAGTTTCAAGGCCCTATTAAAGTTGATCTGTACACACAGTTAGTAGAAAGACAATACCTGCCTTAAAGAGCTTGCAATCTAATCAAAGGCTTATTATGAGAAACTCTTTCCACGAGGGGATGAAAAACCACAAATGCATACACAGGGGCAAATAGAGACAGCTTGTCTGCTCAAATAGATGTTGATTCAATGTTCTCAAACCAGCTCTGGGAGAGATAAAGAATGCTGGCATGGGGCCACTCTTGCTTGTGGCCAAGAATCAGAGTAGAATGATGAAACACAGCTTCTAAAAATGAGGTCAAAAAGGGAATGGACTTAGCAAATTTGTTACAAGAGCAAAGCACATGGTCAGTAGTTTTAGCCAAATGTTTTAGACATGATATATCATCGAGGATCCAGTAAGCAGATTGCTTGGTGGTACGGTGGTGTCAGAGAGCATAATTATTTCCTCTGTTGAGGAGTACTGTGTCATTTGGCTAAATTTAAAATTTACTGTAAAAGAGACCCTGGCTTTCTTACTTCAGCACCTATGTAGTTTTGTTAATAAAAACTACACTGGACTTGAACAACAGCTTGTCAGAATTATTTTGTGATAACTATCTATAATCTATACTGTAGGAACTTCTGATCACTACCTGAAGCAATGGAAGTAGTGCTGTAAAAATAAAAAGATTATAGATTTTTCTGTACTGTGATGGAAACTGTGGCTCAATCAGAGACAACGTTCTCTCTCAAAATTCTTGGAAAATGTTAATGTTAACCATTTATGGAGAACATTCCTTTCTTCTCTGGCTTAGTTAAAAAACTAATGAAACTGCAATGAAAAAGAACTGCTTTAAATGAGTTAGTTTTAATGCTAATTGCAGAAGGCTGACATGATATTGAAGGAAACCTGAAAATTCAATTGACTACTTGATGAAATATCAAGAATTTCTAATTTTGTTATGTAAAATATCTATTTTTCAGATCACATTTTTAAAAGGTAAAGCTTTTTTCAAGCATACACTTTCCTATTGACACATTTGTCATAGTCATTCAAACTGCTTTTTTCCACTCTTTTTTATATGCTAAATGCCTAATGTGTTATCAAATGGCATGTTTTCTTCCTGTATTGGCATAGCACTTTAAGCATTTGTGTGCATATATACAAAATTCAACCTTTTTTACTAGTCAATTATAATTCAGAACTCGTCTAAGGACTGAAAAAGACAAAATTATTAGCAATAGAACTGGGCATGCCCAAGGCTGATGTCCTGGTGAGGAGGGAATTATTTTAATAAGTGTGAGAAAGAGCTTTAAGAACCTAGCTTTCCCACTGGGAAAAGAACTGAGCACAGTATGAATCAAAGTTCTAAAGTAAACCAAGCAAGATAGACTGTTACACCATTTAGCAGCCCAGCTCTTTAAGTTAGATTAGCCAAGCTTTCAGAATGTAAAGGACCTTTCTTCAGGGATGAATTATGGATATCATGTTAAATTTATAACCCACTTCCATTACAAAGACCTATTTTAGCCTCTTGTCTAATTATGATTTAGAAAATTAGTTTGGCCTGAAAATTGTCTGATTTACTCTAAAGGCAAAGGAGAATGTTTCCACTGAGTGCAAAGATAATTTATGGCACGTTTTTTCAGGCAGAGGTCATTCAATTATTTCCCTGATTTAAAATTTTTTCTTTTTATCTAACATTTGTTTAGCTCCACCTAGGTCAAGAACAGATTATTGTTATCTCTTCAAGACTACTTCTCTTTTGTTCAGTTGTTCTTTTGTTTGGGTTTTGTTTTGTTTTAAAGTAGAAAGCTATTGAAACTCGTGAATTCAAGTTCATAAAATGATAATACATATTCATCATTATTTTTTGTAGCCTGTTGTTTTCTATCACAATTCCATGGATCAGGGAAAGAAAGATCTAAGGAGAAGGGTTAGACTGAGGTTTTTGCAAAAGACAGTGTATATGTGTGCAGTTTTCTACTATCTTACTAAAAATCAGGTATACGTGTAAGCCAAAAATTACTTCAGTTTATATGCCTCACGTAATTGCAGACACTTGCGTATTTACAGCTCTAGTAATTTTAGTCACATTTTAATGGTGCAGCAGGCATAATTTTTCGGACAAACTTGTGGTGAAGCTAGTTGTCTTAGTTCAGTTCTGTCTGAGGGGATCTCTGTTGTGTTCTTGAGCAGGGAGAATAATGTAGGAGGGTTTTCAGTGCCTGCTGTTAAATGAGTTCCTCATCTGAGGGACTAGTTTGTTTTTCATCTGGTCAGAAAATTGTGTAGGCAGCAGGAGGATGAGAAGACCATTGAAGGATGGGGAAACACTCAGAGAAAGGAGAACATGTTCAAATTCCTACTCTAGTAAGCTGTAAATAAAAGATAAATACATACCAAAAATCTAGAAAGAATATGCTTCGCATGTAGCTCAGAGGCTTAACAAGTTAAAAAGCTTGTAATTTATCATTACTTAATTGCTTTGAGAGATGGAACAACTTCTGCATTTGCAATGGAACAAAAGATTTAGAATATCATTGAAAGTAGGTTTAAAAAAAAAAAGAATTTGGAATTTTTTTTCTTTTGCCTTTTTTTCTTTTTTTTACAATCATGTCCAGAATAAAAAAGCAACACCCACTTTGGGAATTACGTCAGTATTCAGCTTCTCTCTGAGAGATGATTGTAGTTATGTGGATGAGACATTATCAGATGTAATAGAATTTTAATTTCCATTTCATAAAATGAAATACTTCTGTGAAGTGGGAGGAGTAGTCTAACACTACACACTTTATACAAAAATAATTTGGAGCAAATTCTGTCATAGAAAACTGATTTCTTTTAGGTGCTTTCTATATCAATACCAGTGTATTGCTGCAAACATCCAGAGTTTCTTTCTTATTTCGAATTCCTTCAAATTTGGGTCCCATCTTAATGATTACACCAATTACAACCAAATCATTCTTCATTTGGGACCTCAGCACTCTACTGACAATGCTGAGACAAATGCTGTCACGGAGGCTCCCAGAGAGAAATCCAGACTCTCTTAAAAGGTAAATTGCAAATTGGAGACAACCACAAACTAATCAAAATGTAATAGGAAAATAATTTCTCCCTGTTTTGTCTATGCAGTTAATCCAAGCCTGATTTGATAATACTACTTTCTGTTTCTTATGGACAACCCTTGTCAACCCACACAAATTATCATTTGAAGCTATTTGTTTAAGCCATACCATTTAATGCTTACATATAGAAAGATGTTCATGATGTCCAGTAGAATGTGAATTTACAGTATAATCTCTTTAAGCTACTCTCGTTAAAAAACCCCCATCAAATTTCTGCTTGCAACTTCTTTGTCTGCTTTGCCTTTTATGTATTAGAACACAAAAGGCACCTTTAGAATGTCTGTAATAGGAGGTGGGGAAGAGAGTTAGGACCTGCATTTACATCTTTCCAATGTTTTCCCATAGAATACTCTGCTTTCAACATCCCTTCCAAAAGGAATTTCTTTTTGTTTTTGTTTTAACATTAATTGCTATTATTCATAGAGTTGCTAAATGGCAATTGTAAATGTTGGGTATCAGTGACTTGATTCAAGGTGTAAGTGAGGCTGAAATTTGGGGAAGAGGGTTCACAGATTGAATTCATACATTATAAATAATAAAGGAATATTCACAGGAAAAAGTAAATTGTGAAAATAAATTATAATGAAAAATAAACTCAGACATGTCCTGAGAAGCAAAAATTTTTAATTATAATTTTTCCATGTTTCCTTGCCTGTGTTGTCTCTGTGATAGACACAATAAAAGTTTATTCCAAAATATAAAGTGTGAAAGCTAGACTTTGTAGACTAAAAAGAACTGCTATAGTCCCCTTTTGCAGCACAGCTGCCATCCTTTCTCTCTAGTTCTTTCTTCCTTTTCTCTTAGTCCTGTGCAGCATTACTTAGTGCAGGGTCTGCCAAACAAGAGGTGAGAGATGATGGACCCCCTGAGGAATGAGAAAATGGGGAGGTTGACTGCACACATTGCACATGAATAGCAGGAGGAGATGCTATTCTACTCTGGTTCCTTTCTGCCATCTAAAGGTGTCCTCTAAAGTAACTTAGCATTACATAGTGCTTTGAGCAATGAACCACAGTTCCCAAGTTCTATCCCTCACTGCATAATTTTGAGTGAATCACTTGCCTGGACTCAGTTTCTCAATTTGTAAAACACTCATTATGACTATCTTTTGAAAACTATTTAATGATGTGTGTCTGGAAAGCAAATTAGAAGTGCAATTTTTTTTCATATCAGCTCTTCACTAATGGAGCAATGGAAAGCTGAGATAACCAACATGAAGAAAAAATACAACTATTTCTAGCGCTAAGACCAGTACTGCCCCATGTGAGAGTTAGCTTGGACATCTCATCCATTACACAGTTGTGCATAACCTGCTTATCTGATCATTAAAATGGGTAGTTGATTACAGGCAGCTATGAATGTTAAAAAATAAAGTGTGGGCAGAGAGAAGAACAAGGATAGGCACATTTTATAAATCATGAAGTCAGGAAGAGAAGTTTTGCTTGGATTTTGTAGTGATCACAGTGTTTCTGTACTACCACTGAAGCAGCAGATACTGGACTCAATGACCAAGTGGTCTTTCTCTGAATCCCAAAATTTGAGCAGCCTCTACCTACTACTTCTACTAGCAGTAAAAGTCTGATACTGTAAGTTCTTCTCCCAGGTTCATACAATTCTAGGATAGCGGAAGGGAACACAGCTCTCTTTATGGATGCATGCATTAGCCAGTAAAGCTAGGAGGATGTACGCAAATTTTGCACAAAACTGGAACTTGGGCAACAGCAATCACTGTGAAGACAACTTGCCTGTTGACCACTTTCATCAGGGCAGAAAGAAGTGTACTTTTGAGACTTTGGAAGGCATGTTCAGAGGGATTATATCTGTAATTTTTAATATTTTTTTTTGTCTAATTTATTATTACTATTTCAAGTACAGTATCTAAGTCCTTTGGACTTTACTATTAGTCTTTCTGTCTACACCTGTTCCTGGATAAATCTACCTTATTGATGTTTTGTCATAGAATCATTCTTGTTGGAAAAGACCTACCACCAAGTCCAGCCATTAACCCAGCACTGCCAGGGCACCACTAAACCATGTCCCTCAACACCATATCTCCATGGCTTTGAAACACCTCCAGGGATCGTGGGGACTTCACCACTACCCTGGGCAGCCTGGGACAGGCCATGTTGTATACAAAGGAAATGCTTAAGGTCAACTGTGTCTTTACTGCTTATCAGCAGGCATTCATCATGCTGTTGTAACTATCTCATTATCATTTACTTGGCAATACAGGACCTTCTCTATACACTCCTCCCTGACTCAGTTGGCAGGATAGCAAAACCTGTGAAGACATTGTTTAAGGAATCAAGTTCCCTCAGAGTGCCAAAAGTGGCACAGCTCATACCTACACATCTGGCGGACTAACCTCTGAACCGTGCCCGGAAACTCTGCTGAATGGACCCAAAGTAGATCGGAGCTGTAATGCTAGCAGGTATATCACTACAGACACATACATCAGCGGATTATGGTCCTGGTGCAAAATGTACAATGAACAAATTTAAATGCATGCATTTGCACTGACCCACTGTCTCATTTCTAAAGCAATACAGTAATGCCTTCCTTTACTCATATGATTGTTGGGGCATAGAACCTTGAGTGGCTGTGAAATGCTCCTAAGTCAACATCTTTGGTAGCTTTCATTGGGTTTTGGCATGCCTGTATGTTAAAGGATGAATGGAAGACAACTAAGAAAGGTCAGCTTATTGTGAATGCTTTCCTAGCTGTTTTAAAGGGATAAAGATCACATCAAGAAGATTGTGTTCAAAAAGACAGAAAACCAGTTGTCAAGGGTTAGTAGTAGGCTGACCACTAGACTTATGATAGGTACTCTCTGTTGACCCCTCTCCTTCCCCAAAGCAGAAGAGAAAGGGATTAAAGGAGAAAGTCTTATAGACTGGAAAAGAAAACTGAACTGTTTGAACAAAAATAGTAACATGAAATACATACAAATATATACAAAATGAATATCAAATCCAACCCCACCTGATGGCATTTATGTCACAGTCACCACTGATGCCATGGGCAGATACTGGGGAAGTCACAGACTAGACTCAACAGCACATGGGTCCCAGATTCAGGAACCAGATTCTGGAATTGAATCCAGGAATGCACAGATTGACATCAAAGCAGAATGGACAGAGTGTCCCTTGGACACTAGCCATTGAAGAAAAGGCTTCTTACTTAAACAGAAGAGACAGGAATAGTGGCCAGTGTCAAAAAAAGGGGAAGTAGATTTTAGAGGAAAGCAGAGATTATATTACAGTTTTGAGAATGTTTAAGTTGAAGATTTTAAACTGGAGAAAGACTATTACAGAAGACAGAGTAAAAAGAAACCTATATTGAGGTGACACATAAATGTTCTGTAAGGATGTTCTCTAAAGTCAAGAGGTTTTTTCAATTTTCTTTTCAGTCTCTTGGGGAAAATCTGAAAAACTGTGCCAAAACTAATTTTTGCATTTCTCCAAGTCAGAGTGAAAAAATAATACAATATAGTATTTATAAGCACAGAAATATTCTCATAAAAAGAATTTCAATGATTTAAAAAAAAAATAAATGGTCAATGGTTCCCTTGCAATTATATGTGTTCTGAAGGCAATGGAAAAAACTTCTAGTATCAGCATTCATACAGTAAGCTTACTCGAAAATGTTGACAAACATCTGAAAAATCACTTAAGTGGTTCTCCATATGGAGCTACACTCTGATACTTCAAGGAACACAAAATAGTGACACAGGTTTCAATTATTACACAAATAGTAAATTCTGAAGCTTTAAACATTGGGTAGGAGTTTAATTACAAACTTGTGGTTCAGATCACATTCATTAAAGTGCTTTCGAGGTCTTTAAAGGACCCTGGGAATGGCTTTATACAAACCTGAATACTTTATAGTCTAGTCAAAAATTTACAGAATATAAATTCATTCCTCAGAAATACTTAAGGAAATGTAAAATGAATTCTGAGTTTCTCTTAAAATTTTCTTCTTTTTCAGTCTCAGTTCCACAAATATTCTGGTCAGCTGGTTCATGCTATTTCAGACTGGAAAATAGGACAGAAAAGGACTGGCAGCTGTTGCTTTTTATGTACAATGACCAAAATACAAATCAATTAATGTAGTGGTGATGGCAAATGGTGGATTAGGGGATCAACTACTTCAAGGACTTCAAGATCTGAAACATCAAAAGAAAAACTGAAACTTCACCTGATAGATTAATGAGGGTTAAACGATCACCTAAAAGAAGGTAAATTAATCCTTAATCTCAAAAATGCTCTGTACAGGTGGCCCCTGTAATCATATTGAGTACCACTGATTTTAATGTTCAATACAGCTCTGCATGATGGTAGGTGCTAACTGCACGTGGAAGGTTTTAAGGTACAGGACATATTGTAAGGTAATTTATTCAGATCTTGGTTTTGTTAAGCTTAGCAAGCCCCACTGCCATTCATATTGTTACTAATTAAACCAAGTAACAACCAAGAACTATGTTTCAAGAAAAAGTCCTATATTTGGGTCCTGCAGAGCTGCATAACTTTTTACATGATACTTTATTGTAATTTAAAAGTTTTATGTGTATTCTTCTTGTCTGTGCCAAAGTGGAACTGACTTTCTCAAAGTTTATCAATGAGAAACAGCTTGTTTAGCAAATGGAGCATCCTCTCCTAGATTATTTTAGTGTTGTACTGTGACTTGTGCTATGACATCCTTTAATTCTTATTTCATGCCTAAAATTTAAAATTAGATATGCTCAGGAAGTTGGCAAGAATTTTTCATTTTAAATGTTCTCTGGATTTCCTTCTGATAAGCATAGTAAAGTTGCAGTTGGGACTGCATCTTAAATGGTTGGAGGGCACACTTTCAACATTTGACTGAATTTGCAGCTAGGATAAGGAATGGCCTAGCAGGAATGATGAAAACCATATTTCAGTATCCTGGGGAAGAGACAGATGTCTGGTCATCTCCATTTTTGTTGTAAATTACAAAAGTAGAATTATTTCCAGCAGCTGGCATGTACAGAAGAGCTTTTATGTTCTGCAATAATAATATGTAGTGCAGAGAACATATAATACATATTTACATATTGATTTATCTTCAAATAAGGAAAATATTTTTACCATCTTACTTCATTTTGTAAATTTATTCTCAATGAAAACCTTTCAATTACAGTAGTCAGTAAATGCTATTGAAGTATGAAATGAATGGTTTATAAATACATTTGTTTCTCATTGCATAGGTATTTAAGCATTACAATGGGTGGACAGAACAATAATTACTTTTGTTCAATATTAAAAAGTATATCTAAAGAAGAAATTATTTGCTAGTCATGGTTCTCATGAAGATGTCAGAATTCACCAAAACACAAATGAAACAGTCTGTTAGCTGTAAGTACTGTTTTTTCAGTTTATGGCTCCAAGAAGAGTATCTTTCCTTGTAATAAAATTTTAAGTCTGAAGATTTAAAAACACTACCTTTACCTTGAAAGATAATTTTTCTTCGGTATGTTTTGAAAACTGAAGAAATATTAATACCTGGGGAATTACATAACCATACTCACTAACATTATTATTAGCCTTATTCATTCATTACTGAAGTTTAATTTTATCAGATTCCTGACACAGCATTTGTCCTGGAAATCAAACATCACTGCTGTCTTCATGTGGGAATTTTCTCCAGTAGCTAAGCCCTCACCCATATCTGCTTGCATCCATCTACACAGCCCATGGCTCTCTCCACAGAAGTGCTCAAAGCCAGTCCATATTGCACAAGGAAAGCGAGGTGCTGGTGTTTCAAAAGTAACAGAGTATGCCCTAGTTCTGGAAGCAGGCACTGCAGCAAAACAATACAGCACCAGAGCTAATCAGTCCTTTTAAAAGCTGAGTGCCTATACAGGCTTGAATTCAGTGACACACTGACAGGGGAAAATATTTTTGTGAAATATGGGAGCTGAGTAGCTTTGAGGGCATCAATGCAGAGCTTTCACATGTTGGTACGCTGCCTACAGAGCTGTTTCAGGGAAAAAAAAAAAAAAAAAAAGGCTCCAAACTCACAGTAGGCTGCTGGAGTAAATCGAGTCATCTGGACTGGTACAGACTAAGTCAATTCTCTCGGCTCCCATGCCGGAAACATAAGGAAAGATTATTTAGTGCTGTCTGAGTTGAGACATAGTCTTGGCCTTTAGGAATCAACCTTTATGAAATGCAGTGAAATTCTTTCTGTGCACACAGGCAGAACATTAGGCTCCAAAAGCACGTGATTTCACACTCAGTGGCACGGCCAGTTATTCAGCTACTGCCCACAGCCTTCCTCCCACTCAAGTGTTGCCTTTTTTCACTGTGTCAGCATAGCTGTGCACACCACATGGAAATGCAGAACGTAGAAAATTCTTCCCTTGTGTCCCCCTACTATTTCCTTTTTATCCTCAACTCTCACTTCTCCAGTGCAATTCACTGTGAAGTCTCTCACCTATACTCACACAGACACAGAACATGAACAAGATGGGGGCAGAACTTATCAGGTAGGACAACATTTTCCCAGGCTAATACTGCTCCTTGTATGGGAGGAAAAAAAAAAAAAAAAAAAAATTCATTCCTTTCATCTGGCTAGTAAACAACTTGTTAAGTATCTTACCAGAAGTGAGTTTATTACAAGTCAGAAGTAACTGCTAACTCTTACCTTGTGGAATTCACTTCCACAATGCAGCAGAGAAAGGAAGTGAATAAACGTCTTGTTTTGGAACATAAACCTCCTTCTGTGCTTCACAGTTGCTCACAGCTGAGTTTTCTACCCCTTGAAACTAGTTAGTAATATCTGCTTTTAGAGGCTAGTGGATCAAATCACCTTTTCCTCTCATGGATACAGATGGTTTGTGATTCAAATAAATTAACTCTCTTTCAAAGCAATTTCAAAGCCTTCAGACCTCTGGTGATCCACAATGCATGGTTTGTCATTGGCTAATCTTGTTTTAATGGACAAAATTTCTTGCTCTTTATTTTAGTGAAATCATTCATTTTATAATTAAAGTGCTTATAAAAATGTTATGCAGTTATGCTTTTCAACAAAACGGAAGTCATCATTTTACCTTGTACCTATATTAATTCTGATGAGACAATAGTGTATGTTTTCTGTTTACTTTTCTACATCTGTTTGCTCTAGCAGGATTTTTTTTTTTCCTATTTCTCAAAACATGACAAAAATAAGCTAAAAGTGCACACAAACAACACAAGGAGGCATGCAAAGGACTTGCAGACAACTCCTTGAGATGTATTCTTCTGATATATAGAGCCTTCCTTTCTCCTTCATTTATGCTGTATGTCACCTCTTGAAACATTCTCTCCAGAGTATTGAATGCTTTTTAATGTTTTCATATGGCAATCAATAATTATCAATTATACACTTAGTCATATAGTGCCAAACCCTTTCATTTAATACTTGGTTCATCAATTGTTCATATATACGTTCTGTCAAGCAGCTTAATGATATGATTGAATTGTGTGATATTGATTTTCTATCTGTCAAGTTTATGCAGTGATTTGGAAATACTGGGCCTATACACTGATGTAATTTCCTTGACTTCAATAGAGTCATTATTCTGTTGGTGTAAAGGACTTGATAATCAGCTTGCCAAACATCTGGAGTGAAAGATCTTTTTGGTGAGGGTATAATAGTGCCCTCTACAGTCTCTTCACCTAACAGGAATAAATGCTAGTTCCTTTTAAAATGTAAGGGACTGCTTTATTTGGATATACTTGATTGCATATACTCTAATTATATATGTAATTAAATTGTAAACAAATCTATATGAGCCTTCATTGTTCATATATATATATGTTAATCATGAGAGAGACAGGCATGCCAAAATACTGTTAAAAAGATACCATCATCTTTGAAAAATCAAAATTAATCAAAACATGGACAGGGAATTGAAAAGGTTCAGATCTCTGTGCTTGTACACAATATTTGCGGTGGATCTGAGATACACAGGAGTAAAACCAGTCAGTTCACTGATTTAGTACCTGTTACAATAAAATTACCTAGGTCAGTTAGGCATTAGCTAGACAACAAACAAAAGACTAATGAGAATTTGAAACAGTCAACACCCCTGACAGTATTATATTTCTAGTGCCATTGAAAAGGTATTTTCTTTTTTAATTGTTCTGAAATAATACCTTTTCAAAATAATACATTACTTTCCCTCCTGCAACTTGTATTTTCTTAAGAAAAGACAAAGATTGGTAATTATAAACTCAAGTAACTGAAAAAGCAAAGTAAATACTAAAAAAAACCCAAAACAACAAAAAACAAACCAGAAAAAAAGATGCTGTAAGTCACAGTTTTTCAATGGTGTATTGCACACATATCTATTCTAAACATGTGAAAATAACTTATCTTTTGGATACTGCTTTGTTTCCTGACTTGTTAACCTTCTCCCTTCAGGAAGGAAAAAACCCATCACAACAAGGGGAGGGGGATAAAAAAAAATCACAACCCCACAAAAAGAACCCCTCAACCTCTACATAACTGACAACAACTTTGAATGACAGCATGTGGAGCAAAGGATATATATTCAATCACCTCAGCCTTATAATGGGTCGCTTTTCATATTCAAATAAATGCCCACTAATAAATACCAGAATCATAAATGCATCCCACAAGGAAATCTCATTAAAACTTATTCATCCCATCCTTCTATGTCCTCTCCAAATGTCAGAGATAAGATCGGCTTTATAGTACTCCTGGAAGATTAACAAGTATAAATTTTTTTGAAGCAGTTGGGCAAATAAATCTTAGTCAAGACTTTTTTAGCCAATACTTCCCTCATATTTAAATTATAGAAGCGAGAACCTAACTAACATCTTAAGTATTCACGTTTTCATAGTATGATGCATATAGAAATGAAATCTCTCAGCCTGATAACAAGCTGTTAAGGGTTTCAAGAATCAGTTGTCATATAGTTCTGGGAGAGCATGTGAAGTTATTCCTGAATCTGACTAAAATAAGAAACTTCTAAAAGACTCTCCATGGACTATATATTCCAGGGAGACCAATTTAAAGATTAAGGGAAATATTCTAACTTCGTAACCATTTACACAACTGAAGGCAGAGCTTTAAGGGATAGGTTCAATTCCATTGACATCAACAAGTATGTATCTGAAGGCAGAATTTCTCTGTGAGATAAAATTACCTAAATAATGAAATCTTGAAAACTGTGGATTTGTACAAGATAATCCAAACTCCCCCCGCCCTTTTTTTTTTTTCTTTTCTTGACAGATTAGAAAGCAGCATCCAAACTGTTTATTAAGACCAGTACTGCTGATACTGTCTTTATTTTAATGTCTCTTAATTAGTTCATACCATATCTGCATGAGTTAGAAATATCAAGGGGGTTGTGGAATTAGAGGTGGGTTTCCAAACCTTATATGTTAAATTTTCACTTATCAGTTGGTATACTAGATATATTTCTAAAGACAGGCAGTTTAATGACATAGTATAACACAGCAGCACAAAATAGTGTCAGTAAGGATTGAAAAGATTTTGAAAATGAAGATTTTCTTTGACCTTTGGAAACATATGAATGAATCCCTACTTTTCTTTTTCTGTAATCCGCTAATTTATTTCACTGGTATTTTACTAGGCATTGCTGACAGAGATCATGTATACCCAGGAAAAAGGGCATTTCTAAATGGCTGTCAGCATTATAAACAGATAAAGTTATATAATTTGCTGTGACATATAATGAACATAACTGTAGTATATACCTAGAAATGGCTCTACCTCAAACTTTCAGCTGAGCACATAGCTAAGGTTACTCCAAAACATCTCTGTCTCTTTGGGGTTGAAATTAATACTGCAAATCTCCTAACAGAAGTCTATTTATTGTTAGGACTATCTCTTGATTGTAGCGGGATCAAAAGAAAAACTTCACTGCTACTTTTTGCTCCTGTCTGTGTCCTAAACCAAAATTTGTAGTCATGGGAAAAAGGGGAAAAAAATCTGCTTTTCAGAAAATTAAAATAATGGTTGTGAAAGCCAATGACTTGACAGATCTGAATATTGATATTCCTTATTTTTCTAAAACAGGTCATTGTGACTTTTAAGATTTTAAATTCATTCCATGTAGGTAACAGATACCTTTATGAATTCAGGCCTATGTGGATAGGAATTCAAAAATATCCATGAAGTTTTACCTTAACTCTAAATCAGAAAGGGCCACCTCCAGAGCAGCAAGGCAAGTCTGCTTCACTGTGATAGGAGTTTTGTAATAGAGACATGCAGAATGGTGGCATCTTGGGGTTGAGGCTACAATAAACAGCAAAATCTTTCGGTCTCTTGCTGTTCAGTAACAATTTAAAATCAAAGATCTTCTAATCCCATATCATCTCTATGCTATCACTTGACTCCTTGTTGTATAACAGAATAATTTAATTCCTTCAAGAAATGGCATATCCTGTGGTGAGAAATACAGGAAAACTACACCAGTTCCAGTCCCAGTCTTTTGCTAAACTTTCTGAATTTCAAGAAAGTTTCTCTTGGTTTCATCCCTTCTGCCCCATGTCTAAAATCTCTTATTACAGAGTATCATCTGAATTGAAGGTCTCTAAGGATGTTCTAGTCACCAGTTATTCACAATCAGGTGGCAACAAAACTTGTATCAGGTTAAAATAGGGGAATAAATCCTGGCAAAGCTTTACAACTCCTCTCAACTTTAATTAAAATGTAGTTATCATGTCATATTACTTGAAATACTTACAGCAAACATCTACATATACCCACTGACATGCGTGTTAACATCTTTTATTGCTGAAAGTATTACAACCATGAAACATGCTGCAAGCATGTTTATATACAGAAACTCTGATGACTGTTTTTTTCTTGTGTGAAGAATCTCAGTTTTAAATGTCTCTGAGAATTCAATGCAGATTTTGAAATAGCATTTGAAAAATATGTGTGAAATTCCATAAAAATCACCCAGACTGCCCACACTGTAGGCAACTTGAATACATTTCATCATTATCAGACACATGATGTGTATCTGCTGAAGAGCCCTCCTTTTATTGTAGAAAACAATTTGTAGAGTAGACATCTTTAGACAAAGTTCTTGGAGTAATGATGACGGTGAGAATTTAAACAAAAGCATGAACGGATCCATTGGATTAAAGTTTCGTAATGGCATTATATCATTCCACCTATTTACTGGAGAGCATCTTAGAAGTGTTTGTCATGCAGTGAGCCTGCAGGTCTTTGGGCTCTACCTGGAGCTGTATAAGTAAAGATGTAGTCCCAGAGCTAGCTTTTTTGATCCTAGCTATTGAAATGTAAATAGCATGGTAAGGGATGTCTCTGGAGTACTCTCATACAGAATAAATTGTTCTTTATTTTGAAAGAACAGGCAACGTTTCCACAGACTGGTGTACTTGAATTAGATTACTGGCAAATCAAACAGTTTGTCGCAATAGGCAAGATAATGAACTAGCTTCTCTCCACTTTGCCTTGGCTTTGCTGCCGCCTATAGAGGAAGTGGAAACTGGAGGGTTGTCCGTGTCCAATTTCTTTTCTAGATATTACTCTGCACTCCTCTGATTTCTCTTTCTTTTCTTTGTGACTATATCATCAGGGTAGTAGCAAACTACTATTTTATCCCTATCATATTAGTCATCTCATGCGGCAAGGAATACTTGTTCAGCATTACTCCCAGGACACACCCTTGTGCAGGAGGTGCTGGGTTGTTTTATCAAGACTGATTTTTTCCCAGTAGTAGAAATAAGTCTGTGCATGTGCCACTATCTCAACACCTTACAAAGTTATGTTAATCCAGTAGTGAGCGACTAAAAGGCATTACTACCTAAGCAAGGTTCAGTTTCCCATACAAAACAGTTTTGCTGGTTGAAGTTTGTATCTTATGAGCCACTCTGAGATAATTAATACCTTTCAGGATCATTCAAGAAACAACAGTGTCAGGATGTACACAGAAATTAAAACAAACAAAACAAAACCACCAAAAAACAAACAAACAAAAAAAAACCATAACAAAACAAAAAAAATAGAAGAAAAAAGAAAACCACCTTTTTAGATTTGAAGAGAAAGCTGAAGAAATGCCTGTTGCTCATTCTGTACCTGTCTAGTAAATCAGTAGAGGATTTCTGTCTTCAGAACTGTCTGTCAACTTTCACAAACTTCACTTTTATAGACTGAGCTAGATACTGTCAAGAGCTTTCTGCAATACGTACAGGGGAAGAAAAAAAAAAAAAGCCTTTTTCACTTTTCACTTTCAAAATTTTAAGTGAGAATCTCTCTCATGAGTCAACTACAAACTCCTATCTATTCTCATTAAAATTAAAAATTAGGGACATGATAATCTAATGGCTAGCTGTTATTCCTGTGGTCAGTTTTTATTAAACCAGTACCAATTTTCCTGGAGAAGCTGTGTCTAGTCAGTAAAAGATCATTGTTCATATTTTGCACAGAAGCACAAAGGAACAAACCTTCAGTAAATGTTAATATAGTATAGTGAATTTCCTTAAAAATAATGAAATTAAAATAATATAAATAATGTTGGCCATGTTCAAACTCAAACCTCCTGTACCTAGGTGAAAATAGCTGGCTAGATGTAAAGTTTGACTTTGTAAATGATACTGTAAATGTGACCTATATACTTACATGACAGAATCCTGTATGTTGTTTTGAATGCACATCTATTTCAGCTGTGGACCTACCAAAATAATAACAATTTATCCACCCTATCACCTCTAGAGCAAGTTGACATGAAGGGATCTTTTGCATTATGAAATGCAGCCATGTACATGCAGGATAGTTGCCTGAAACTTCAATCCTGTCACCTTCTCCTTCTGTTTTCTCTTACACTGATTGCAGCCTTTCTTGATTGGTAATTCTCTTTATATGTTAATGTAATATCCATAATCTTGGTATTTCTGTCCCATTCTATAGATATTTTTTCATCTCAAAGGTCTGAAAAATAAGCTCCCATAATGTGAGAAAAAAAAAACCCTCTTAATTCCTATATCTTAAAAAAAGCTTAACACACAAGGGCATTGTCTTAAATATGTCTTTTTTTATCTTGCCTGATTTCCACCCCTTTCAGCCTCAGATCGCGTAGTTTCCCTGATAACTGAATGGTTTTATTCCAGAGACAAGGTATTCTTGTTATTAAAACTTGATGCTACGCCTGGAAAGACATACAGAACTGACCCTAAAGAAAGCAATCTCAAAACTTCAGTGGACTTTTGATAAGACTAAAAATTCAGATCATACTTTTAGACATGGATCTTATCCATAGAAACTTTGCAGTTACAGAAAGATTAGACTTCTGTTCTGAGTTTGTCCTGCCTCCATTTTAAACTCAAGACTTTGCATTCAAATTAACTTGGAATTAATCGAGACTTAGATAATTTTAGATCTGAATGCATTCAGTTATAAATGCAACAGCAACCAAAACATACAGCTCTGTATTATTTTTTTTAATCATCAATCAGCTGGTATTCATGCTTATGAAGGAGACTGGTACTACTAAAGATATTATTTTATTTGGACCACTGTAGATAAAACAAAACAAAGGAGACCAATTCAATTAACCTATAATATATTCATCAGGTCATTGCACAGAAAAGACAATAATTTTCATTTCCTTCATCAGAGTAGTACCTGGTTGATCAAAGTATTGGAAAGGGCTTGTTCAGTTTACTTCCTGGAAGTGAGTATAGAAATGGACACACAAAATAAATTAGAGAGCAAAATAATGATGACATTAATAAAAAGTCTTTAATATATATGTGGTTTCCAGTCCACATATTAAGATATCAATTTAACAAGATTACTAGTTATCCAAACAATAATTTGTCAAAGAATATTAAAAAAAATACTGCAGTAGGTTTTGGGGAAATATGGATGAAAGGCGGATGAAGCAATACAAAGTGAAATGTTTAGATGGAAACTTTTGAAAAGGGTTTCCAGGAGACTGCCACAGAACAGGCAGTGACAAAACCTTGAAGAAGTAACTTGGAGGACTTTCATCTCAGATGACCTTTTGTGGGAAGTTGTAAGAATGCTTTTAGAAAGGATTCAACCTGCATATCTTGAACTCTTCACACAGTATCCATGAAATCTTCTTCCTTGGCATCCACACGCTTTTTTCTGTGCAGTATTACTCAAAGTATCTGACCACTAGAAAGACTACTTTATGACGTATTAAGTTACAATACTACTTTGAAAAGGCTGTTCTGTGTTTACCATATATCTTTAATAATACAAGGATCTTCATGCTATCATCGTTATTATTATCAAAACATAAATTACACACAAATTCTGAAAATTGCTCCCCAGAACTAGACCCTCAAACAGCTTTACTGACATGGATGTTTTACAGTGAGAGATGCTGAATAAAGGAATATACACAACTGTCTGTTGGTTTGTTTTCTTAAGTAGATATTTGAATGGAGACTTGATGGACATCAAGCAAACAGGTTTGGTTAATATTATTGTATTACTTCTGACAGCATGGAACAGCCTTAGTAAGAGATTAGTCATGACAGCCCATTCATTTCACATTTGCCGTCTCAGATTATCTAATAACTTCATCCACTTCTTCCATGATTCAGTGCAGAAGTGATAATTCTTTTATGTCAGAACTCTTTTTCTTTTAATTTCAGGTCCTTCAGTGTCACTGAAGTATCATGGTGAAAATAGGGTTTTTTGTTGCTGTTTTAAGACAGAACAACTATTTGGTCCAATGCTTTTTAAAATTTTAACTCCTTTGAAATACAAGTTGTCTACATAGCTTTATTTACAGAAAAGTAAGAACCCTTGGTAATTTTTCTGTGAATTAATATCTGCTCAACCTAGAACTGTGAGTTGTAAATTAGGCTTTATATAGATCTTTCTCTAGTACCAGTGAATAAACCGCATTTTCCTCAGTTTTCTTATTTAAAATGTAACCCAAAGTACCAGAAAAGCTCTAAGCAAAATATAACATAATAATATAATTACACCCATTTTCAATAAGTCAGCACTTCTTTTAGTTTTTGTTTTCCCTTCTGAACAAAAGCAATGTAGGCAATTATTTTAAATTAGGTTACATGAGAATATTATTTGTGTAACAGAAATAGGCTTCTTATTGTAATTAAGTTTAATGGGTCTTGCTCTGGAGAGGAGCAGATTCAGTCTTGAAAATACTAGGTATTTCCAACTGAAGGTATGTTGCATGCTTGCAGGTTGGATGGCTACATTAATTAAGTCTCCTAGTGAAGCAGTAAAGATATGACGAGGCCATAGTTGCTCAGAGCTTTATATATGAAACACAGGTAATAATCTCCACAACTTCCTGTCTCTATTAAAGCTACCTCTGGAAAACCTTTGACTTGAATGAATTGTGTGATAGTGTGGCCAGCAGGAGTAGGGCAGTGATCGTGTACTCAGCACTCCCGAGGTCACAGCTTGAGTATCATGTTCAGTTTTGGGCACTACAGTATAAGAAAGACATCGAGGTGTTGGAGCAGGTCCAGAAGGGCAATGAAGCTGGTGAGGGGTCTGAAGAACACATCTTATGAGGAGAGGCTGAGGAAAATGGTATTGTTTAGTCTGGAGAAGAGGAGGTTGAGGAGATACCTTATTGATCTCTACAGCTACTTGAAAGGAGGTTGTAACAAGGTGGCTGCTGGTCTCTTCTCCCAGGCAACTAGGGATAGGACAAGAAGTAAAGGGATTAAGCTAAGCCAGGGGAGGTTTATATTAGACTTTAGGAAAAATTTCTATACTGCAAGAGTGGTGAGGCATTGGAACAGGCTGCCCAGAGAGGTGGTGGAGTCATCATCCCTGGAGGTGTTCAAAAAAACATGTAGACATGGAACTTCAGGACATGGTTTAGTGGTCATGATAATGTTAGGTAGACAGTTAGACTTCATCTTGGAGGCCTTTTCCAACCCTAATGATTTTATGATCCTGTGTTGAGTAACTCCAGTTGATTTGGTTTCTGAAGGGAACAGGTTTATACAGGTTAAGTACAACTCTCTAAAAATGCCTTTGTTTAAAGATGTGTCTATAATATCTCACACTTTGTGTTTAATATTTGAATTTTCCAACTTCATTCAATCATGTTTGGACAAATGTTTCAACATACTAAATGCTGCTGCATCAAAGAAAACAGACTGAAAAACTACACTGACAATGAGTTCTATAGGAGAATCAAATCACCAATATATGGTGAGTCAGGGGAAGCTGTAAGGAGATCTGGACATTTTCTACATAACAGTGATAAACTGTGAAAGTCTACCACAATCGGTAAACTAGATGCAAGAAACATGATTCCCTTTCTATAAAGTGTCATTAAAGATAAGGGACCAGGACTAGGACTTAAAGATAAGGTACTAGGGACCAGATCTGACAACTTAGTATTTCTGCTGCCATACTTCTGATATCTGATGCTCTTCTTTAAACTGTCTCCTCTTATCAAGCTCTTCCACTTTGCACATTTCTTGACTCTAACTAAAAATAAATATAAATAACTAAACCAGAAAAAAGTCTTAACCCAACAAAGTAAATAATCCCCAAGTAAATATTGAGTTCAAATTTTCATTTATCTAAAAATAATCATAATCAGAATGACTCATGGCTCTTTAGTGTTTACATTTGATAGTGCTAGTATAAGTAAAATACAGTAAATGAAGTTCATGTGAAAAAAAATGTTATCACAAGAGGAAAAATAAAAAATTGAGAAGGAGCAAAAAGAACAGAGTTGGAGATGTTTGTGAAGGGGAGGGATCCACTGACAAACAGTAAAACAGTACAAGTTTTGGTGTGAGACTGTTGAAAGCAGGCAAGATGCTAACAAAAGGAAGGAAGACAGAGGGAAACGATTAAAAAAATACATACACAGGAGGAAAAATAGATTAGTTTAAGTAGGTATGGGTGGTTTGTGCCAAGAAAGAGCAAAGAATTAAGCATTTCTGTCAATGTCCGTTTTCCCTTTTGCAAAAAGCATGGGGAAGGGGGATTGAAGGTAGTAAAATGAACTATTAACTTAAAATTTCAGCAGATCCAAATATCATGTAAGCTTGCCCCAGTCTGAGCACAGAAAGAGATAAAAATATTTACATGAAGGTAACTTCAAAGTCAGGCAGAAGTTTAAAGAATTGTGTTAAGGAAGTATATTTGGGAGTTATTGCTGAAAACTTTTCTCATTGCCAAGCATTCTTTTGCTTCTATGCATAGTTATACCCAGGTCTTCTTTCACCCAAGAGATTCAGGCTACATCTTCAAAATAACAGTAAGAGAAAGAAATACTTCTAAGTGACCAGGTTCACAAAACAGAGGTAGAGTCACATTATCTTAGGTAATTTAGCCACATCACACTGGATGAAGCTGTGTTTTGTCTCTCATAATACCTATATTGTTCAGTTAAATCTAATAAATCGTTGTGCATGTATGTTTACTGGCCATGTGTATTTGCCCTTAGAAAGCCCCCTCCCAGGACCTCAATTCAGCATGATTGTTATTAATAGCAGCGGTCTCTAACCCATTTCATGTCATTGATGAAGCAGTTTTCAGAACACTTCAGTAACACTTGCAAGGGTCATAATTTTTCTTAATCTGATATAACTTTATCCACCCTCTCCTGAGACAAACAGCACCCCTCATAACTTTATGGGACCATCCAAGAGAAAAAAAAAAACAAACCCCACAACAAAACAAAACTACTGAGCATGATTTATATTATCCTTCAGGAAAAAGACGTCAAGACTTGTTACTCACATGCTGAGATTTTCTCTGAAATCTCAAGCTGTCAAAACACTAAACAGAAGTCAAAATATTCCAGAGTAGTGGTAAGCACTGCAAAACTTTGTGGTATTATTAGGCTTCATGTTATAATTGGGTGATGCTTTCACTTAACATGCAATTTATTTTATTCAATATTGATAAGATTTAATGGATGATGTGTTTGATTCAAGGCTTTGATACAAATGTAGAGTCATTAATTAACAAGTGATATATTTGATGCAGTGAATAATGCATCTGATTTAATAGAGGATGCACTGTATCTGCAGCTGAAGGTGATTGGTCTTTTTAGTGAGAGATTAATTAATTCCAGAAGATGATGTATCACTTTCAATGTGAACTAAATCAAATTTAGAATACATTTTTTGTCAGCATGCAAAGTAGCACAAGGAACAAGTTTGCCCTCAAGTGGACTTCAAAGGCAGATCATACCTCCAAGACATCAGGCAGGTTGAATCAGTGGTTAATTTATTCATGCTGTTATAAGGGTGGAAGCAAGTTCTAATAAGCCACTGCCTTCTCAATCAACATTTCCTTTATTAAGTAAAATTATATTCAAGTCATTTAATTAGGGATCCCCAAAAGTGTAATAATCTTTGAATTAACACGAATTGACAATAATACTTCTTGGTGCAAAAGCTATTTGAACTTGAGGTATTGATGAGGCAACAGAAAGAGCAAGGACATCTTTAAGCATGGATTTTTCTTAGGTCACAAAAATATGACAAATTTGACAGTACGTGCTTTTATTTTATTAACTCATCAATATCACTGCTTTTACATGTTGTACAATTGGGAAACTTGCTTCTTAGCTAAATCATCAGAAAGAATCAGTGGGAGAGCTTCAGTTTAAGTCACTGAAGTTTTCAACTCCTCTATATAGACAGCTAGCCAGGTTTATCACCTTGAAAACACAGGAAGGCTCTGTGGAGTCAATATTCCATTTCCACCTTCTGTAATGTGAAACCTCTGTGTTCACTTATTATTCTATCAAGCCTTTATTTTTCTGTTCACAGCTCCATAAATTCAATGCTCTATACTTTTAACCTAATTTGTTGACAAGTGAAAATGACCCAGGTTCAAGACAATGCTAGCTAGTTTTTTTTAATTACATATTTAGAACTAAAAAGTATTAGAACATGCATATATAACCCAATGAGTATATAATGGATGTCATACTAGTACATAATATCCCTAGTAATTTAATTATAAACATCTGACTGTTTGGTATTTAAACAGGAAAATGAGTGTTTAAGCACTATGCAGTTAAAGAATAATAGACCGTCTGGCATATTCTTCATTCAAAATGCTACATGCAAAAATGAGACCAAGAGATTCACCAGCAATAAAAATTATTCTGAACTGATATTTCTAAACATATGATGGATCTTTTTGCTTTCTTGTAGATACACACTAAACTGAACATTTATCAAACTTACAAGCTAGAAGTATACCAAGAAAAAAAAAAAATTTTTTTTTTTTAATTCTTCTTTCAACTTTACAACCAAAAGTAAAACCTTCCTATTCATTCACAGCACCAAGAATCACACTGATAAAAGATGATAATCTTAAAAATATAGCTTAATTGAAAAACAAAAAGTTAGATCATATTGAATCAGGTTTTCCAAACAATGAAGTAAATAAGTGCATCTTAATGATGCTAAGAAAACAAAGGATAGTGCATGAAGTACGATAAGATTTACAGATCATATTTTTTGGCAGCTACTTCTGCAACCCAGGCTTGCTGTGTGAGATGAATCATTGAAAAATAAAATAAAGATATAAAAAATAGAAAATTCTATCTGTCTGGCCGATATTAACTCTTAGCAGGTGATTTCAGATCATAAGAAATTGTGAGCTATCCATAATTTAGCTGCCTATAAGTAGATATTGAAGTTATTATGCTCCCATTTTCAGTGATCAAAAATATTAGTATAAAAGTTCTGAAGATAAGAATACTATGCAAAGGCAAATATCATTATATACATGGTAAATAATTCCAGAGGCTAAAAAGTTAGTTAAGCATATAGAGATATAAAGACATTAAAACATGATGCAGAATGAATGAAATAGTTTTTTCTGAGTCCCTCCAATAGAATTCTCCTATTTTCCAATGGCAGGTGGATGATTGCCTGAGCTTTCTGTTTTTCCATGTTTAAAACTCGTTTTGTTGCGAAGGGATATAAAGATACTTAACATCTTGAATCTAGTTCGATAGAAGAAAATTGCTCTGTGAAACCTACAAATAGGCTGTTTGAGCAAAACCCAAGCTGAAATCTCCACATGAGGAAATCCCCTAAACATGTCTGTGGCAAAAAACGAAGTCCTTTGATGGACCTAGTTTCTTTTGTAATAAAAATGAAATAAGTTCTAAATAAGTTTTTTGGGATTGTATGTAGTATTTTAATATTCATCCTAAATTAATCAAATCTTATATCTTGTATTTAGCTTATATTTATTGCAAAGCAATTCATAATCATCTTAAGAGTTTAACAAAAACTTGAAATTATTTTCTGCTTTTTGTTAGAATACAAACAGTAAAAAACACCTCACTATGGGGAAATGGCAAAATAACGCCATGTTCTCCTCAATGAAAATCAGGTAAAATTGCCTGTGCCATGAAAACAGGCACAGTTAGAAAAAGCAGCTAAAAAGGAGGTTTGTGGGTAACAGCACAATCTTTATGACTGTGTCTTCAAAGGAGTCATCAAAAGAGACTCTCAGGCATATGGGAATTCTGGTTTGGAATACAAGATTAAAGTTATATTAGGTAAAGTGTTTTTAGAACAGGGTTACTATGTGGCATAGGAGAGTCTAAGCTACCAGAAAATAGGAAAAATAATTGTTAAAGCTGTTAAGTAGTAATAACAGTGGAGAAGAATTAGAGTGGAAAAGATGGTCAGAATGACCTGATATTAAACAGGAAAGAAGGATAAGGTTTACTTTAATTAATGTCATACTTTTTTGAAGATAAAGGTTATGAAATGTCATTAGGAACTACTAAACCATAATTGCTCAATAGAAATGTTAGGAAAAGCATTTTAGTACTATTTTTATGGAGCTCAGTTGTTACATTTTGGTCTCACCTCAAGTGGAACAAAGCAAAATTACAAAGGCTGACACATTCCTCTCAATTTAGCCATTCTTCTCCATTTAAAGAGATAAACTACTACATCTACTTCCTCAGCCAAGCGGGGAAGTTCACTACTATAGTTCGTTGTGATTTCTTGGCAATCCACCAAAGCTGAACCCTTCACTGTAATCTTTGTTTCTATTTCTTGAATAAACTTATAATTGCAACTAATATTGAATATCAGAAATTATAGCAGTGGAATAACCTGGTGGCAACAAACAAGTAAACAAAGAGCATAATGCTGTGTGAAGAATACTGTGAAGCGGAAAGGTCCCTGATTTAAAAAAAAAAAAAAATCATAACAAAAAATTGTTCTTGAAATTACTAAGATTATTGAGAACAGCCTGAATCAAGCCTTCTCATGGCAGAGCTAAATACTGCAAATCGTTAATAAGACTAATTATGTAATTAAAAGAAAGATAATTTTATCTTTAAACAAAACAATAGCCTTTTTCAACAATGTATTGTAATCAATATCTTCTGTGGATTAGACCATATGAAATAGATCCAGATGAAGACAACCTTTCTAATTGGAATTAATGCCTTCAATAAGTAATGATTCATAAAGTAAACTTGGATGTGCCCTTCATCACAAAAGGATACCAGGATACTAAAGAATCATAAGAAACCTCATGAGAGGATCACAATTTTATTTAGTTCAGTGTAGAATAAACACCAGTAGAATAAACACTAAATCTTTCTTTCCATGAGCCAACTTTTGTCTCTATTATGATTCATCCTGACAGATTTATTCAACATTCCACACTATATGGACCTCAGATTACGCATCTGGATGAAATTAATCTAAACTGTAGTTCTATTCAGATTATCACTAGTTCACAAATTTCTATAGTCAATTGTAAGTAGACTTTCTCTTTGTTTCTGTGGAAAACTTGGTTTTAACCATGTTGTCCTATTCCTCTACCATAGAGAATTTGCCAGTTACTTTATGGCAAAAATAAATAATAGTCTACATGAACTTGAACTAAAGGGCTGTATTAAGAAATACCTGTTTAGCTAATTACTCCCTCAAAGACAACCAAATTACTCCACTTAGGTATTTATTTATTCTCACATGTGCATATGCTTATTATCATATCACAGTGATGTATCAAACCACTAAAGTGAGATGAAGAATCCAGAAAACTGATTATTTACAACCATTTTAGGGAATCTCAACATTTCTGAAAAAAAAAACTGCCAAGATATCTCTTTAGAAAAACAGAGAAATAATTTATGTACTACAATGTATGAAGTAATTAACTGTCTGACACATTCTTATGATCTAAATCAGATGAGTTGTTACATTGCAGCCTTTATTAAAACAAATACATAAAAAAAAAAAAAGCAGGTCAGAATGGAGGGGAGGGATGGAGAAAGAATTTGTTAAATAGAATCAGTGGCAATGTCTTCAGGGTCTGAAAATATAGACAATGTTTTGTTTCACTTGGGCAAAATTTGTTAAAATTTGTCTTATAACAAAAACTATTTCTCTTCAGAAATTCTACTGTTTTCAGCATAATCTGTTCTATCTCCCAAGAATTGCAAGTCTGACCTATTTGAAAGTGTAATCAAAAGTGAAAATGGGGTAATTATTTTTTGTTTGAAATGTTTTTCATAGGAGCTATCTTGGATATTATATTCTAATCAGAATAAATCTTAAAGATGTAGCATTTTTTCCATTCTTTCTGACAAGTTCCAGTGCACTCTCTTCTGAGGTTTTGTTGTTTTTTTTTTTTTCTTAATATTCTTTAATTTCTTGATATAACTGCATGGTGCAAGATACTCAATTCTAAGAAATGTTATTAGGACAATAAAAATATTGCATTTCACTCTTGAGCAAAAAACACAAAACTTCCCTCCTTTTGACATTGTAAGAATCTTTTCCTCTCTTCCACATATAACCACAATATTTCATGAATCTTCCAGTTTATATTGTGACAAGTGGTATAATAAGTAAGGGTTTATTACTGTTTAATTATGCTAAGTAGCTCAAAGATGTTTCAGACTTTCAGTTTTTAACATGTGCTCAACATTACAATAAATTTAATCTCATTTAATTATAAATTATCTAGAAATATTAATCTTATTTAAAATTCTAATGTTTATTATCCTGCTACTTACAGTTATTTTTAATAAAATATGAAATTAATTTTAGACTTAAAATTGTGACAATGTTTTTCTTAGGAAAGAAATGAGAGATTTTATAAGGAAGGACACTTCATTGTTAATGATTTCATAGCTAGAAAGGATAAAACTGTGTTCTTCTCCTATTAGCTTTTCTTATTCAATTTCCCCAAACTTTATGTCTACACTAGTGACCTGAACTATGAGAGGTTATTTACAATAGAATTATCAATACTCTTGAAATTCAAAAAAATTCAAAACTCAGTGAATGGCAAAGTCTTATGATCCCATGATATATTTTAAATGGTACTTTTTTACTGGATGCTATAGAACTCCCAAACACAAAGCTTAAAACTGAAGGTAAGACTTTGATTTATATCAAGTATCAGCAGAAAAATTATAAAGAACACTACAGTTTAAAAACAGAAAAAATGGCCTTTCAGCAGGAAGTGGACTACTGGACTTCTGTTCCCAGCTGTCTCCCTAATTTCCTGCACAGCTTTAAACAAGCCAGATTGATCTTCACTTTTTCTATGGACACTAATCAATATAACTCTATAGAAAAGCAGCATGCTAAGATTCTTACATTCTTGTCATAATCTGTAGTCATGGGTATTACAAGAGAAATTTGGGGGCTTCTGATATTTACTCCCATTATTTTAGGGGAATAACTGTCACAAACAACTTACATAATTAAATTCCATTTTAGAAGCAATTTCACAGTTAAAAGGATCAGAGACCTATGCCCTAGGTTTTGATTCTGTTTCCAAAGCACTGAGCATCAACTTCTCATGTGAAATTACTTGTGGTTATTTGAAATTTCATCCAGGCCAGGCTCTGCTGTCACCCAGACTGTCCAAGACCTTCCTTTGGCATCTCCAAGACAGTAGTTTAACCCTATCTTTGAGTTGCTGGTGAACTCAAGTAGCATATTTGTATCAGACAAATTTCCCAACTGTGAGAAACAAGGATCTCTTGTTTAGACTTGCCACTGCCAAAAGGCATAATCACCTAACAGACTGACACCGGACAAAGGTAACAAACTATGAATAAAATGGATGATCACAGACAAAACATCCAGATAACTGCAAAGGAAGAAAGGCACCTATAAAAAGCCTAAATTTTCTGACCACAGAATCAGCAATGTTACTCATCAATGGTAAGTAGCTCTTTACAAACAGTTGAGGATTCTTCTCTAGAGACCCTTATGTTACAATAAGATGAGAGATCTCTTATTTGTGCTTGGTCATGAATCATATTTCACTCTCCTCTTTGAGAGGATTCAATTAACTGACCAGGTCAGAGACTAGAAGGTAGCAGAGATGTTTCATGATTCAACATATTTTGATAACACATCTTAGAAAATTTATTTCCCAGTGATCAACATAAAATTCCTAAGATACTTTTCACATTCCCAGTATGGAGACAAAAAGTCTCTCATTTATTGTAACTAATCCATATTCTACAGAGAAAGAGATAGTTAAATCCATTCAAGATCACATCATTTCCTGAAGACAGCAGAAGAATGAACGTGTTTTATGGCCCAGTTTATCATCTATGACTTTGACTATTACCTTCTTTGAATTTTAGGTTCACAGTGTAAGTCATACTATTGTAATAAATTATTCATTTCAGGCATGTGTAGATGGCCATGAAGGCTTCACATCCATTACTGAAAAACACACAATGAGAGATAAGAAAAGTATCATTTTGTCAAGTTCCAGAGTTTAATACTTGTTCCCTGGTAGAATCTCCTGAAGTAATCACTCATTTGAAAATGAATCCTTATTAGGCATGATAGCAAGAAATAGCAATTGATAGCAAAGTATAGAAGTAGTCACTCTTCCCTTATGCCATCACTGTTGTTTGGTAGGTATGTACAACAGCTGGGAGACAATGTTTTGAAAGGGTTTGTAATTCCAGTGCACTATCACTTCTCAGTACAACAGGTTTGCATCAATTATAATTTAAATTAAGTATCTTTTTCTTATCCCAGCAGGTTAAGAGTAGCCTTGATGGTTTCAGTGACTCTGGGTAAATCACTGAAAATATTTTCATTCTATATCCATATTAAAACATCATAATAATAATATTTTTTCCTTATCATAAATTCCAATATGTTATATATCCAATTATGCCTTCCAAATAAAGCTTACTAGCCTTATTTTGGGCCAAGATTAATAGTTTCTCCTTATTGCCTTCCAGCAATAGATCTCTATTACCTTTACGTTCTTTCATACATAAAGATATCCCAAAATATTTCACAAACATACTTTAAGACCTAGAAGATCCTGCAGAACACAGTAAAGGATTCCTACTTGACTAGCAGCATTGGGTATTATTTCCCACTCTCTGAATTTTAATACGACTATGTCCAGGTGAAACGACAAGTTGCAGTGTTACAAAGTCTGATAATTGACAAGTGTGGATAATGTTTGCTTGATCTGATAAATAAAAAAGAGAAGAGTTACATTTTAAGGAAAAAATAAAGATATATTTTATTGTAACTGTAATCCAGATTCAGCCATATGCTTCCATTGATGCTAACCAAGAGAAGTCAGTAACAAAACCCACACCTTACATAGATTTCATCGTATCTGGGCAAATGTATCAATTTTGATTGAAAAAAACCATCCTAGATTCAACTCCAGCTAATCTCTGCTCATCCTTGGAAATACCACTGACTACAGGATTTATGCAGTTATAACGTCCACAACATTTACATAATTTATGAAATAAATAGCTGATGAAGTATTAATCATTTCTACAAAGCTTACCTATGTGCCCTGAAATATATGTTATTAGCATCTGCAGTTGTTCTTTACTGTTGATAATGATAACCTAAGGGTTAGCTATATTACTGTACAAAAGGAAAAAGGCCTGTAGATTCTCAAAATATACATACACATTTAGACACGGCATATTTAGGATGAAGGTTTTTCCCTCACTTGAATTTACCCATTTAAGAAAATTTACTTCTACGTACCACACCAAGATATTAAGAGGAAAGGGGTGGGGGAGGAGGGTATCAGATACATACAGCAGAAACTCAAAACAAAGTCCAGTGAAATTACAAACTACACCAGAGAGCCAAAAGTCAAGTATAACCTCTCTTCCTTCACCTGCTACTTTTCCCAAACATTACTCTGGAGCCAGAGGGAGCCTATTTCTTGTACATTTAGTTAGGTATCAGCTGTTCAGTTCCTCCTGAGTGCCACCACTTGCAGCCTAAGGCTATAGCAAGCAGACTTAAACCATCTAACTTAGGCTACTTCAGAAAACCAAATCTTCAAAACTCTCAATACTACTTCCAAAACCAACGTTAAATCCTGTTAAGTCCAGTATAACACTAGCACAGCAGGTAAAACATCTTCTTAGTCACTACTGCCATTAAAAATCATGTACTGATACAATTTTTTTCTTTAAAGCAGACTGAAATACAAGCATTTTGTGATTATTTTGCTTGATGTTTTTTTCTTACCTGAAGAGTAAGCAATTGCAGCCAGAGCCCCAAGAGCAGAGAGACTTCCAGAGACCATGAGAGCACTACAAAGAACCTTCCAGAACTGCAGCCCCTACCCCCCCAGAGCAGCAGCTGCAGCAAATCATCAGCTGGGAATGGGAGTCAATCAGAACCAGGCATTGCCCAAGCCTATAAAGGGGCTGTGCCTTCAGCAGGGCAGGGCCTAGAGAGCTGCTGTGGCTGCTGCTGTTCTGGAGCTGCTTCTGGAGGGGCTTCTGGTAGGGCTGGGGGGGCTCTGCCTTTGTCCTTGGCAGCTTTGGCCTCTGTTCTGGGGCTGCTCTGCTTTTGTTTCCAGCTGCCTTATCTTCTGTCCCTGTGCTTGTGTCCCTGGCAGCCTTGGCCTCTACTGCAGAACTTCTGTGTTTGTGTCTCCAGCTGCCTTGTCTTCTGCCCCAGGACTGCTGTGCTTGTGTAGGCCTTGGTCTCTGCCACAGCACAGAGAAATCCCGTGAGGAGCTGTGATGGTGGCTGCCTGCCTTCTGCACAACAGGTAACTTGTGTTGTTCGTATATTGGAGAGTGTAAGGGGTTTAGTTTTCTCAGCCCTTTTAATCTCTGCCGTCAGTTTCATCTCAGGCTGCAAAAAAGAGGAGAAATGTTTGTGGTTTTGGGAGCACAGTGTAATTTGCCATATCTGGCACTTGGAGTAAATTGAATAGCAGAGAAAGGCTTGGGGGCCTGCTGCAGCTTAACCTTTGAGTTCAATACTTGTGTCAAGACTTAACGGAGACAGAAGGTTGAGAGGAAAGAGATCCTGTTCCAGGATGAGACTTTTTGTTGTTGTTTGGTTTGTTTTGTCTCCTGGTCATGCTGGAACTGCAGTGTAGGCCCCTATGCAGTAGTGTCTTCAGGATGTCATGGCCTCAAAATGTGTGGTGTAGTGATGGAGAGAGGTTTCTTAGGAATGTTGTTTCCTTTGCACTTCTTTCTGACATCAACACTCGACATCAGAGTACCTAAAAGCCACCATGATCCTCAAATCTCATGCATGGGTTAGTGAGGCTTGAGACCCTGGTTTGGGATGCTCCCCCTTTCATTTCCACGAACTGATGCTGGCTGAGATCATGCTCAACCTTGCAGTTTCTAGACTGAGTTGGCTGGGGATAAGTGCCTGAGCTGGGGTCTTGCACTCCCTCTTATCAAACCTCTGCTCTCAGCTGGATCACTGCAATCCTGGCAATGTGGTTGCTGCAAAACCCCTGCTGTGCTCAATAGCTTTAACCCACCAGTCCAAGGCAGGCACTTTGGTGGTTGTGACAATGTTTTGAGTGTTCCCTTTGAGTCACTGTCTCTGTGCTCAGGGACTTTGCACAAAGAGTGATTTCTCTTTAATTACTTCAGTGACTTTAGCTCTTCTGAAAAGTGAGCACTGGGCCTATCTATTTGAATGTGGATTTGGACTCTCATGAAGCAATGCTTTAAGTAGCATTATTTCTGATAGTTCTTTTCCATTTTCATTGTTCTTAAGGAGAGTAAATTTTGTATCCTGACATAAAAGCACCATTCTAATTTATTTTAGGGATCGAAGTCTGCATAAATGCTTTATTTCATTTATTAATGCAGTTGAATTTATTGTTATAAAAGAAAAACTTTCATAACTACCAGACTGTGTCATCTCATCAGCCGTATTGTGTAGTCAGAGGATCAGGCTGATGTTCTTCCAGATGCCTTTCATCACTCCAGGTGGCTTAGTTAAAATCCAGCACAGCTGTAAGTTTGCTTGTGTTCTGTGCATGCTTTGTAATGCTTGATAACTTCTGGGAAGAGAATTTTCTGGGACTGTCACTATAGTGAATATTATTTGTGAATGAAGAAGTCATAGGTTGGTTTCTTGAAGCTTCTGTTTTATCTGCATGTTGTAAATTAAAGTTGTATGTTCCTGAAAGCACCATCTGAAGAACAATATTGGTTTCTCTTTGACTGCTTAAATTTATTATCTATAACTAATTTAAATATTGTCCAACTTACTTACTCTTGATCAGATCGTGGGTTTGTAATTCTGGGTTGCATAGCAGCCTGAAAAAAGTAAATTTTTGATGATAACTTTAATGTAACTGTGGTGCTGTGGGTACCTGCTATAGTTCCTACACTGCTGCAGTAATGCTATTTCCAGTGATTTTGGTTTGTTTTGACATTGAATGGCAACACTTAAAAAACAGGCATTGTATTATCTGAGCTTTATAGGAAGGCAACAGAATACGGTCTTCTTTCCACCCCTGCTATAGAATTTCAAATTTATAGCAAAGGAAGGTGTCAGCAGGCAGCAAGACTACATCTGGTCCCAAAGAGGAGGCAAGCTGAGGCTGAGTGGCACAATGCAGGTGGGACTGAGCCTGTCTGACAGGGCACAGCCCCCAGCTATGCAAGCAGGGCAGAACTGGTGATGCTAACAAGTCAGGGCAAATGCTATCCTCAAAGGGCCCTGCCAGAAGGTGTTAGGTAGCAATTATTGTTTCTAGATGATGAGGATTTTTCTGACTGGTCTGTGTTTGCAAGGAACTCCATTGCTGCAGACATTTCTTTACTACTTTGTGAGAAGCCTTTAAGAATATTTCAGTTGGAAGGGGCCTGCAATGATCATCTAGTCCAACTGCCTACCAACTTCAAGGCTGACTAAAAGTTAGAGTTTAAAGTAATTTTCCAAATGCCTTTAAAACTGTGACAGGCATGGGGTGTTGACCCCCACTTTAGGAAGCCTATTCTAGTGTTTGACCAGTCTCTCTAAAGAAATGTGTCCTGCTGTCAAGTCTGAACCTCCCCAGTGCAGCTTTGAACCATTCCCAAGCAACTAATAGTAAATAAACATTAATAGTAATTAATAATTTATTGGTGTAACTTAAGTTGTTGGACTGTGAGATTGGTATGACTTAAATGGCTGGATGGGAGGTGGGCCATATCACTCACTCATGCAGTAAAATCAGTAACTTAGTGCACTTATCTTGGACATTTCTTTGAAATCATAACTTGGTGTAGCTTTGATGTTTTCTGTGGGGGTTTTGTTTTTGATATGCTTGACTTCCACATTTACCAGTCTGAAAGACATTAAGATCCTTTGTCTTCTGAATGGAGAAGCGGATGGCAGAGAATACAAGTTCTCTAGTCTTCCAGTGCACGCACAATGAGAGAAACCACAGAGTGATTAGGAGTCTTGTTGTTACATAATGCCTAACTCCTTTCAAGGTCCATCTCATATCCTGAGTCAGCAGACCATACACCAGCAGTCTAGGTAGTGTATGCTCCAGAATGTTGTGTTAACCATAAATTTATTTCATTATGAAGGGAAAGTCAAATTCTACCCATGCCTTTAGGGACTTTTTCCTTTTTTTTTTCCTCCATTTGAAAATTTTGTGGCAGACAGATTCCACCATCTGCTTTTGCTTATTTTAACTAATCAACTGGGAGATGTTGCAATAGACTCCAACAGAATAATCAATAAAGGAGGCCTAGATGGTCAACCATGTGGCATGCTGGCTAGGAGCCAATTTCTCTCCTGACTAACACAAATAGTCATTGGATTTCATATTAATGCCCCTTGAGAACTAGCTGGATGCACTTGCTTTGGGGAAGAGCTTGTCAGGATACTGATTTTTGCTGAAAGTGTTCTTGTGGAAAAATAACTACTGTGGAAAAAAAAGTTGTTTAACAGTCTTGTGAGTCAGGAACAAGGTGTCCTGTATTGTCATAGAAGGTATATTTTGTATCCCAGCCATGACTTGTAGATTAGACAGTGTTGAGACTTGATGTGCACTGAAATTGTTCAAAAACTGCAGTTGACGTAAATTACAGTAAACTTTAATGCATCAAAATAACTGCCTAATCAATACTAGTTCCTTTGATATCTTTTAAACAGCATTAATCACCATGAACTCATTTGGTATTAATGCAAATGTTGCAAGTGCTTCAATTGGATTTCTGCTGTAACTGAAGATTAATTACTTGGACTAGACATTTGTGCTAAAGTCTTTTCCAGTGTGCAAGCATATAGAAACAATGACAATAATGAAGAGTGGAACAATATTTTTATCTAAAAGTAAAGCAGGTTTTGCTCTAGGACTTGGATATTATTAATAAAGATGTACGCATTTTGCAAATATACCTGGAAAATTTATCTCCATGTAATCATATAGCAAATATCTAATATCAGCTCTTGTTACTATATCACCGTTAAGATATTTATTCTTTACATTTACAGAACAGACTGCCAGAAAAGCTATGTATTCACTATATCTTTTTAATTGCATTAATGTTACTGAATGTTTTACCTATCTTTCATGTGCTCTAGATGAGTAACTATAATACCAACTGTATTTAGACATTAGGGAATTCTAAGTACTGAATCCAAAATACTATTTCCTGAGTTTGCCTGATCAGAGACAGGTCTGAATAACTGAATTAAAAAAAGAATAAAAGCTGAGTAACTTTATAAAAGGGGGAAAAAAGCTTAATGAACATTACGATATCTGGAAGCATTAAACAAAGTTTTTGGAAATTATTTGAAGACATTGTCAAATTTAGGTACTCAAATGGTAAACCCTTTGTGGCTGTATACATACACAAAATTTTAAATGGGAGTGCTTTGTGAACACATACAATTTCTGTGAATAGGAAACATGCTATAGCTCAAGAATATATTTAGAGATTGCCTTTGTAAGCAGATGAGGCTTTAAGGAAGAATGTTGCAATTAGGATAAAGATGATACTTCCAGATACCACTTGTTAACTTTATTGTTAATTTCATTTAGAACTGCTGTGAAACTGAAAACTCTTGTGTAGTATTCAGGATAATATAAAAGGTCCAACACAAAAGTAATTTTATGAAAAATGTTAGGCTTTAAATAGCATCATATATAAAAATTTATATTTAAAAATTAAGTTAACAACAAATCTGCTTTGAGTAGTTCTAGCTTGTTATTGCTTCTCATCTGTCTGGGTCTTTCAGTAACATTTGATGCTGTCAATTAAGTGATCCTTCTTGCTCAGTCTTTTCTGATCCTTCGTCATGCAGCTTTAAACCCGATTTGATTCCTAGCTGTTACCTCTCTCCCAAGTGCTTCTGTTCATGTTTGTTCTGATCAGGCCTTTGTCTTTTACTGTGATGTTCAGTTTACTTTTTTCTTCTGAAGAGATCCTATTCTTTCTCTGCATAATACTTCCTAAACTTAAAAAAAAAGCAAAATCTTATTTCTTGCCTATTTCTTCCATAATAATAATTTCAATAGTTTTTCATGATGGGAATAATTAAGAGCTCAAGATAATATTAAATTTCAGAAGTCTACTTTTTCACCTTTGCACAATTGAAGTTCTTGTGAAACACAAGAGATTCTTTGAGAAATAGCATATAGGAGAGGAAAAAACAAAAAAACCCACCAAAAACCACACACACAAAAACCCCAAACAAACAGCAACGAAAAACCTAAGCCATGACCAAAACCCAGACTCACAATTTAAAATGAGGTAGTTTAAAAGGGATTGATTTCAGATCACATGTTGCAGTAGCTTTCTCTTAAGTGTTTTTGCTACTTGAATTGCTTCAATACTTCAGAAAAGCATTTTCCTTATGATGTTAGAATATCATTTTATCAGGCCACTGCAAACATGTTAAAGCTAAATAAATGCCTGCACTGATTTGGTTTGACAACACTCATTCTTTTTTTTGTTTTCTCTCCCTATACATACTGAACACAAGAATTTTGTGGCAAAAATGTTTTAGAAAATTAGCAATTTTCATGTACTGCTAGAAGACACTCATGATGATCAGATTTTGAACTTGTAAATGTAAATATTCATCCTGGAAACCTGATTTTTAAGGGCTCCAATCAGAGAACAAACATCCTGTGTAATTCATGTATCTAATCAAAGCTAACTAACACAGACTGAATTTCAAATGTTGGCAAAAGGCAAACTGACAATTCTTCATCCATGCATATTAAGAGGATCTGTGTGGATCAAAGAAGTTACAAAAAAGTGATATTCATCACACTATTTACTCGGCTCTTGTGAGTAGCATGGACAGCTGTAACACCAGGTTTCCGGTGTTTTTTTCTACAAGGGATTAATATTGCAGTGACAATTTCTCTTAATGTTTTTTGATAACTATGTGTCATAAAAGATCCAGCTGGACATAAGGACAAGAAAAGGGAAGTCTTTTTCTTACAAAGTTTTCTGTCAATTCTCCAGACTTGCGTACTCATGCTTTCCAGTCATCTTTTTCAAATACTTTGTTTTTCATCTAATTGAAATTTTGAAGGTACTGGTGTATATTAGGTGTCTGGGATTTTCTCATTTCACTTTAGCTGCCATAGTTTATCTGTTATTTCTGCAGTGTTTTGTGTCCATTTACTGTCTAATTTTGATGTCAGTCTCTATCATTATTACACCACCCCTTAAATCTCTCTATTAGCTCTTGTTAAAACACCCCATTGATTTAAAGATCTCATTACTTACCAGAGTATGTTCTGATTCTCTGACCTCTTCACACTCCTTGGTGGTGACTTCACTTAATTGCATGATTATCAGTTGATAATGTGGTAGCATTAAAATGAATTAGCATGTAATTACTGTTGTTCTCGAGGGAGATGGGGTACTTAAAACAGTGCATGTTATTTCATGGAAATCATGAAGCAGTGTCTTTTACTGGTACACTTGCATATCCACAGTTCTTGCTTTCTGTAGTGTGTCCATGGTACAAGGAGATTTGAAAACAGCTGATTAACATCTCCTTTGCATCTTAGGTTATTCATGTCAGTTTCAAAATCTTGTAATTTTACAAGTACATAATAAAGTTATTTCATATGATCTCATTTTGGTTGCCTCGTTCCCATTGCTATCTGTTAACAATATTAATGAGATTAAACATAGACCCCCAATAATGAGTCACCAGAAAATGATTTCACCTAATCGAAATTCATTAATTCAATTTAAACATGAAACAACAGTTAAATACTGATGTTTCAGATCTTAATCTGAGTATGAAGCTGTTATGAGCAAAAAGAAAAAAAGCTTAACTTATGGGATATATTAATTACATCTCATTTGTTCATCTGAAAAAAATTACCTTTTAGGAGCCCCAGTGTCAAGGTGTTCTTATGCAGGACTAGGTGACTGGAATTCCTTCTGTCTCAAATGTTGTGCTTATGTCTGCACTGGAGAATCTGTACACCAAAGCAGGAAACTAAATGGAAAAACAGTTTGTTTCTAAATACCACATTTTACTGCTCAGAACTGTTTTCTCAAGAATGCATCTTTGATGGCAGCATTTAGGAATAAAAAATACACATAATTTGGGAAATTATGCCATTGCTAAGGAATAGCTCTGCTTGCTTTTTGAGATAAATCCATAGAATCACAACAGTAAGTTCCATAGCAAAAGGCAAAGAATAAAAAAAAAGCAATAAGAGCTTACTTGCCTTGCCCTGTTGTGCAATATGTCATTGGAAAGCAATAAAGATTAGGCTTCCCAATCCCATGGCTTCAATGTTGAGTGTCTACTTGACTAGGGGATGCTTTCTTCATCATGGGGCCTAATACAGCTACATTTAGGGCACAGTTCTGGAAGCATTCAGTGTTGAATGTTTTCAGCACCTAATTTGAGATAGTTACTATCCAGAAAATCTGAGGCCTTAGTTTGTAGAAGTGCTTTGTGGATATTATAGGAAAGTATTATAATTTCTAAACTGTAAAGCACATAGTTGTGTGCTGTTATAGATAATGTACATGAAACGCATAGTGCTAAACTGTTAGTGATAATGGAACAATCTTCTATCTGACATTCTTCTAGTTACATTACAATTTTTTGTTTTGTCAAAGCATTTTTAAAATTTGTAGTAGCTTGCTCAAATGGATTGTTTTTTGTTCTGTTTTTTGCTATATGAACTTATAGAACCATGGCTGAGGAGAGGGAATAATAAAAATAGCAGAATTCATTCATCCATTTCATAAAACAAAACCTACTGAAAATGCTTACATGCTTGAAGGAGAAACAAAACTTAGTCATTATTTCATTTCTGGCAAAAATATAAAGCAACAACCCAGTTTTTGTTTGCAGAAGGAAAAAAAGAAGGAACAACAATTGTTTTGTTTCTACATGTGTCACTCAGGTCTTCCCCCGAGTTATAGATCAGATATGTTAGTGTTTTATCAGTGAATGCAGAAGAGCTATATGCATGTCCACCTATACTTGTCCAGCATCTGATGGCTCAATACTTCTACAAAAAGAACACATATGTTTTAGGAAGAATACTGGAATATATTTGTTTTCTATTTTTGTATTTATCTTTCCATAAAAATGAATGCAAGATGGGTTAGAGACTTTCAGAAACTTGTTATTCCCAGATTAGATTGCTGCTTCTAGGGTGCATGACCCATTAAAATATGTGATTTTTAAAACAAAAGTCACATGATGACTTGAGGTTTTTTCCTATATCTCTTTCCCTGCTCTTTGGAAAAAAAAAAATTCTGGGTATTTCTGTTTTTATGGCACTTTTTTTTCACAGCCCTTCTCATATTCCTCCTCTTCCCTATGTTGCCTGTATTTGGGAGGTATATTCCTTTCTTTTTTCTCTTGCATGTCATTAGGCACACATGCTCATGGAAGAGTTACCCATTTTACTTTTCACAAAGAGTGTTATTTATTATTTACAGTCTCCACAGAGTAATGATATGTATTTATCCCATTTATAGCATGGGATGTAGGCAAGTAAAACTTACAGTAGCCAAGGTCCAACAGAATGGTATGTGTAATGTCAAGTGCCATTGAGGTTCATACTGTGGGTTACACCATAAGAGGAAATATACTTTGTAGAAAGTTTTATATCACCTAACTCACTTGTATTCTTAAGGAAAATCTTCTTCATTTGAATTTACAAATATTCTTAACTTGGACAAATATGACTGTAAATTCTGCCAGAACAATGCCAGTCTCATTGATCTAAACACAGTTTTTTAAATTCCTTTTAATGAAGTAATGAGGTAGAGGTTGGAGTACATGTACAAAATAGGTTTAAGTAAAAGACTAAGGCAGAAAACATAATTTCTTTTCTTGGGTGTATCCAAGAGCAGCCACTGTACAAGTAGAAAAATTATAGCAGACAAGAGTCTTCCACTGAAGTATAGTAGGTCCAGTCACTATAAACAGTCATTTTAAAAAGTTATCATAGAAGCATCAACCATCTCAGCTTGCCAAACTGAAATCAAGTTCTTTAAATGTTTCAGTCTTCATCAGGCTCAGACTGCAACAATCACCTTCTGGGTCAATATTACTCATCTGATTTTTCCTTACTGTTTTACACAGCTGCATAGCCTTATGTTCTCCTTGATAGTGTTTGGGATTCTGATAATTTAAAGCTCTTCAGAATGTTTACCGGTATTATAATAACATATTTCATGATACTTTGTAAACTTTACCAACAAACATCTACTGATTTCTCTCTTGCTTCTGTTGTTCTTGAGCTGTCCTGCACTGAGAGCAATAAGTAGCTTACAAAGCTTTGAGATTATCCCTGGAATCTACCTTTGTCAGGCATATTTGCTCTCGAGGATTCTTAAAACAATGCTTTCATTGCTTTACTGCTTTCTTGTCTGTTTTCTCTAACAATTTGCTTTTTTCTTTGTGTATGACACTTCAGAAATGTTTAACAAGATGACTCTGAAAAGAAACCAAAGTTCTAAGAATTTATATTTTATTTAAAGTGGTTTGTATCTTCAGATGAAAAGAAACTGCCTTGATTTTGTTTGATGCTCTTGTATGTGTACGTATGTTATATGTGTGCATGCTTGTACATCATCTTCATAACAATTTGAGAAGCCAGGCTTGTAGGAGTGTCATGCAGTTATTGCAATTATTAGATGAGTGCAGCTCAGACTTATGATAAACATAACCTTTTGGGTTCTTACCACAAGCAGTGCAGCTGATGCTAGAATACTGTATGTATGGCTGAGTGATGCATCATTTTTATCAGTCTAACTGCATCAAGAGAAGGAGTTTGAATGTATTTGAGTTGCAGCACAGATGGGAATTAGCAAACAAGTGTTTAGAGAAATGTTTTCTATGTATAGATTCTTCTACCATGTCAGAATCTCCCTGGTCTGGTTTTCTCTCCCCATAGCATAATGATCAGAACACTCATGCAGACTGAAAGAGCTTTTAAACTAGAAAAGAATAGAGTGATGCTTTCAGAAGTTGCATCTCTAGCCTCCAGATCTGTCACTGAACTCACCTGGGATGAACTGGATACCAAGCAGCAAAAGCTTTAACTACACAGAACTCAATAGTTGCGCCAATACCTTAAGGAAACTAAGAATCAGCTATCAAAGGGCTGTCTTGAAGTGAATCAATGGAAAGCATCCTGCTTGCCAAGTGTTTATTCTTAGCAAACAAGATTGCTTTGATGACAGGGTTGTTTGTTGCCACTCATTAAATAACCCTGTATGTGGGTTTGCTTTTATACCATCTTCCCTAGATACAGGAACAGTAACATCTTTTTCTTGTGTTTTACTACTTGGTATCTTATGTTGGAATACTACCATCCAGTCAGTGGTGTACTTGAAATTCACTGTCAGCGATGTAAGTAAGGAATTAGTTACATGTTTGTGACATTTGTCATCATGTTTTACTAGAATAAATTCAGTTTCCTAATGCCTGTCTCTCTTAGTACACTCACAAGCCCATTTAGCTTGCACTCTTGGTTTGTCTGAGTATCCCTGTCACGTGTGCCATCCTCTAAGCAGTTGGTGATAGCTGTGCAACTGGTACCCCAGTCAGTATTTGATCTTGGTCCTGAATTGCACTTCAGGTTTAGGCAAATAAGCACTTGAATGAAACACCTCACACTGGTGATCAAGACTGCCTAAACTGGAAATCTAAAACTACTTTGTCTAGTGTTTTGATTGCAAAACAGGTATTTTTCATAAACTTTTCTGATTTCTTAACTTGTACTTCATCCTGGCATTTCAAAGCCCAAACTTTTTGAACTTTAATGCTTATTCTGTCTTTTTTTTCTCACTTTGGATAGTTGCTGAGTTATGAAATGGCTAAAAGAAAATGTTTTCTGCAAAACATATTTCATTGTCAGTTGTTTTTCCATGGACCATTCACAGGGATATGAAAGGATTTTTAATGAGACTGTAAATACCTTAAATATTTTGTGTATTTTCAGACTCTCTGGATCTACTTTGAACTTTAAAGAGTAACAAATTACCTTTTTTCCTACTTGTTATTTCTTTCATCTGATACAAGTGTTACATCTTAGTTACACATCTGTTATGGTACAAAAAGAATGGAAAGAGGATGCAAACAAGTAAAATGTCTTTAAAAAAAAACTGCATTAAGTTGTTTTCCTTTGGTCAATAAAGATGGGATGCAGATGATTGCTTATATTTTCAGTTCTCAATTTTTTTTTAAGCTTGCTTTTCTCATTACAGTCTCCTAGCAGCTTCTTTAATCTCATCAGGAGTTAAGTCTAAATCCAACAGATTCTGGTTTTAGCATCCATTATCAGGGAAAGCTGATAATACCTTTAGGACTGAACCCAATGCTGTAATGGGTGTATTTCAGAATATGTTTGATGCTTCCCGGGGTATTTGCTTTGTTGTGAGCTACTTGCAACAACAAGGAATATCATCTAGGTAAGTCATGCTCAGTTATTAAAATAAAAATACCCATAAGGAGGAGTATCCATGTCAGATACTAGAGCACCCTATAACCATAAAAGGCCTGATAAGTGTGTTACCTGTCAGGGTAAAAGTGGGCTGGATTCACTCCTGGAAGCATTTTTTGAGATGCTACGTGTCTTTCCCAAATAAAGAATTCTGAGTGGTAAACTGTAGATTTTCTAATCTCCTAAATCTCTCTGCCAAGCATTTGAATATTTGAAAAATTATTTCCATTTACTAAATGACCATCTCAAGCTCCACTGTCACCCTCAGCTCTAAGAAATATTGCAGACATCATTTTTATATCCTCTGAACATGTAAAAATAAAAATCACAGCATAACATTTATGTTGTCTCTTTAATGATGTTGTTTGCCCTGGTAACACAAGACAACTGCCATAGCAAGATACAAGTTCCTGACTGAAAACTAAATTTGTAAAGGAATTCTTCATCAAAGTCTTTTGCCATATGTACTTGACTGTCATGAAAGGTTAAACTATAAATGCTAATTCCTGTGGAGTGTGAAGCTCTCAAGAGAACGGCCTTGAGCAAAAGCAGTGTCTCATGCAATAGAGACCAAAACTATGTGGGCCTCTAATTACTACTAGGAGTGCCAATAATCAGTCTTCCAGGGGACTATCACTCTGGCTCAGGAACTGGATGTCAAATGTTTCTATAAGCATCTGGTGAAAGAGTTCCAGACCAGCAGAGTAGTGAACATAGAAAAGGGGAAAAAATCATCCAGGACCAGGAGTTTGTCCTGTTCTACACAGGCTTTTGGTAAAATATTTTGCAATGCAATAAATGTTTGTAGGATACTTTTTTCAAGCCTATGATTGGAAAAAAAAGGAAAAAAGTCATTCAAGAATTATATAAAACAGATTTCAGACACCTAGGATACTTCTATCCCTGCTAAAGCTTACTTTTTGAAAAACCCAAAGAAAATCTTGTCGTTGTGTAAAGTTGAGGGGTTTGTGTAGGGCCCAGCTCCCATACCTTTTATACTACCTCACTAAAAGCATATAGGTGAACCTCAGCACTCCTAACAAAAAGGGCTTTTATTTTTATGCTAGGATTCAAGTGTCTCACCAGCAGATCTAGAAAGAGGAAAATAGTTACAACCCTATAATCTGCCTCATCTAAAATAATTGTGTTTCTGTAAACATCAGCAGAGGTTTCTATTAGTTCAACAGATTTTTTTATTCCCTTCCTATCAATGAGTCTTGAACAGGAAAACATGGTGCAAGTATGACATACAGTAATAGAATTGCAATTTTAGCAGAAAGCCTTGATGTTAAATACAAATAAATTAGGCAAGCAATTCCCCTTAAACATATTTAATGTAACTTGGATACTTGCAGATAAAAGCTGTAGTAGCACTGGTGCTATTTTCTTTTACTTTGGTTCTTTCAAAAGAGAAACCATTCAGTGATTTTTCTTTTTGCTTCAGATTAATTTATTATCACAGTCTGTTTTGCCAAAGTATTCTGTCCTTCATTCCTGGTATGTGTCCCTTACTAGTACACTGCAGTGGAATTTTACAGAAAATACTAATGGCTGCTTGCATAGCACCCATCACTTGGAATTCTATCATATAAACCTGACAGATTCTGATGAAAAGTTAAACAGAATACAAATTTGCCAGTGCAGCAGGCATCTTTTAAATCTGCAGAGTTTGTAAGTTTTTAATGTTTCCAAAATGTCTTTCAACCTTTCAAGAAATTTTGCTGTAAGAAATCAGATGCAGGTTGAAATTGAAATCTTTCCCTAGAATGTAGCCTTTAATATTAAAATACATTATGCCTTTATCCAACAAATAGTCTTGATTTTTTCCATTCATTCTAATGCTAAAACCCTGTAAAATTTAAGTTTCTTTTCATTTCATCAGTGTGACTCAAACTTAATTCAGTGCTGACTGACTTGTGGCTCCTAAATTGCAAGGTAATCAATTGTATTTCCTATAAAATAACTGAGAAAAGCTTGCCATTCTGAGCTCACTGCCTGTGCAAGACACCTCGTTTAGAATACTTAGTAAACTCCATTCTAATCAAGTTTAGCATTTGAAACCTGGACTGTCTGTTAATCGTCCAAAAATAGACCAGTGCCTCTTGGAGTACATTTACCTACAAAATGCTATCTATTGATGTTTTCTTGAAGCAAGTGCTTGTCTTTGTCTATCAGGAATATCAGATGTCAGTTTGGGAGGAGTAATTATAAGAAAACTTGCATTTATAAAATTACAATGTTAGCCCTGTAAGTTAGCTGTCAACATACACATTCTAAACCTGTGCCAAATAAGTTTTAATAGGATGTATGCAAATTCCCAGAATGCAAATCTAAAACTGTCAGGTTGCTGATGGTATTTCAAACCTTCTTTTTCTTTTGTAATTTTCAGTCAAGGGGAAGCAGCTCTTTGCAAAGCTGGAAAGTCTCAAGGGGCGTATGGGGGGATGTAATGCAGCTGGCATCTGCATGGCACCACAGTGAAGCATCTTTTCTGTGCCAGCGTGTTATAGAAGTGATGTCTAAGAAATAACGAAGCAGAGAGAAGGTGACATTAAAGGGGAAAGCGTGTCCTGTAGGCTTATGACATGAAGCCAGTATTGTAGAAAGATAATAGGGACTGATTATACCCTAATATTGTGCATCAAGTAGGATTCCAGTTTAACAAATGTTGTTTACTATGAAATTCCAAAGGTACAAAATGCACATAGCACTGGAGGACCTCTTTATGATAAAGCCATTCAGAAGTTTTTATTTTGAATACAAGCATCTTATGATTCAACTGAACCTAAGAAGTATTCATTTTATTTCTTCATGAACTGCTGAGATTTTTACATTTGACACTCTGGAATTAAAAGGCCAGCTGGTAAACTGTATTAAGCTGTGAGAATTCTGTCAATTTTCAGAAAGTAATTGTAGTTGTTGTCAGTTTTCAGAAAATAGTTGTAGTAGTTGAAAGGGTACAGCTCTGTATCTTGGCTCAGATCAACTCAGCCTCTCAGCAAACTTGAAATGATGAATTAACCTTCCTTTGTGGTAGTATACTTTCTAGAGTGTGGTTTTAGGAGGAGATGGGAGCATATCAAACTGTCTCATCCTGACTTTGACCTGACATGTGCGAAGTCATACATCTGAGATGTTCTGTGCCTAAACTAATAGGGTGAACCATAAAGTTATTCTCAAAGCAACACATATTGATTATATACACTATAAATGACTTGGTTTAATGTTTAGAAGCCATCCATTTTGACTGTGAAGTTCTGCTCTGTCTGGGTATGAGGTTGTCCCTGACACAACTTACAACCAGGCATGCTTTTTATAAGGATTCCATGTTTCTGTCTCTTGTCCGGACATTGAAGTCTGGAAGAAGTGTATCACAGAAATCCCACTGTTGCCTATTCCTGATTTCCCAGTTGTTCTGTATCCTGTTTTTCTCTGCCTTATATAAATGGAAGCAAATAGCACAAAGGCCAATGCCTGTAATTTGCTTTGCAAAGGAGTTTAGAACTGTGGAGAAAATGGAATGGTTTTGGAGTAGGTTTCCAAGTATAAATCTACAATGGGAGGACTGAGAATCATTGTACACTATGAGTCAGCCCTAAGCAGCATGTGAATTGGAACTGAACGGTAATTTCATAGTTCAGTTCTTTCCTAACATGATACATCTAAAAATATCCCAGGTAATGATCATCTTGTGTAAAACCTTTATCTGTGTATCTGTAGACTAACCCTTCATCAATGCAGTGTTTTTATGGTCATCCATGTCTGTTAAGTTCTTGTTCTCAGGGGTCTTTTAAGTTAGAGCATACAAGGCTAGAGAACATCTTTTCTTGAGTCGTTGCTGTGTAATATTGAACCTTTTGGAATCTTCCTGGCATGGAGGAGAATCCTTACTTTGGCACAGGTATTTACCCAGCATCTCTTCAGTTTGTAAACTGTAATACCATTACATCATTTTGTTAGTGTTGTATGGATGCCAAGTTTACTGCTTATAACAGTTGCAAAGAAAATGACCAGGCTGAACAGACTGCAACTTCCTCTGAAGTTCCATGTTAAACTTTCCACTGTTAAACTCTCTCCATTGTAAACTTCCTCTGAAGTCAGGTTTAGAAGCATAAGGAGCTGTTTCATTACTAAAATTTCCAGTAAAAAAATTAAGCCTCAGAAAACTGATGTCAGTGTTCTTGAAAACTCTAGGAACTTTTCTTATAATAATACCTAAGGCTGTCTTAACATTATAGATTAAAATCTACCCTTTGTGATTTTAAACTTGGATTTCAAGTTTCTTGAACAGCTCAGATTCGCTACTATATCTTAACTATTCAAGACAGGCAGTTTTAATTTGAGCCCTTCTACTTCAGTCTCTGCAGTGACCGTTACTGGCCTTCTTAAGGGTTATTAAAGCCTTGGAGTCTGAAAGCTTCTATTCTAAATGAACGCAGTTCATACAAATTAAACTATGCAAAGCTCAAGGTGCAATTATTTGTGCAATCTATCAGTTTGCCCAGACTAAAAATGGGACGTGCATGATTTGATTTAAGCTGAAAAATATAGGCATTCAGTTGTTTTGAACATAAGCAGGACAGTCAGCATCTTATACAAACTGGTATGCAGAGGAAAAAAAATGTATGCACATTGAAGGCTTAATTCTCTCTTGAAATACAGGACAGTTTTGAACATGTTATGATGTATGTTTCATGTTGAGATGCACCTTTTTCATAGTTCTGTTTTTAAAAGATTTTGAAGAAAAGATGAGTGGTTAATACATGCAAACTAACTTTTTTGTCTCCATATCAATTAAAAAGCACCTTTGAATATTGACTTTTGTTTATCTGCTTAGAAGGCATTGTTTGATTGTAAGAATGTGCAGTTGAGTTCTTTAATAAGCATGTACTTGTATATATAAATAGTTCTAATTCCTGCTTTCAGCAAGCACTTAAATTGCTTTAAAGTATACATTGACATATCTTTTGCATACAGTTGTACTTTTTGAGTGCTTTAGAAATATGGCCTCCATTTAAAACTTGCAAGGTAAATTCCATTTTATATTTCAGAAAGTTAGGGGTTAAAATCTTGAGATTCTATATTTATAAAAATATAAAAATTACTTTTCTCCTTTGAAATTTTATTAGTTGAATATTAAATATATTGCTATTTTCTCAAACTACAATGTTAAGAAGATACATTTGAAATCCGGGAGACTGAACCTCTACCTTCTGAAATGCCATAAAGCATCTTTTATGCTTCTCTTAAACATACAAAGGCTTTTCAAAATAGGAAAGTTTCAATGCTTGATTGGAAACATCTGGAGTTTTCAGATTTAAAAATTAGGTCTCATTTTTCATCCCAGTACCATCTGTGTGTTTTTGCCTCCTCCTTTTTCCTGATTCTAGTGTTCATCACACTCTGCTGGAATTTCCCAGTTTCACTGTGGTCTAGACTTTACAAAGAGTAAATACCAAAATGTGCAAAAAAGTGATGGAGATGTAAAATTACAGCAGTCAATACTTAATATTTGAAACCATCTATGATTTGGGGAATATTTTCACCTGCACAAGAACAGAACTGTGATTAAGAAAATAGTGTGCTGTTATGGGAGAAAAAAAAAAAAAATCAAAGCCACACTAGAAGAAACAACTGCCCTTCATACATTATATAGAAATTTTAGGTCTTCCTTCACATATCTGTGTATATCTATATCTCTAAATGCTTTGTGCAAAAAATTTTAGGTGTCTGGTAACTAAAAAGTCATGTTGGGATCCTATGTAGCATCTCCACACAATTGCAGTTACTGTACTTACGGATATAGTTTCAGTCTGTGGGATAAGTAGTAAGTAAAAGCAAAGCTTTTTTCTCTGCTATTTCTGATTAAATGCAGCCAAACAAGGGTACTACACAGCTAGGGAAATTCAACTTCTTAACACTGAAAAGCATGGAATAGTTTTTTCTTCATAAATCCTAACTCTGAACTGCAGAAATATTTCATGTACTGCTCTTAAGCTACAATCTAATTTAACTGCAGTTCCATTTAAAATGCAACTGCATTATTAACAGCCTCTTAAAAGCCTAAATTAACCCAAAGGCCCTAAAGCTGCTGGACTTTTTATATAGGGATTTGTACTTTGCAAGCCCTAAGAATCCTTGCAAGGACTATGTCAAGAGTAAATAAGCACCCCTCACCACCTGTGATTCTCTGCATCATCATGCAAAATATTTGCAACATAAAACTCGTTTCACATCAAACTTAAATTGTAAGTAATTGTTCTCTCTGTCTTCTGCGTAACAGGATACGGTACCCAGAATACACAGGTTGCTATGCATCTCAGTGTTCTGCTGTTGTCAAACTATTGTGTTCTTGGGACTCCTACTATGAATATGAAACTTCAGTTTCATGAAATTACATTGTTGAACTCAAACAAGTTTCATATTTCCATTGTTCAGGAACTGACACCTGTTGAAAAGATTTTAGGTACAGGATCACTACTTGAGCATATTTTTCCTGTTGCTGCCAACCTAAGTTTGGAGACCTGAAAGAAGTGTCTATCAAGAAACAGGTCAAAACAAAGTTTCTCATAAGATGGTTTGTCTAAATGCATGTTAAGATGGAATTTTTTTTAGTTCATCCCTGTGTGCTGTACCTATTACATGTGTAGCATTAGTTCAAAATATCAAAATTATCCACATGTAATAGTTCTAGGTTACTTGGTTTTGGAAAATTACAAATATTGTAGCAGCTTGAGAACATGTGGACATAAGCATATTCCCAGCTTGAAGAAACTTCAAGTACTTGATTGAGATCAAATAGCTTTTAATTTATCAAGTAATCTGTAGCAGAGACAGAAATATGATGAGGGAATCTGTGATTCTAACCCCCGTACTGCAACTTTTGGACAGCATTCTTGAGTTTAGTTTGAAATTAAACCTTACTGAAAGAATATTTTCTTCTGTAAGTTCATAAAGCAAATGGTTTCACCATCTTTATATGTCAGGTGTTTGCTGTTCATCTTTCCACAGATCATAAACATGTGGGTTGAGTGAAGTCCTCCTTTCCTCATCTTTGTTTTTCTTCCTTTACTCCAGCTCCCCTTCTTTGATGTGACCCAGTGTCTGATTAAATCTTGAAACTGTCTCTGGAGGGATCATGTGGAATGTTGCTTTTGTAAAGTTCTTGGAAAATTAATGAAAGCATTCTCCAATCTGCAGAAATCTAGATATACTTTGAAATGTTTTATGTCTTGGTCTTCTTTTGAATACTCATGATTTTGATTCTTGGTACTGACATGAAAAAATACACTTTATAGGTCTCTAGATCCCATGTCTCTAAATTGCACTTTCTGAAAAAAAAGCAATTCTTTGCACAACAGAGATTGAATGCAAGGCTATAATTCAGCTTTGGTTTTCTACTGATGACATAAACCACAAGAGCTTGTTGGTTTATGAACAGCAGCAATGACAATACAGAGACTGAGTTACTGCCTGTGTATTCGATTAGAGATGAAGTGGTGCTGCCTGCAGTCCAAAAATAATTTTACCTGTACTTTCCATTTTGATTGTAAACAGGTAAATGAAAACTACTTAGTGTAAGAAATGAGTTGCATAAAATCAAAATGCTGACCAGTCATCATAAGTCTGTGACATGCTGACTAAAAGAAATGTGTGGCTTTTAGACAGAAAAATAGTCATATAGTATTTAATGAATCTTACATTGGCAGCTTCTTTCACCCTGCTTTCTCTTCAGTTAAGAGACATTTCCAAAAAGGAATTCTGTTATAACTGATTGGCATATAGCTGGATATAGCTGATGCTGAGCTATCCTTCTAAAGTATCTTTGAGACCATTACAGCATCACTGGCTAAAATTAGAGCCATCTCTGTAACTGCATGAAGTGACATAGTATAACAGCTCCTTGGAAATTCATATTCTTTTCCAAGTTCATACTCCAGCTAGTCTGGATCTTAGTTCTCCTGCACAGATTTCTGAACCACTAGGTAGGAAATGACATTTGTCAAATACAACCAAATCCTTAACCCAGGCATCTTTCACGCATACTGGCAGAAGTTTGGGGGGGAGGGGGGGGGAGGGGTGGGAATCTTGCTTGGATTGGATCTTATCAGGTTAGAGAGATGACAAGTATGGAACATGCTTAGCAGAGTAGTCATAGCAGAAATTCATCTTGTAGTAGCATTTCAGTGGAAAAAATTTTTGTCATTAGTACAGTTTATCCATTAATTTCTCTCAGTATCACGTGATCATTACTATAGTCCCTACTTGTTCTTGAAAGTGTTGGGTTTCATCATTACTTGCATGATGACACTAACAGATCCTTTGAATGTTCCTCCATTATGTGCTATATTATACGATATATTTTGTATGCTATATGCTAGCATGCTTTTGTTTGCCACTAGTCTCTAAAATATTAGCTACCAAACAGGTAGCTAATACTTTTAATACCTTCATGCCTGTGTTGAAGGAACTGAGTATCTCAGTCATCAGAATAGATTGACAACATGCTTGTGTCGCGGTTTAGGGTCAGGGCAGCCCCTTAAACCTATAACAGATGCTCTCTGTTAACACCCCTCCCTCCCCAGAGGGGAAGAGAAAGAGAATAAGGGAGAGAGACTTAGCGATTAGAAAAGGAAACTAGAACAGCTTTAATGAAAAGGAAAATAATAATTATAAAAATGGAATATATACAAATATATACAAAACTAGTATGGAACCCAACCCCCCTGACGGTAATTACATCACCGTCACCACTGATGTTGTGCAGGCTTCGGGGGAGTCCCAGACTGGGCCCCGCAGCAGACGGGAGCTGTGTTCAGGAGCTGGATTCTGGTACCGGGTTCAGGAACACGCAGATTGGATCAAAGGCAGATGGACAGAGGCCTCCTTGGGTGCTCCAAGGAAGGAACCGAAAGAAGACCCGAGCCAAGCCAGGCAAAAGCTGGCAAAGTAGTCCCAAAGGGGAGAGAAGAGCCCAGAGACCCTTCGGGTCCCTCAGCTCTAGACCAAATATGGCGTATATGGGATGGAATACCTCGCTGGTCAGTTTAGAGTTACCCGTCCTGTCCACTCCTCCCTGCAGGTGCAGCCTTTCACTTCCTGCACCCCCACAATGTGGTACACAGGACCCAGCAATGGCCTTGGTCTGCACACCAATCCTTGGTAGTAACTCTAAACATAAGGTGGTATCACTGATAGAAGCAGACACTGTCTGTGAGAACAGGCTGCTAACTTCAGAAAGTGCAGTTAATTAAAAGAACCAAGCTGAAAAGTAAAATTACTGAACAGAATTAGTTCTGTTTTCACTCAAACCAGGACAGCTTGATTAGTAAGGTCAGGTTGTTAGCTAGCTGCTTTGAACCCAGCCTCTAGTAAAACCAAAAAATGGAAAGAATGCATTTATAATATGTATTTATAATATGTAAATATGTATATAATATGTAAAATAAACCATATGATGAGAGTTACAAAAAGGAAAAATGAATAATTAAAAAAAACCCAACACCTACTTTTACTAAAGTTATATCTGCATCACTTTCATTACTTCCTTTGTCAAGCTTTTGTAGAATCCAGGCACTTGGTCACTTATTCTTTGTGCCCACTTAGGTTGTGTTTAGTAGAGAAGGGCATCTGGAAGAACACTTTGGCTTTCTGGGACTCCACCAGGAAGACTGGATTTAATTTTTTTCTCCAAAGTCCATTCTTTATTATTCAGGTAATGGTCTGAAAACCTATTTCAACATAAATAAGCATTCTTCTTGCTGCTTTGGTGGTGCTAACATCATTTTGCTAGGCAAGTTTTCACCTCGTGAATCTGATCATTTATTACTTTCTTCAAAGAGCAGCAGTACCCTCCTTGCATCCCCTGATGAGTCATGGTGAAGTGTCTCACTCATGTTTAGATTTCATATCAACAGTTACATTAGGAGACATACTTGAGACAAACATTTAAATGGAATAATGCATATGGTTCACTCTTCACTGAAACAAGACATGACAGTAATCAACAACTTTGAGGTGACTATAAGCTTTAAGTGCTTTACCATCAGAGACCTTTCTTCTAGGCATTGTAACACGAGCCACAGGCATCAGGAGGGTGCTATATGAGTTGCTATAAACAACATCAGCGAAGGATAACAATCTAAATAGAAATTAGTTTCTTCTTGGATACAGACAGACATGCTGAATGAAATAGTGCTATAGCTCTTCAGCACCAGGACAGAAAGTGTTCTAGTTAATCAGAAGCTGCTGATAATGTTTGTCTTCTAGAAATAGCAGCTTTAGGGAGGAGTACCATGAAGTGGCTTGGGTTTGTGGTTTTGGTTTGGTTTTTTGTTTTGTTTCTACACAAAATGAGGGACAGTGAAGTAGCAAGATAGAAAGCCTGCAAGTGGTCTTTTAAAAAGTTAAAAGTGGAGATGGAGGTAACTAGGTGTTGTGATGAGGGGAAGAAATCAGCACCTCAATATCAAATGAATGATGACAGACTCTGCAAGCTAAGCAGAGAAAGAGAGCTAGTAGAAGGATGCAAAGAGAGCTGAAATGGTCAGAGTAGCAAAACGTTAAAATGTTCTTTGTACTATAGGAGTGGGACAAGATTGTATTTTTGAAGAGGCCAGGGAAAAGGATATTGCTGTAATTGAGATGAAAAATGTTGAACATCTGAATGAGAGTATTGCCTGCTTAAATTGAAAAGAAAGGCCATACCTTAAAAATGTTACCCAGAAACGTATAGCCTAGACGCTCCAGTGACAGACAGCATTGTGTTGTTATAATTGAAAAGGGAGGTAGTGGGGAAGAGTGAGCCTGAGTGGCAGAGAGAAGTCTAGATGTATTAAAAGTTTGTTTACACCAGGGCAGATACAGCTCAGTGAAGATAGGGAAAATGTGTATAGTTCTAACAGGGGAGAGCACTGTGCTTGAAGAAGGCTCTTCAGTTCCAAGATGCCTCTCCTTCATTACATTTACACATGATAACAGGCACATTAAAACATGTTTTAAGCATTACATATTAATGTGGGCACACTTGTAGACTAACCAAAAATACTATGTGAAAACGTTAATAGAAAAATATGAATCTGTAGGAGAGTTACATGTTCTCTGTAACCTGGAGGATGAATACTGGCCAGTTGTTCCTGGAGTAAAAAAACTGTTTCTAAGATTCTAGGTAAGAATCTATCCATTCTGCAACAGAAATTTGAGGTCATGCTTACTAAAATAACAAATACTTCTTAATCTGGAGAATATTTTCCCCTCTTTTCTTTTCAGAGGTTGTTATTTTAATGTATTTGGAGCACCAGTCTCTACTCAGCAAGTGGTGACATGTTTTCTGCTTGTGTTGATGCCTTACTGAAGAAATAAGGGCCAGGCTTCATTATAAGAATGCTGAGAAATACTACAGTTATTCAGGAATTAAGTCAGTAAACTCTCACTTTCCCCAACACCTACTCACTAAATGTAATGTGCCAGAAGTGGTTCTTAAAGTACTCAAAAGGTACCACAAATTTAGAAAACACTATCTGGTTACTAGTGAACTGTGTCACTCTCTTATAAAAGAATACACAATAACTCAGGAATATTACTTATATAAGAGACACAACTCAGCTAAGCAAGGCTTAGGGATTGGTTGCCTGAAATCTGAGAAAAACAGTGTTGCCTCATTTTTATTTAAAAATTTTTGAATAGACTTTTTCATAACAGTCATGCTAATGTTACTAAATGCACAGTTTGGTAGCATTATATTTCTGAGCTTTACACAAACTGATGAATTATTCAATATTTTCCCAATATATTTCAATCAACACTAGTTCTTTGTCAGAATATTAGTCACACCAGTTCATGGCTAATTATTGCCACAATCTATACAAAATCCATAGAGAGGTGAGTGTTTTTTCTCTTGGGTTCAGGTAGTGTGGAAACTTTATAATTTGCTGGAGTCATGTGAAATAGCTTCCTTTTTTTGTTTTTTTTGAGAAACTTGTGGTTTTGACACTGATCTCTTTAGTGTTTAATAAGGAAGGTTTGTTTCATAGGGCCTAACAAAAACTTTTGGAAGTGTCACAACACATTTGAAAATGACAGTCGGGTTTGTTCCCTCTACAAATGGTGAGAATAGTCAAGAAACACTCAGGTTCAACCTTTCCCTAAGAAAAATGAATTTGTCCTAAGACAAAACTTGTGATTTTTCTGGTGCAGCACCCACTTATAAGGTAAACCCTTCATTTGCAGAGTTTGCAAATCCTTAGCTTACCTTGTTGTATAAAGACATTCTTGTGAACATGCAGTTTTCCTTGAAATTTCTGTAAGCACTCAAGGCAAGTGCTCAACCTGCTCTTCCATCAAGTGCTGGTCACAGAACATTATTTTAGATGGAAACACAGATAACAGGAAGCATAATAAATCAAAGGGTATTAGACAACTAATTCTTTCCAAGGCACATGAAAAGTCATGTATTATAGAAGCCAACTCAAGCAGTTTTGTCATAAGAATTCTGACTTGAAATGGTGAAATGATAGACTTTATAATCTAAAACAGTTTTCTTTCTTACGTATCATAGGTATAGTAACATTTTAGACATTTCCATCCTTTTGCCTCATATCGGGAAATGTCAGTGCTTATTAGAAAACTGAAACACATTATGTGGGTCTTTGGAAAACAAATGAAAGGGAGGGCAGGAAAAAACATGGTGTTATACCAAAACCATTATAGCATCAGCTAGGCAGGGTACTTTTCATAAAGTTCAGAGTTACACCGGATGCCTTTATAATCTGAACCATGAGATAGCTTGTTGGAGGTGTGAATAAAAAGCTTCTAAAAATATAGATCATCAGAACCTAGTCATCATCCCCTTAAGTATGTGGTAGACCTTTATAACTAGATGTAAAAGATATATTTCTTGTGTTAAATGTCACAGTAACTAAACAAGGTAATGCAACTGAATAACAAAGAATAAAAGTAAATGTCAGGGGATACTGTAAAGCTGCTATTTATTTTTTTCCAGGGCTTCTGTAATGTCATAATTGTAAAAGTAAACTTGAGAAGGTTAGCTGATAGAAACCCTGAGGAGAAATAAGAGCTTTTACTCTTTAGTGTGTATGAATTATATAGAGCATATTGTTGTACTTTAGCCTAAAATAACCTGAAATACTGTAGTAACTACTAGAATATTGAACACTACATGATTTTGATTGCATTTTTCTTCCTTAAAAGACTTATATTTGATATTAATAGCACAGATTATATTTGGTTGGACATTGGCATTTATGGCAATTTCCTGTGTTGGGTGATTTTAACTAGAAAGCATCTGTGGTGGACCTTTCATAAGTTGTTTAGAAGAGTAATCTTCACAATAGGCTTCTAAAAGAACTGTTACTTTAACGCTTGTAACAAATAGCACTTACAAAATTGACTTTCATCTTCTGCTCTTTCTGGAAGTGTTAATTAATATTTGACAAGGACATGTATTTATGATTGCTGTGGAGGCCACTTGACTGAGAATCACATTTCTTCACTATAGCACATAGCTTTGTTATCACTGAGTAGTGTACACCATGTTAATGACAGCCTTAAGAACAATATACGTGTTTTTTTCAGTTGCTATTTTGAGACTTAAAAATTTGGGAAAGGCAATAGATTTCAAAAACTGTATTCAAAAGTAACTTGATTGGGCTTAAATGTGTACTTAGAGATTTCAAGGTTTGATATTTTAGCACTAGCTATTGCTTGGAACATCTTTCACCTTAGATTAACTTTTACACCATGTTTTCAGTTGTCTGCAGTTAATTAACGGTTAACCTAATGACCACTAACTTCCACTGGATTGATATTTAAAATCCATTTGTTTCAGTGCTAGCGGAGATCATGGATCTTTGTTTAACATTAAAAAGATTGTGCATATACTTCACCCTCATGACACTTGTAGAACAAAGACATGTAATGTCAAATATATCTGCGAGTTCTCAGCCAAGCTTGTGTGGATACCTAAATAACTGAATTGTAGGATCAGGATGAGGGAAGGAATAGTCTTACTTTTGCATTTGAGGCTGCTACGTGTTTAAAAGGTTGAAGGGAAAAAAGATCAAGATACTCTTGAAACTAGTATTAAGATGTGGTTATTGAGTTGGTGATTATTTTAATTCAACAGATTTATGAATCCTTTATCACAACTGCATTTTCTTTCTTGTAGGATGTAGAGTATGTATATATAGAATTTGCATTTTTAGTTCCTTAATGGAATGCATTCAGTGAGAAGTCTGGCTGCTTTGAAGAGAAGACATTGGAGGGAAAAAAAAAGCTATTCTAGGTGTTAATACCTATTTTTCATTTTATAAGACCCTAAAATTTATTTGTGAGAAATGATGAACTGTAAAAAATAACATTTATTCCTCCTAGACTGGCATACCGTAGTTTTAAATACTTTGTCCTGTGTTGTGCTACTACTCATGATTTCATTGATCAGTTTTTATGTCCACCATTTGAAATGTTGTTAATTATGTTTTAATGTTACTGCTTTAAATGGTTTATTTAGGGCTTGCAGTGTCATTTTGTCACTACTATGTGAAGTGTTGGGAGTTCACTGCAAAAGGATAGATGTGTTTTTCTGTTAAAGATTTTAAGATAGTGGACCTAGTTAACTAGCTGACATTACAATAGACTAAGGGAAACTCATTTAGTTGCCCTTCCCAAGGCAGATCTATTGTAAACTTCATGCTGAACTGATGTTACTATTTGTCTTCATGGACAATACTCACTGTACTGGCATTAGCAAATATGCTGGAGATCTGCCAGTCATTGCTCCAATATGAAAAACTTAATAAATTTCTAATGCTCTGCAGGTCATCTGCAGGGTAAAGTTCCTTTTTGTTAAAGAATGACAGATATAATTAAAATTTAAAAAATATAATGGCTGTAGCAAACTGATCTCCTTCCATGCTAGGAAAAAAAGACATCTCTGAGCTGCTTGGACAACAGAATTACTTCATCACTTCTGAGAGACTCTAGCAAGTGTTAACCAGAAATCAGGATTTCCAGTGCAGCTTTAAAAGGTATTAAGTGAATTTAGCAATTGGTTTGTTACTTGTCAGTTTGCTGTAAGGACTCCAGCAGTAAAAATCCAAATCAGCTGGGCTGGAAATAGAATACATCTTAACAGTGGTTCTAAAATAATTTGAGAGGATTGATCAGGATAATAGAGGGGTAGAATAAGATATTTAGTTCTGTGCGAGCTCTGTATGAAATGTTGATTGTCCCACACAACATCCTTGTCTCTAATTCAGAGAGATGTGGATTTGACAGATGAACCATCCGGTGCGTTGGACAATTGGCTGGATGGTAGCACTCAGAGTTGCAGTCAGTGGCTTGATGTCTGAGTGGAGACCAGTAACAAGTTCCTCAGGAATCAGTACTGGGACCAGCACTGTTTAATGTCTGTCAGTGGCATGGACAGCAGGATTGAGTGCAACTTCAAAGTTTAAATCATAATTCCGTGATTCATTCTATGAATATTTTGAATTCAGCAAGTCACTTAGGTTCATGAATAACTTCAACTACAGCTACGGTTGTATTGATTTCACAAATTAACATTCTTCCTTCAACTGGATTATCTAGTTGACCATCTCCATGGAATCAAATTTTTAAAGGAAGTTGAAAGGTCCTATAAATCCAGTCTCATCTTATTATGGATGTTCATAATTTTTAATTAATTATATGGCAATATTAGGTATAATTCAAAGTGATTTATTATCCAATTCATATAAATTATGGATTTCATGTAGTAATTCCATTTTCTTTCTATTGGAAAATCTAGTTTTTCTGTTGTTCATGTTCAAACTGCTAATTTTTAGATTAGCAAAAAACAATGAAGGTGATCGTTGGCCTATAATATAGGACCAAAAATTTAATTTATTAGTAATTTATAAGGGATTAATATTATGTGTAGAGGTCTTAGTAGACATGCAATTAGTACAAGTTAAAAATTGTATAAAAGCACATGGTGAAAAGGCATGACTCATGAGAAGCACATTTACCTTCTGCATTCTATTACATTAAATAACACCTACTAATCCTTCTTTAACCTTTCATTAGTTATTTGTATCTGAAAAGGTAATACACATGAAATACATAGCCCTGCAAATGATATAAGCTCTTGACATTATAATTACATCATATTTAAATTTCTGTTTACTTGGTTTGTGAATTTTATGTTCATGGCATTTTATACTCATGCTATTCTATCACATATGATTTCATATCAAGGCCTGAGGAAAACTCTGCCTTAGTCAGCCAGAGGGAGATGAGTAAAAGTGCAGCATCTCAGCCTGTGTTCAGATGCCTCAACTGAATTATAGTGATATTAAACACTGTGGAGTTCTGACTTGTGTACACTGGCCAATTTTATTGACCATTAAGTGGAAGGAAACTTCATTGCCTTTTAATCTCTTACAAACTGCTGCTAGAGTATCTGTAAAATGGGAGGCCAAGATATTTAAATAGAGAAATAATTAATGTATAACACTTCATTAACTCTTTTGTCCTGTACTGAAATTTCTGTGCATATTGACACACGTACATGCACAGTATGCTTAGAGTACTTACTTTTCTGGGAGTTGACCATCATGTAAGGCATTCATTGAATATCACCACAGCAGCTGACCAACAATTGCCACAATATCTTCGGACAATTCTACGGAATCTATGGCATTTATCTGATTCTGAAATTGCATAAGCTTTACAGTGCCATTGATTCAAATATGGTCCTACCTAATTAATGCTAACATGCAATGAAAAAAAAACCCAAAGCATATCAGGGTATGAATTAACATTAGGAAAGGTATATTGTGCTTAATAGACAGTTTTATTGATGATCAATTGAAATTATAGAGAATTACATTCTCTAAGTTACTGTAGTGGTCATGTATAACTACTGTTATCTATTCAAAAGATAACCTTAATTTAAGAATCTTTTTTCTTTAAAGGCAAGAGTATCTTCATCCCCCCCCGAATAAGAAAGTATTAGATGCTTTCAGACTGGGAATACTACTTTCTTCACTGCATTCACTTTTGTCCTTGTACATCCTTCAGGTTCCAGACAGATAGATTATTGCTTCCATCAGAAAAGGGATTTGATTAATCACCAGATCATATGTTTTATTCAAAACCAGTGCCCTCCATACTTCATCCGGAGTAAATTAATGAAAAATTCACGTAATTTGTGCAGAACACTTTATTAATTGCTTTTTTAAGTTTTGTTTGCAGCCTCAGAATAAGAACTAAAAATCAGGACAGAAGGGAACTACATTTAGGGTCTTGATTTTTGAAGAGTGGCTTGAAAGGAAGTTAAATTTCATCAGATTCTCTTAGAGAATTAACTGACTAAATTAGCCTTCATTAGCAAAGCACTTGGGGATTTGAAACACCAAACACCCCTTACTTGATTTTTCTCACCCCCTCCACAACTGTCTTTCACTGAGCAGTGAATTACACACTAACATGCTACTAAAGTACATGATACTAACAGAGCAAAAATAATGAGATTTCAGGTCTCAGTGTTATGGATGTTCCTATTTTATAAGTGTAAAATGTACACATTTTGAGTCCTTGGCACTTTATATGTTGAACACAGTAAGAATTATGGCATAAGGCAAAAATACTCCTTTGTAGTTAATGCTCAGTTTATGTAACATACTTCAATTAGCAGTGTCAAGTGGTCACCTATCAGAGAGAAAATATTTAAGACAAAAAACTCTTAAATAGCAGCAATGCCTTCCAGCTTAATTTGTCATACCTTTACCTTTTGATGAATTATTGATATTTAATCTGTTCCTTTTTCAATTTAACTGCATCTGAAGTCAAACAATTCAATTATATTGTGATACCTGAATTGCAGCCTTTCTAAACAGAAGAAAAAGGAGAATAGGGTTAAAAATGTCCCTACTCTTGATACTGACTTTGAAACTACACACATCCAACACAGTGAGCATAGTACATCTGGGTAGGAGAAACCCAAGGCTATGTCCTCTTGAGCCTAATGTATTTGATTTGCTCTGAGATAGTCAAATAAGCTGTAGCTTTTAAGATGTTCAAAGTTGAGATCAGACACAATTTGATAAGGTATATATGTGCTAAGCACTCAGGAGATCAGGCCAGCAAAACAAGTTGAACCACTCAAAGCTTTACTACCTTCTTCAAATTTCTATTAATGAAGTATGTTCTTGAGTTGGATAGCTACAGTTTACTAGAAGGAAAAAAGTGACCCACCATACCAGAGACCAAGTGTTTGAATAGTAGATTAAGTATTATTTGTCAGAGATGGATGGCTTTGAACAAAAGGGGTTCAATGGACTACATCAGTTTTGTTTATCTTTTAATTAGAAATTAATTGTTCCTATTTAAAATATTGACATTCATGAGTTAAAAGCACTTGCATGAAAACTAGGTACTCTTTAGAAGTCAATGTTTATCTTTAGTTGACTTCCCCAGTACTGCCTACCTAACTTGGAATTTAGCCATCCTTTCCTGCTGTAACAGCTACACCTATTGTAAACACAGAATAATTGCTCTTAGTGTTGTACTTCAGTTAGTGAAGGAGATTTATGCCCAATCCATGGAATAGGAACTATACCCTGAGAAGTGGTTTGCTCAAATTTGCACAGGTGTGCTTGTGAGTTGGTAGCATTGTGTCACCATTCTTAGCCTTAAAGTGAGTATCAGTGTTGCCCCTATGTCTGCTTTTCAAACACTTGGATTTGGAAGGTAGAGGAATAAAAGCAAATCTTTTTAACATGACCATCTAATCAGGTCACTAGTGATACTGAAGATATAATAGTGGGTGGGGGGTTTTTTGTGGGTTTTTTTGTGGATGTTGCATGAAAGTCTAAAAAATTGGTTTCCTACATCTGTTGGACTGTAGCTGTTTCCTTCATTGAAATATTAAATGACTAATAAGAATCGGTAACAAACTTTTTCCTCACATTACACAATTGTCTTGAGGCTGAGGAGACAAAAAACATCACTGAAACTAGGTATGGAACTCTTCACAAGGACCCTCACCTTGGTGGGGAAGTATGATAAGACATATCAAAAGAGCTGATTTCTGATTTGAGCTTGAAAGATAGGGCCTAGGGGAAGGAGAAAGTGACAGAATCAGAGGGGAGAAGCTATATCTGGATGTACTGGCAAAAGAGGATCAGGAAATGGGTTGGTTTTAGGAGACAATTTTTTTCCTTTGTATTTTACTGTCATTAAATATTATCTGTTATTAACTATGTTTGAATTTATTATTTTTACCCAAGTGGGTTTTAATATTACTGCATTTTTTGTATCATTTTAAAGATTACTTTCATATGTGTTTTTTCAGAGTATACACTAAAAGCAAAACATTTCCCATGTCCTGTGAAACAATGGAAAATCCCAAATTTTGATAACACTCCACAACTTACCAAGCTGAGGGTAGTAAGAGAAGATTTATTTAAAAATAGGAGACTAAAAGAATGATGCCCAAACTAAAGAAACATTAGGGCCCCTTTCCACACTATATAGTGGAAGTATAGTAGAAAATGAAAACCTGCTGGACTAAACTTCAGTTCAGGTGACTAATATTCCTTGGTTAAGATGTTTTTCAAATAGCACAATAAGATATAAACCAATCTGTGATTATCAATACATCTATGCTTAAAATAAAAATTCATTTTGCAAAAAATTAAAAAGGTATCTGCATCCTAATTGTAACAAAGGATTAAAATTGTTTGCTTAAAAATACAGATAAATATTTGAGGTCTGTACATTTGAGAGTTTGCATTATATATAAAGATATGCAGAGTTTTAAAAATCAAACTCAAAGGTCGTTTTAAAATAAAAAAATGAATATTCTATTTGGTAAGTGTCTAAAAGTGATGTGTCAATACTGCCATGGTTTGGAGTCTTGTCTGAAAACAAAATATTAAAGAAAACACCCTAATTTCTCCAAGGAATTTCATTTTGATACAATTTAATAATTCCAGATACTGTGGAAATTTCATATATTGCCACTTACTATTATATTTTAAATGTTCTTAAGCATTTCTAAAGAGATCAAAAGGAATCTCTGTAAAACTTCAGGGAACTGTCACTGAGATAAGATTTCTACCTAAAGTAGCTGGTGTTCTTGGGGAAGAGACTAGGCATGCAGAACCCAGTCTTCCAGTAGTTCTATGGAGAGACCTTGTGAATGTCACCCAGCAGTCATGCACCGTCCTCTAAACTGGCCTTTCCGCCCTATGGAGAAGTCACTCTTCTGTCAGTGCATGTTAGTAAGACAAACAAAAACCCAAAAATTAACACAGTGCTGACCAGTTAGTAACTCAAGGGTAAAACTGTAATGTGACGTAAATTCATTCCATCAGCTCTGCCAAATCATTTCTATCATGATTGCTACAAAAAATGACAGCAAGTCTCATTATTATTAAAAGGCAGAATTATGAGCAGCCAGAGGCATAGTCTGTTTGTACAAGGTACCAGAGAAATATCTATTCCTCTCTAAAGCTTGTTATAATTAGTACCCCAATGACCCAGACCATAGGAATCAGCAGAGATTTCCCTCAGTGCAAAAAATACGCTTTTATGCAAGGTTTTCAACACTTTTTTCTAAAAACAGAACAAAATTTGAAAGCACTTTGAAATTAAATATTATTTTTCTCCATAAAGGAAATAATAATTTGTTCTATTTCTACTCTTCTTAGGATGTTGATTTTCCCTGAGATTTTTAGACCCCAAAAGAGCTGTAAAGTCTGTCCATCCATGGATTTAACTGTCTTTTTTTTAAGTACTTTGAAACTAAGCATCTGTCTACTAGCACCCACTCATATAATAGGTGAGATAGAGAGTAAATTTTCTTCTACCTGTTGGCAAACTATTAAAAAATTGAACTGCAAAAAATCTTCACTATCTATCCTATCTACTTCTATGCTCATATAGCTGAGCAAAACCACCTATTCTGCCTCACTAGGCCCTCACAGCAAATGACATGTCACTGCTTAATAGTGAGAAAAGAATAAACATTGGTAGTTAAATTTCAAAAAGAAAAACAAACCCAAACATTTCAAACCAGTAGAAATTGATAGAGCTTACTTCTTTGATTGTGACTAATTTTACAGTTCATAAAAAGGTTTGGGTTGGAAGGCACCTTAAAGATCATCTTGTTTCAGCCACCCTCCCATGGACAGGGACAACTCCTACTAGAGCAGGTCGCTCAAAGCCCCATCCAACCTGGTCTTGAACACATTCAGTGATGAAGAATCTACAGCTTCCCTGGGCAACCTGTTCCAGTGTTTCCCCACCCTTAGAGTGAAGAACTACCTAATTTCTAACTTAAATCTCCCTTCTTCCAGTTTGAAGCCATTACCCCTCATCCTATCACTACAAGCCCTTGTAAAGTCCCTCTCCAGCTTTCCTGTAGGCCCCTTTCAGGTACTAGAGGACCATTTTCCGTAACTGTCATTGTCTTTACCCAAATACTTATACTTATTTACTTTGAATAGGTTTTCTAGATTGTTCAAATTCTCACCAGTTTCATAGTTTCTAATTTTATGCTCAAATTCTCACCCATTAATGAAAAGGTGGAAAACAGTCAGAAGCTAAAAACAATTTTAGTATTTTATGTAACTCTAAAAGAAAAAAAAACACCTCAAGGGCTTTGTCTTGGCGTAGTCTTTTTCCATCTGCAAAGGAATGTGAGGAAACGGGACTTATCAGGACACGCTTCTCCCTGTCTCAAGTCTACTCTCTCAGGGGAGGCTGTGTGTAATTTACCCATGTTACGCAGGCAGGACAAAAACAAGACTCTTAGCAGCTGTAGGACATTCTGGCCTGAAGTACTTCTGAAGAACTTTGTGTACAATTAGAATGAATTCTGTATAAGCCAGCTCGTTACCGTATTTCTGCCAAGCACATCAGACCTGCTACTGTGTCAGATGGGAACTATCATTTGAGACAAAAAAATTTTGGTCACATTTATTTATGATATCACACAGATTATTTTTTTTTAGGGAGGATTATAAAATGCATCTCTAAACTGTCTTATTTCTGGACGTTAGGATGGGCTGCCTTCATATTTTTTCTGTTTTTTTTGTTCTCAAGTGGTGTTTCACAAAACTTCCCAAAATTATGTTTCTAAACCAGCACATCTATTCAGTTAATTATGAGAGCTCCCCCTGGTACTGGATTTCTCCATTAGGAAATACAATTGCTTGTAATCAAAATCACATTTTTATAATCAAAGATAATGTCACAAATTCATGAAAGTACATGGAATGTGACAGGAAAATAGTTTGCATATATGAACTGTTCTTGACCAAAGTTGTTAGCAGTAAAAAATACTTTAAATATTGTTTTGTATCCTTTCATTTTACCAAAGTTTTCCACATGTCTGTTTGTCATTAAGATAGTATCGAAAATACCAATCTGATGGTAAAGAACTACTGTCTTTACAAGGGAGGATAGATACCTCTAAGCAGATTGCTACCTTGCACAGATGCACACTACCATACATCTCAGTCCCACTTGAATCCAGAGCTAAAACTGCTCTGTCTTCATAGCAAGGCAGATGAGCTGTACAAGATACTTCCCATGCAAATCACAGAATTATAGAATCATTTAGGCTGAAAGAGACCTCTGAAGTCATTGAGTACAACTGTTAACCCAGCACTGCCTACCGAGTCCACCACTACACTCTGTCACTGAGCACCCCATCCACATGATTTGTAAATACCTCCAGGCACAGTGACTCCCTTCCAAGCCTGTTCCAATGTTTAACAACCCTTTCAGTGAAGAAATTTTTCCTAATGTCCAACCAAAACTGCCCCTGGAGCTAATTGAGGCCACTTGTCCTGTTGTTTGGGAGAAGAGACTGACACCCCTGTCTCCACAGCCTCCCTTCAGGTAGTTGTAGGGAGCAATAATGTCTCCCCTGAGCCTCTTTTTTTTGAGGCTAGACAAGCCTAGTTCCCTCAGCTGGTCCTCATAAGATCTGTGCTCTAGACTGCTCACCAGCTTCATTGCTCTTCTTTGGATATACTTCCAGGACTTCAGTGGCCTTCTTGGCCACCTGGAACACTGCTGTCTCATGTTCAGCTGGCTGTTGACCAGCACCCCCAGCTCATTTTCCACTGGGCAGCTTTCCAACCACTCTTCCCCAAGCTGGTGGGTCATTGTGACCCAGGTGCACGACCTGACACCTGGCATTGTTGAACCTCATACCACCAGCCTCAGCTAATTGATCCAGCCTGTCCAGATGCCACTGTAGAGCCTCCTGATCTTCAAGCCTAACTTGGGGTCATCTGCAAACTTACTGAGGATGCGACTTGCTACCCTATTGATATGCTGTCTGCATGTCCACATCAGCCCACTTGCCATCATTTCCAGGAAGAGGAATTCAAGTACATTTCTGCATTTTTCTCAGGACCTGTGGAAATGTTTTAAGCAACTTATGCAAAACTTATATGAATCATGACAGAAAACATCCTAGTGTAAATATATTGTTATTATTCTTTCAGTAGCTTTGACATAGCCATCCTGCTACACTCCAGTTCTGTTTTTCTCAAATGGCAGGTTTGGAACAGCGATTTTTTTTTTTTTTTCCAAAAATAGGTAAAGAAGCAAACTCTTAACTTCCAGTTTTTATTTCTAATCTACTTCTGATTTCTTCATTTCCCTGGTTTTGATGCTACATCTACGTTTCCACTGCCTGTTCTTCCAGCCTGCTGTCTCCTTGTTTGGAACCATGCTGATTTTTCTCATGGCAATGTTTCTTTGATGTCTACAGTGGAAGTTAATGAGCTCTCCCTGTACATACTGGTCTTCTGTGAAATCTTTGTAGAGCATGAGGAAGCTGGTTGTATTTAAAAGACCAACCACATGTAGAGTGGGGATCTTCTGAAGAAATGAAACAAACATTATGTATATATCTTCTCTTTTTTTTCCCCATTTGTAACCCTGGAAACTGTTATAAAGCATTATCTTTTGAAAGTGACATTTCTACACAAGAAATTCTGTACAGTATTTTCTTCTCTGTCACTATCTGAGGCTGACAGAATACATATCTCTATTTCATGCCAAAGGAACTTAAGGTTTTTTTCCTTCCAGAAAAGGCTTTTTTCTTTGATTTTCCCATGATCTTCCTTATCTTCTCCTAGCTGTTGTTTTTTCTGGCTTACTTTGGTATAACTGCTACTTTTCATTGTCTGAAATCTTTTACTGGTTAACTTCCCTCAGTTCCTGTTTCCCTGCCTTATTCTTGTTTTACTCCTGTTTTGTTATGTTTCCTGCTGCTTAGCTTTCCTAGCAGTTGCTTTTCTGGCTTATTTTTGTCTCACTGCTATTTGTGATTTCTGTTAAAAGTCTCCCACTGTTTAACTTTCTCAAGCAGTTTTTTCTGGTTTTATTTTTTTCCACTTCTTGAATTTGCTGTTAAAAGTCTCCTGCTGTTTATCTTCTTCTAAGTGTTGCTTCTATAGACCATTCTCTTTTCCCAGGCATTCAATACATTCAATCTCTAGAACAAATTCAGGAGTGAATTCTAAGGACTTCTGTCTATCCAGGTTAATCTGAGCATGAAGAAGAGATCTGGTTCAGTCCTGAAGTCTTTTCTAGCAAGTTTTATTTTTAAATAGAATACAAATATCTTCATATTAGTTCCCTGCAATGGAAGGTGGCCTTTCATGGGGTTTTAGAATGAGTTTAGAAGTTTGTTTCTAGTTCAGTGGACTACTTATTCATTGATAGACTTTTTCTTCTTAATAAAGTTAGCATGCTTATTCCTTGTAAATTATCTTAGATGAGAATTTTCAAGAGAAGAGTTGTAATCATTCAGTATTTCAAACCACAATAGATGTTTTGTTTCTGAGATTTAAAATAATTTTGAATTTTCACTGATGCTTAACAGAAGAACATTCAGGGTCAAATGTGTATTCTTCACTTTAGTGGAGCATTGGAGAAAGACAGTGTGGGTGAGACTTTCTTAAAAACTCATCCCGGTGCTATTCTGTCTTTGGTAACTTGGCCAATGACAGCAGAAGTATTCAACAACCAATATTCAAGGCACTCATGATACGCATTCCCCCCTGATTCACTCGGGAAGAGGAAGTCAGTAGTTCAAGTCTTTGCTCCAATAAACATTTAATTATTGAGATGAAGTGGAACAGTTCAAGCTGGAAATGCTAAGAAATACTCATCTCAGAATACCTTGTAACCTATTACATTATGAAGTACAGCTGGAAATTCACCTGAGTTTCCACATCTGAAGTGATTAACAATTTAGTTATTCTGAATTGGGCCTCAATCCTGTCATTTATTTTGAGAAATATTTCAAAAGGTTGTGATTTAATCCCAGTAGGTAATGGGGCATGTAAAAAATACCCAGATTTTCATGGAATACTTCCTACTCACTCCAGTTGGCTTCATTACAGATTCTAGTCTTTTCTTGACCTACCTGGCTTACAGTTAGCTTGTGATGTGGCTTATGGGGTACTAATTTCTCAATGATAGTTGACTAGTTTGATATACCTCTAAATTAAGAACCCGTCAACATTTCTTATATTTCAAAGACCTTTATGAATCTTTAATGAAAGGAGGTACTTTGTGTCACAGATAACATTTATATTTGGTGCATCTTTCCAGTATGAATGGCACTCCCTGAAAGTCCATTGTGTCAGAGCTCTGTGGATCCTTTTCATTAATATGATATTAATCTTGATACCATTCTTTCATTAATCTTAATACCAATTAACTTGATCAATTATTTCCATTTAGAATGTTTGGTTAGCTTCTGAATTCCACTCAGTGGTGCTCCCCACCTTTAAGTTTGTAAAGATAAAACCTGTTTTCTCTATAGGGACTTTAATGTTTAAGTCTTTTGTCCCTAAGCTGTGTCTCAGTTATGCTGGCATAGTCTTCATTTGACCACCTTCTGAGCCTCATGTTTCTGAAATACCAGTAGTAAAGCAAGAGGAGTTCCACAGCAGCAACAATAGTTGGGATAGCAGCATCATCACAGCTGACCAGAAACAGCTTTTTTTAATTAATTTTTTTATCTTTTAAGTTTTCCACAGTTTTTCTCCCAATTCATTTACCTTCATTTCTTTTTTAAAATGGAAAATTAGAGTAGTATTTGGGTAGTGAAGAGAAGAGGCATTTAGGACAACTATTTTATTACTTTTAATCATTTTTTCCAACAACGTCAGTTTTGTCTTTTTTTAGTTTAAAAAACTTTTTTCTTTTGGGACAAAGAGTTTTCAAATAAAAAATGCCAGCTCACAGTATGAATACTGCTAACATACCTGTCCTGGGAGGCAAAACTATATTTAAGATATCTGGAGCCAGCTGCAACTTGTAGAAGGAGAAAGGGAACTGACTTCTCCGTAGTTTATAATTTCCAATGCGGGAATATAAGAACAACTCATTGGCTTCAAAATTCAGGCCTGCCTTCTGAGATACTTACCTTCCAATTTCAGCAGTGTATGCCTGAGGCATTCACAAAGGCTATTTGCATAATCAATGTGGCACTGGATCCAACCTATAAAAGAGAGGCTTTTCCTCACTTGCAACTAACAGCAGAAATGAATCTACACTTCCACATATAAATTCTTTAGCTGTCAAGATTTTAGACAGCATCACAAACAGAATGTGTATATATTTTCTTGATAAAGGCACAACCACACATACTGATTCATTTATGGCTTGAAAGCATATTCTTAACTATTGAAAAGGTCTTTGAATGAGAGAATTGTGAAGCTTTCAGTTTTAATAATGCCCTTGTAAAGAATGAAGCAAGGAACGAAAATCACTCAAAAAACTAATTTCTTATAGCCCTAAGTGTCAAGGGCATTCATTGTGTTCTTGATAACCACAAACACTGACATCACTGGTGTTCCAGATCAACAGCAGTATATTTACTTGCTCTGCTGTTTCCTCTGGTATCAGTGAAAGCAGTGTGAAAAGGTCATATAAAGTAAGATAGTGCAGATGTTGACTATTTTTGTTGGTTTCGGAAAACTAGAAAGTCTCTTTTTTTATTCCCATTGCATCAAATGTTTTTCTATTTCTGTACCAAGAAAAAGATTGGACAAAAGAAATGAAGCTAAAAGTTACAGGCAGAGGGAGTGAAATGACACTAAAATGGTTAAGGACCCAACTCCTACGGACTTTGAACAGCAACTGGGTACTCAGTTGCCCTTATTTCCTTTGAAAATCACTCACTTCTCTTGCTCTAATGCTTCCCTGATTTTAATGAGTAAGGAAGAATGGAAATATTGAAAAGAATAATAAATTAGAATGGGCTCAGAAGTTGTAAAGAAACTGAAGAATAGTGTGAGGCTTAAAAATTGTCTGAAGGGGAGCAACATTGCAACTATCTAAATTTATGTGCCAGGGCCAAAAATGTTGTCCAACTTATCTTTGGTAACTTCAGAATTCCTTATTCCTAGTTATCTGGATTAATTTAGCATTTCTAGTCTGGTTCTGAATGTTTCTGATACCTTTTGACAACTTCAGGTAATTAGTAACAAAAAGGAATGAGTTCAAATTCAAAGAAACATCTCAAACACCATTGTGAGCCTGACCTTGAAACCTGAAACTTTCTGGTGCTCAGCAGGGTAATTTTTCCCTCTCAAAACTTGAATTTTTCTGTTAATAACAACAAAAATAATCCAAAAAGGTAGCTCAATAGGAATAACTCGAAAATACAACTGCATTTTACAGTCCACTTTTGTGAAGTTAGCTGAGCAGCTACTGAGCCACCACTTTGCGTCTCCCCCTTCTGCAGCAACATCTTCCTCACAGCATGGGATTGTCAAGTCTTGAGGTTCTGTCACCTTTCCTGCTGGGTGGCAAGGCACAATTCAAGCTGCCATTGAGCTTGTAAAATCAGCTGCTTTCTCATTTCAGTAGCCATTCATTGCTCTGCTTCATTAGAGCGCTTTTGCTAAAGCTTTTGTTATTCAGCTTTTATAATTAGTTCACGCTGAAAACTAACACAGTTGTAAGATTCTTAAGCTATCTCTTCATCCCTCCATGTCATAGAATACTCTCAATCTTTCCATTCAGTTTTCTAGGTTGGAACTTCTGCACTATGAGGCTGATATTCTAGGAGGTAACTGTTCAGCCTAGGTGTAGACTTACCATGACTTTTTTTTCTCTTTTTGACACACCTCTTACCTTCAGTTGAAATGCTTTCCAAAAACCAATCAAATAACAATGCAAAACCAAGCAGGAGGAATACACAGGTTCCATGTTTTTGAAGGGGGTTGATACAAACTCACTTTACAAACAGCAAGCAACCACAAAGAGTCCAACAGACAGAATGATTCCTCACACCTTATTGTGGTGATTTTCATCACAAATAATAACTAGTGGTGCCACTTACCAGATGACACGAGTGGTTATGGATCTTACAAAGTTTAAGTTCTAGATTCTACGAAGTCTGAGTAATTCAAGGATATGTCTCTCATTTTTGGAAGAAAGGCATAACTACAAGCCAGCAATAGACCAGCTATGAGTGGAGACACCTCCAAGGCCCCTTCTTAAAACTAAGGTGCTCTATAACTTAATATGGATTGTTGCATCACCTAAGGAAGCAATGTAAGCCAGATGCTATAATCTTACAGCTAAACTATTCTGCTGGAAAAAGACCAAGGCTTTGTTTCTAGTTCAATGGACTACTTATTTATATTCTGTTAGATGGATATTTAATCTGAAATCCAAACAAACCAGACAGTAGACACCAGCTCCCATTTCTTCCATGGGATCAAGTAGTCACCTGAGATGAAAGACTCTATTCCAGTCAATATTCATTTACAGTGGCTGGAATAGCATTAGCAGTAGAATTGCAGTATTAGCTGCATACCTAATCTGAAAATAATTTCCTGGGAGGTGAGAGACCTGGATTTCTATCTGTCCAGAGCATGTAGATTGAAAATCTGAAAGGCAGCTCTCAACATTTTGAATGAGATTTCCAAGATCTGAAATAGTAGAGGGCTTTTTCCCTGGGAGATGATGAGGAAAATGATTTAAACATCCAGCTTCAGAAAAGCTAAAATGCTCCTGAGCAGAGTCAGGTGTCTTACTGGTTTTGAGATTAGTTTGGCTTTCTAGTTTCTGAAGTCTGTTTACTTATATATTCTGTCTTCATATATTATTTGAGCCTGCCTGTGGGTCTGATTATCAGGAAAGTGACATAAAGCATAGGTATTCCTATGTGAAATTCCTCAGGGTATTCAGTACCTGTGTATCTTTTAAAAACTGGCCCTAATATGAGTCTGCAAGATCTGCAGAGATCTTTCTGAATTAATATAGGAGGTTAGGTAAGCTGTGGGCTATCTTGTTTTCTTCTTGTGATTATAAAAGCTTCCCTCAAGTACAGAAGCAGTGGTAGCTGAAGTTTTATTTTAGAGAGGTAGCTGCTAGGAGCCCTTTTGTCAAGAACTTTTTCTTGAGGCATATTACTTCAGCTTTCTCTAAATAAACTTTTTTTCTGCCTATATTGTGACTTGTGTGGATTCTGCATACAGAGATGCTCTTCACTGACTTTATAAATCATTATTATATTAGGTGAATGGGTTAGGAGTGGTAAGCTTACTGTGAAGGGAGGCAGCAGGTATGCTTGTAAATGCTGTGGTGGTGGGCAATTATAATTTTATGTTGATCATCAGCAATAGTGTGGCATTTCTAGAAAAATCAAGGCTGTTTTTAAAAATATAAATGTACCCATCTGCTGAATCTATGTATTGCATATATCCAAACTGAAAGCATTATTTTTCTGAAGAGTATCTCTATATGGAGATCCATAAGGATTCCATCTACATAGGTTATAACTAATCTTATCATCATGAAAATTAACATATTATAGGTAATTCCTACCACAGCAAAATTTCTATTCACCACATCCACAGTTTCACCCCTGTATGGGATATTGCAGAAAAGGACATAGGTTAACAAGAACTTTCAACCCTAAAGAGGGATTGAAATTGCTAGCTGCCCCACACATAATACAGCCTTTGGAGCTTTCCTGGGAGATTTTTTTTTTTAAATTATTTAAGTATTGAGAGTAATTATTAAAGCAATTATTTATTTGTACTCAGAATTCTAGCTGTCTCCAGTGAGAAAAACAGACCCTGCTATTTTTAACTTCTCTAGTACAACAAAGCCATAACATGTGGAGTCTAGTCCTTTATCATAAACAAAGTTGGTTTTTTAAGTTCAATTAGTTACACTGTGATAAACTTAAGTTTGATATCACTGTTAAACTACTGAAGAAAAACCTTTTCAGTGTTATTTTCACTAATGTTTTTCTTAAAGAAGTCATACTTTAAACACCAGGATTTTAAAACCTGGTAGTCATGTTAATAAAAAATTAACATTAATAAAAATAATTGCATAGCAATGGAATATTATCCCCCCCTATTTGTCCATTATTTAAATAACAGTATTCCAGAACTGGAATAAATATACCTGAGAACTCTGTTCTGTACTAATGGTTTTGTTATCTTTTTAGGCCATTGTTTCTGCAAGTGAACAATAAATGGTTAGACATTTTCACATGGCCCTGCTTCAGACACTGTCAGTAAGGGTGAATATATGACTACAAATTAATGTTCATCAGGTATTTAAAGTTATTCTGTTCTAGTGCAGAGGTAAGGGAAAAAGTTGCATGATTTTTGTTTTGGGTTTTTTTGTTTGGGTTTTTTTTGGGGTTTTTTGTTGCAGAAAAGAAAATGTCCTTTTAAAGGGCCTGAGAAGAGCTTATGCCTGAGATATGGTTTTTTTTAGTTTCTACAACAGTAGAATTGTACAATGCTACTATGAAGTTTAGTTGATGTATTTAAGCCATCCTTCTAAGAAAGGATCTATGAAAAAGTAATCACCTCTCAGGAGAAAAACCATGTGCACTTTGATTGGCATTTCTACTTTGTCTTAAAAGAGCTTGCAACTCTGCCCTTGAGGGTTATCCTTCACCTTGTCTTCTGAAAAAGTATTGTTCAGACGCTAGTCCAAAATATGTTCAGACTGCAGAGAGTATGCATAAGCTTCAAAATACTTTCTGCTTATAAGTACCCAAAATTAACTAGATTAATCCCAATGGTTTGGTATTATACTTTTATCAACTGTATTTATGTCTTCCTTTTTTTGCTAATCATTTATTGGAAGACTTGATTCCTAATGGGAAAGTTATTTACATAAGCTTGACGTTATTCTAGTTTGATTCATCCTTGCTTAGACAAATTTCATATTGGTCAAACAGCTCACTGAGGCTGATTTAACAAACATAATATGTTACAAGTAAACTTCTCACGGACACTTTAACGTATAGTCCAAATACGAGGTAAAATTGGCTGTTGGCCACTCCAAGCCAGAAGATTTTCCTATCAAAGATGGAAAAGTTATATTTAAATCTGATCTTGATATGTATAAGATTCTTGAAAGCCCTCTTAATTCTTTCCTCAGTTGTATGGTCAATTGAGAAGTAGTTCACTTGCTTTGTCATGGGAATGCGTGTGCATGGACACCAGAAGGTCTAAGCCTACCCTGGTTTTCTGGTGAAGGTAATGGCTGTGAGGAAAGATACATTAATGCAAAGCTGCAAGGTTGCAGTACTGGAGGCTGGACAGTTGAATTGTGCCGAGTCCATAGCACAACACTGTCTAAATAATTCAGGAACTTAATTTATCAGGGTGATAGATCTTTAGGCCAAGGCTATAAAATTATTTTCCAAGGCAGCTCATTTTGTCACATGGCCACAATAAGATGATTTTAGTTCTTTGAAAACTTTTTGAATCATTGAATGTGCCAATAAAAAGCCTCAATACCTGTTGCTGGGTGAAATAAGAACTTTCTAGGCTTTAAAGTGAATTCAGAAAGGCAGTTCACATTTTTAGGGCTTGCAGAAAATGAACCTCAGAACAAACTTCCTTCCAAGTTTATTTGTTTGGGATTTTTATGTTGTTCTTCCAGTCTTAACATACCATTAGATCCAGGTCTTTCCCAAAGCACAAGTAAGTTGTAACATACATATTAGGACAGTTGCATAAATATATCTAACAGATGTTGCATGTAATAAAAACAAAAAAATTGTATTTAAAAAGTTCAGCATGGCAGTAAATTTTTCTATTCCTCCTGTTTGTATTGTAAGTTAGGCACAAACAGCATGGCCAGTTTTGTGTGCTTCCCCTAACCTTCCTATTTAAAAGACAATTGATTTGTGCACGTGCACATGCCTAGTCGGGTTAACGAATACCCTAGCCAAATTAATGTAGATTGATTATCCATGAAAAGTGGGTTAGTTGTATAAGAGCCATTAATACAAATGACTAGTAGATATTTTACTATGTGTACCTCTGAAGTTGACATATTTTGCTTCAAAATAAAACATACTGAAAACAAGTATATTGATTCACATTAAAGCTGATTAATCTGTTCATTAGTGTAATATAATTGTCTGTAAAATTAGTTGCTAAACAGTAGGAAAAAATTGTCATTTATTATAATTGTCTGTGTTAGAGCAAAGGAATTATTATATTGAGTGTTACACAAATCCCAATTTCCCAAATATATGTATTAGAACAAAGGATGGTGTCGTTTGCAATCACAGGAAATACTATGAAATTATAACAAATAGCTATTCACATTCTCATCTTTGTTAATTATCAGACTTACTGTATTCAGCAGTCATGTTCAGCAGAGCAGTTTAAAGTGAAAGCCACATGAAAGAATTCACTATCAACAGGAAAAAAGAGGACCTAATTGAGAAATGCCAGCCAGTGTCTGCATCCTCAATAGAAGAAAAATGGACCCTATTACAAAATGCCAACTGTGGCCATGTTCTCTAATTTTCTTTTTGAGGACACGAAGCAGTAGATTGGATTAAAAAGGAACTGTCAAAGCCATTATCTTTCACTTTCAATAAAAATGCACTGTGTCCAAATGAAAAATACCAGACTTCATCCATCCTTTCTTGAGGAAAATAGAACCAATTAAAAAAACCCTGGTCTGTACATATTATACATTTTATGCTTTCTAGGAAAGAACAATAGAACATTAGGTGATTAAAAAACTGCAATGGGAAAATAAAGTTCTTATGAACTGCAAATGAAAAATGGTGGAGGGTAATGAGACATTAAAATAAATGAAAGATTGGAAATATGGCCACCCAATAGGTCTGATGCATATGTTTGACTAGGTTTGACATTCCTCATACATGTAGAATGCTATTTTTCTTCTGAGAGAGAGGAGAAACCTGTGGACCTGTAAGAAATGCTACCATCAAAACCTAAAACAGTTATTTTGCTTCATTGAATTTTAAAGTAGGAATGGCCATATCCTATAGTTTCTTAGACCAACCAAAAATGTTTTGCCCTACCATCTGCAGATTACTTGCATTCTCTAAACTGAAATGGAAATGACACATAAAATTAATTTCTTTCTTCCAAAAATTCTAGAAGCCTTTGCTGTCTACAAGTTATAAAAATGCATTATCCAGGTAGAGATGCTTTGTCAACAGTGCTCATCACACACACTTTTCCTTCCAAAGAGCTTTCTAAACCCAAGCCCTAATCCATGATCTGGTGTCATGGGTTAAAAGTTCTGACTTCCTTCTCATTGTAATTCACGTAACTCATCCATTTTCCTTCTCTAGAGACTTTCAAGACCTGTCTGGATGCATTTCTGAGTGATCTGTCCTTGTTTGTCCTGCTCTGATAGGGGGGTTGGACTTGATCTTTGGAGGTCTTTTCCAACCCCTAACATTCTGTGATTCTAACAGCATCTGTTACCAATTAATTCAATCAGTTTTCATCATGCATTGAGGTTTCAAGCAGGAAGAGGGTTTATCACAGTGTTGTTCCAGGCTCTGTATGATCACACAGTTCCAAACTAGCTTTCTGGTGCACTCAGGATCGTTCACTGTCAGCCACCAACTTCACTTAACGGAGTGGTGTGTTCTGCATTAATTTAATTTGCCACCTTACTTTAGGTAGAACTACATAGAGAGTGCTCTTCATCACTTTGCAATCACTCTAAGGCGTATGTCACAAAACCAGAATCCATCTCTGAAATAAACACTGCAAATTTGTTGGCTAGATGTCATGAAGTAAAACACAGTTTTCTGTGCTCATCCAAGATGAGCTAGGAAGCAAGGGCATTTGTAGACTGTAAAGGTGAGGGGACTGTATCTGAAAAGGTATTCAGGAGATGCTGTGTTTAAAAAAAAAGAGATCCCTTTTGTGATCTCAGCAGTCTGCCACTCCCTCTTTGAGTGAAACAAAATCTAGCTAAATACGCCTGCAGCTATACTCTGCCATTCTGCAGCAGAGCAGTGACAAGGAGAGAATTACAGATTACTCTTGACCGTATTACTTCTCATAATGACCTTGATTCCTTGTCTCTGTCCTTAAGTTATTGTATGCACACAGATCCACAAAGAAATACTGTCACTGAAAGGGAAGTTTCTTCACTGAGTAAACGGATGAATTTCTGCATAACAAGGCCATACCTTGTGCTGAACAGATACTTTCTTCTTTTCTGAGCCCTCAGAATAGCGATTTGTTAATGACGGTTTTGAAGTACCAACAATGAGATGTAGTTTCATTCGTGCCACTGTAAAATTACATTATCTCTCACTTGGTGTCAGCAAGTCATAGCAACAGCACCATGTCTTACTAAGGGCATGTAGCCAGTAGATATGTCTTGCATGCACTGCAGCACTCTTCACTCTCAGAACAGCTGCTTTTCACTATTAAAAGACTTAACTACCTAACTAAACCTTTCTGTTGGTGGTAATTCAGCAGTAACATCCATTTTCTTTGCAATGGTGATACTATGTTTCTGATAATGAGGTTGTTTTGTTTATGCTAATTGTTTAGTTGGTGATGCTCACGTGTACATCTCATGCAAATCCTCTTCAATCTGTTGCTAAGCAGTTATTGTTACTGTGAATATTGTGAAATGACAGCTACATGAAATTAAATGAGAATTGTGCAAACATTTCTCCCACATGGTATTTTCTCTTTTTAGCATATTTGTCTCAATATCTATTTTCAAAACTTAGGTCCTCTACAGTAAAAAAACTGCAGGATATAGAGGTCTAGTATCTATCTATTAATCTTTTCATAGGTTTGTAATGTTGGGTGGGTGGCTTGTGTGTAAGAGAGAATTCATGCTGACTTATTCAAAGACTCCTTGTTCCCAGACAGTTCTGGTTTAGATCCACATATACAATAAACACATAAGAAAGGAATTTTTGAAGTTCAAATTTCTCTCGGAACTGGCAGTTTAATAAGAAACCATCGTTCTCAGTTACCTCCCTATTATAATTTATACAATACAAGTCTTTGAAATGAAGACTGAAAAGCACAGACAGGCTTCATACTAAGGGGCTATCATCTAAATTTAATCAATACTACAAAGACAGAAGATCACAAAAATTGTATTCTGCAAATGCCCCTGTGTAGTGTTGGAATAAAGTTAATTCCATGAACGGAGGTTGTTTCACATACAAATTTGTTTGGAGAACTGGTAAAAAGGTGGGATATAGTATGTGTCGGGGTGGGAAATTTCTTGTTGCTGTGGGAAGGAAGCAGTCTTTTGCTTTCTACATGCTGTGCTCACACAGTTGCCTATCTACTAATTGATTAATTGACCATCTATTAGACTTCCCTATTGTACTCTACTTTCCAGCAAATTAAATAATCCTGTTCTTAAATTGTTGCTAGTGGCAGTGGAGGTTCAGTCTGTTTCAGAAACATTGTAGTCTGAGGAGAGCTATAAATAGTGGCAGGTTATTTTTTATGAAGCTTTACAATGAGTATCATAAATATCTGATTATTTTAATTGAGTCTTATTAAGATATTTAATCTCCAATGATTGCATGGCAAATAATAAAATTGTATCTATTTAACACCTGTGAAAGGCAAAGTAAGTATTTATTACATAGATTTTATCATTAAGTAAATACATGCAGTAACACCTTGGGGTATATGTATTTAACACATAATTGTTGCATTTTATATACTTTTCCCCAGATCAGAAATATTAGAACAGTTATTTCACACAGACACATGGTAGAGTGCATGTTAAAGACCAACTGAATATCCAAAATACACTAGAGTAAGATTTTTGAACCCATCACATGAATATGTATCTGTTACATAGCTACTTATCATCAGTAAGCAGATTATTTAAATATTGTTAATCATGAGCATTTAGCATTCCATATATGGGCGCTGTCTCAATGAAAATTTCAATGCTTCTTTGAGACTGTATCCATGTAAAGAATTACTAGTTTTCTTATCAGGTTAGAAGTATCTGTCTTAATATAGGGGAGAAACCAGTACTGCAGGTAAACAGTTACTTTCATCTTGAGCTTTCTGAATTTCACAACAGAGAAACACTGGTGATTTTAGATGGGTTTAAAACATAAAAGTTAAAGCTATGTAAAAACACAGTTTGCAGAAATCTCAGTCAAGCATAAATGTTGACTATGGTCCATTGGCTATACCTCTGGTCAAGCAGACTAGCACTCTGTAAATGCAGAGAGTGACTATATTAACATATATCTCATGTGTAGTTGTCTTAACATCTCAATTTGTCATTTAAAACATAGTACTCATGCATGGCTTTGGGTTGGTATCCTGGCAAATCTATATAATGTAATATTCTGTTTGAACAACTGAAACCCAATATCCTGGGTCATTGAACTTGAACAGGAGGACACTTAGTTTATGGGCTCAGAAAGGGATTAGCATATGTAACTGGCTCCATACTGGTAAAAAAAGTCACTACTAGACACTTATAGAAGCACAACTGTATGGACTATAGAAAACACGTCAGTCAGAGGGGCTGCGTAAATTTATTAACCTCTGGTGTTAGGCAGAAATTCAGCAATGGCTGTCAGGATTGTGATTTACTGACATTAGAAATTCAGGTGCAAATGATGCAAAATTACAAGATCTCTAAACCTGCAAATTTCAGATATTGAGATATTATGAAAGAATCAAAGTACTATCCAGCAGAATAGAGCAAACTCTACCTTAGGATTGAAAGGAAGGAACGTTAGACAAATTTAGAAGAAAAGGTTAGAAAAAAAATGCAGAAATAAAAATCACTGTATATATGACTTTAAGTCTAGTTTGAGTTCCTATGGGTAGTTTTCATAATAAAAAGCTGTCTGTCTTTACTGTATTCCTAGTGTTGAATTTGTTCTCTGAGGGCAGCCACAGCTTGGAGCAGGTATCAAACTTTTTCACTGTTAGACTACTGTAACTGGACCTTGTTCTCATCCTTGCTGAATGAACCGTGGGTATTTTCTCACTTTGTCAGGTTTTGGTTGAAGGCAGAATTCATTTGGAGGAGTTTGTTCAAGATGAAAGTTGATCATGTGCCACGAGACTGAGAGATTTACTTTTAAGTGTCTTTCCAAAGAGCCACATTCACTTCTTTTTGTATTGCATATGCAGAGAGTAATAATATAAAAACGTTGACTATTATAATTTTTCCTTATTCTGTTGTACCCTCTGTTTCACTACAGATGAGTCTTAACAAGTGGATAGGGCTCCGAATTTAGGATTTCGAAAAACAGTGAACCAAGAGTTCTATATATGTCAATCTAGATTAGCTATAGTACTTCCCAGAAGAGGACATGTTTCATATAGCATTTAGCTTTCTCAAAATTAAAAATTAGTATCTAAGTATCTTTAACACATATACAGCTTTCCATTTGTTGCCTCTATTCTGTGGTCTTTTTCATTGCATTTGCAGTTTCAGGTATGAAATAATGTGATTGCAGTATTTTTTTTCCCTCTGCCTGCTTTCCCTTACTGCATTTTTGAGCATGAGCAGCCACATATTCTGATTGTATAGCAAAAGAATGCTTGCTGGTAAACCAGCTAATAAATTAAAAATAGTAGTGAAGGAGACTTTCTTGGGTTTCTGCAGCCATATAGACATATTGAATGTGTAGTATGATAGAGATTAATATATTTTTGTCCTGAAATTACTTTTCTACTGGCTAGTAGACTACTGGAACAGAAATGGAGGGGAAAAAGGTGGCGATCCTACAAAAACCAAAATTTATTTGCTCACCACAAACAATACTTGTGAACAAATACTCCACTCTAAAACACTGTCAGATCAGCTTCTCCTGAAACCCTGTGGTAATTGTTGAGTATTCTATTTGTACTTTATTATTTACTTAAAATTAATTTATCATTTCATTTCATGCAGTGTCATTTATGATGAAGGTTTTCTTTTCTTTGACTTGTATTTTAGATTATTTTTTCTAATTTTCTTTTTTAAAAGTTTTATCTGTTTTATACTGGTTCTGCAAGTCCCAGAACTATAGTCAGTATTTGGTAAAGACTAATAATAGCAAATTAGTGGGTCTTTCACAACTTTCTTATCTCATCCCCCATAGTATCTCTCCTGTATTTCACTGTTAGTGTTCTGAGAGTAGCAGATAGATCCCATAATTTTTCAGGTCTGTTTTCTGACATCCCATCTTTTCTCATGCCAGCTCTTGTCTAAGACTCAGATCTCAAATCTTATTTTCTGGAAACCACAGTCCATTTCCTTTTTTAGACCACTTAGCTTTCATTTACAAATACTCATAGAGAAAAGCTCATGACTTCCTTGCTGAAAATGAATACTAACCTTTGTATAACGGAGATGCATTCCCTCACCTCTCTGACCATTATGTTTCAGGACTGAGAACAGAGTTGGTTTCTTTCCTGGTAGCACCAGTACTAATAATGAGGACTCTCACACTTCAGGCCAAAGACAGTGGAGCACCCATGTGGAACTCTTGTAGGGTTAGGAGCTTGTAGGACTGGAGGCTAAGAACCCAGTCTGCCTTGATTAAGGGTTTTCAGGCTTCAAAGTCACGTTTTAATGGAGTGCTTCATGATACAGGGATTTAGGGAAGTGCTTTCAGTTAACTGCCACTTATTTCTTGTTCTCTCAAGTATGCTCCTGGCTCAAGGGGGACACCTCTCTTTGATCAGCTGTGCTAGGTGGCTTATATATCAAGCACAGCATAGGTTAGTAAATATGTTTTTTGAAATGATTACAAAGTTTCCTGGAGTTTGAAGCCAGAAGAGACTCTCAGATCATCTATTTCAGGTCATTAAGTTTTACCAAGGTGTTATTCTAAACTTACAGGTGTTCATTAGACCAAAGAATTTTAGACCTCATGAGGTTTAACTATGCTATAGGCAAAGACTGGAACTAATCCCTAATGCCCTTGCAACGGTAGGAAATTAATTAGATGATATGTGCCTGGATGATCCTAGAAAATAATCTCACTTATGGTGCTGTGGAAGTAGAAACAATAAATAAGGATCCAGCTTCATCTTCTAATCCCTGTATTTTATTATATCTTTATCATCAAAGATAGAAAGCTCTCCATTACTGGAAATATTTGCGTTCTGTAACTACCTATAAACACATTGCCTGAGCTTTTTTCATTAACTGGATACTTCTTAGTCTTACACAGAAAAGTTTATTTTCCAGTGTCAGGATCATTTTGGTAACTCATTTTTAAATTCTTTCTAGGAATTCCACCTGCCTTGTGAACTAGATTTTTACTGTGATCAATCTTACTACAAGCCATTCAAGTACCTCATTTGACATTGTTGCATACAAACAAAATAAAACTTCTTTTTACCTATTTTCTCTGTATGTCGTCTTGGATCACATTTGCTGTTTGTGACAGCACTGCACAAATGAGATCATTATCTGTGATGACCGCTAAACACATATTTAAGACACAGACTGGGCTAGGCATTTATCTAGGGAAACTTCTTCAATAATAACTTTAAATTCTATAATAAAGGAAATTGTCCTCTCTTTTGCCAAGACAATTGTATTAGTGACAAATGCAGCAACACTAAGTGGCTGACATTTGTAGACCCTTTAGAAATCTGCTTGGTTCAATGCGTTTTAGCTCTCCATTTCTCAGTAGATTTCTTGTTTGATCTGTTCTGGTAATAGTTAATGTTACTTGTCTTTGCATTGCAATTTTCTGTGGAGCTAGCTTTTCCAACTGCCTGCATCACTGATGTCAGCCACGTGTTGAATGACTTCAATATTTAGTAATAATATTTCTTATTTATTTGGTTTTCTTGATATTATTCAGATTTATAAACAGTATTTTATAGGCTTCGTTATTTTTGTGGCTGTGTGGGTGTTTAACTTTTACTGTGAGCTTTCTGTACGTGTCATAAGGATTTTGTCCTTTAATGTAAAGTGTTTTGTTGCCTCTTTCCTTTTATGTTAATTGCATGTTTCATTGTCACCGTTTAAATGGATGCACTCCTTTCAGTTTCCCACTAATGGTTAGGGTCAGAATACATTTATAAAGATTCAGTCTCTTTTGAGATCTCTGTGAAAAGGAATCATAGAGAGGAGCTGCTGATACCAGTACTGAATTGAAACTTTGGAACAAATTCTGAATAAACCTGAAATGAAGCCAAGGCTGAAACACATTCTAAACACATTCATATGCATGTACCAGGCTCCGAGTGTTCTGCAGCAGTCTGAATCTAAGGTCTGGTGCCTTTGTTTTTTTCCCTTTGTGAACCACATGTTTACTTGGAGATATGCCGCCAGGAGCAGAATCTTTTTTGATCTCCTAAGATAAGCAATATCCAGTTAGGTTGGTGTTTGAAAAGGTGGTATCCCTGGGAAATCTCAGTTATTTGTTGTGAGTGGCATATTTCAGTATCTGCCGTTCTTGCTGAAAATTGAACTGGCTTTGGTTATATATTTTAAAAACCTGATCTGAATTTGAGTTGCTAGAGACTTTTATGTCCAGGTGAGTCTCATGGGAGTGGGGATTTTTGTGATGCATAGATATTTGCTCAGTAGGGCAACATCCTGGAGTTGGTTCAGGGAGTGTCAGTCACACTCCGGTGGGTGCTGCCACTGGATAACTGCATGTGTACCCAATTTTGATTTGCTTTGAAGCATAATAAAGGCATACTGGCTTTGATAATCCTTCTAATCCACTCAGACTTCATATGCGTGACAGGGCAGCTGTTAAGACTGAGAAGCAATCCAAAAATGGTAATAGAAACTTTCTACTGCATCTCAGCCTTTGTTAGCTCCAGTTTGGATCCTCGCCACTGTGTTCTAATTGTGTTCTTGGTGTTTCCAAGATCCTCTGCAAATGCTACTTGAAGGAGATATTTGGTCAATGAGCCTGTTTATAGGAGCTGGAATGCTTCCCTTTTTGCATGGCAGCCTCTTCCCTTCTGCAAGCACTGAAATATTTCTTCAAATAGAGAAGATTCAAATCAATCCATGTGATCTGCAGAAAAGTCAATATTTATCTATAAAGCAATATTTGTCTATAAAGCAATACATAGAGGATGATAGTTCAGCAAGGGTCAACAAGCTTTCACAGTTAATCAGCACAGAGAGATAAAGTTTACACTATGTAGTTTCATTACAACTTAGTTTACTAAGTTTCATTACAACTTTCTGGCGGAGACCTATTGGAAATAGCACTGGTTTAAAGAAGTATAAGACTTGGGCACAGTAAAGAGAAAAGAGAAGCACTGAGTTTGTGAAGTCATTTTCACTGTTGTTAAAAGGAGAATGCACTGGTGTAGAAGACAGCTGGTTTCACTTTCAGATGCAGGAATTTTACCCATATGCAATTTCATCCATTGATCTGTTGATTTCAATAAAAAATATGGTAGAAAGCTGTTTGGAGGAAACAATTTACCACTTCTCTGTCCCAGTTGGTAGACAAGAGTGAAAGGTAATCTAAGTTCAGCCACTGAGTGTGAATTTTTTCATCCATGCTAACACAATGAATACTAATTCTAGGTTTGCTCTGGCAAGGTGGGCAGCAAAAGATAACAGATGTGCCCTGAGTGCAAAAATCCATCCTAAATTGCAAGGTCAACAAACAAATAAGATCTCACATCTTTTGTCAGAAAACTCTAAATTTTGCCAGAAAGTTTAAATTAAATGTGTTTCATTAACATAGGGAACTACAGAGAGCTACCACAAAATAGGGTTGTCATCCTGGTTTTTGATTCATGCCTTGTTCTTTAAAATTGTTAAAAGGGTAATGTGCTAGTCAAAGTCAAATTGTTACTCTTATCAGTGAAACATAATTAAATAGGTATCAATGGTAGAAAACCTGTCATCTATGCCTATAAGTGAAAAGGAAGATGTTTACATCAGGTGTGCTTTTAGTTTTTGAAAGCAGGAATGAAAACATAATAGGTGAGGCATTTATGACTTACAGCTCATGTGCGTTTGCAAACACGTGCAAACTTAATGTGACAGTATATTAATGACTAGCAATCTAGTTTCACCTTCACACATCTTCACTGTCTTCATAATCCAAATTTCTGCATCTTCAATTTCACATTTATGGCTCTAGGAGAAAATTTCAGTGAAAAAGTGTCTTTACTTCAGATGTGTGAGCTTTCTATTCCAAGTGAAATAATAGTATGGAATTTCAAACCATTGATGGAGGAAGAGCATAACCAACTGACTTGATTGACCATGAAAAAACAAGACTTGTAAATCAATAATCTTGCAAGAATGTTTTATGTGTATTGCTGCTTGTTACAGTTTATCTGTAATAAAACCCATGTCTCTTAGGAAGTTCAAAAAACAGTTAATTGTTCTCACTTCATACTTTAAGTACACGTATGCTTCCGGATTGCATTGTCCTGTCTGAAAGAGCATCCCAAGGTTATTAAAATGTGTAAGATCATCCTCTTCATACAGTTATTCTGTATTTAATTCAAGTAATGGTGGGGATCTTTTCTCCAACATTAATTAATAAACTCGTCAGTGTTACCTCTTCAGAATGACTGCTCCCTTCATTACTTAACCATGATGTAAATATAGAAAATTATTTGCATTGTACAGAGCCTTACAAACCTAGTCCCATCTTAAGGATTGCAACATGGAAATGAGCTATCCATAAATATTAAAAATTATCTGCTTCTCACAGATGTTCCTCTCTGCTTATCTGCAAAATTTCTGGATCAAATGTTCAATATGAATATGTTAGTATCCACTAAAGATTGCTGTTGGCAGTATATGTGTTGGTATCAGCAGGAAATAAATAGGAAAACATTAAAAGGTATAAAACTTTAAAACAATAGCTTAAAGGTGTTTTATAAACTACAGATGGCTTATATCGTTCAAGTGGATGTCTGGTGTAGAATGAGAAACAGAGAAGACTGGAAAAAGACGTGGCAATGACTGGCAATAATGGGTCCCATGCAATATGTTGTATTTAAAGTAGAGATAAGCAAAATGAAAATTGCTGCTCTTTTCTTGTACAGACAGTGAGGCTATGCTCATGTTTGTGAATAAGAGCAGCCCACCATTTCTTTAATATAATACTCTCTAGAATGAAACATCACTCTGCATCCTCTCCAAAAAGGTGATGCTATCAACAATAGATTGATCCTTTTGCTGCACTCACTCACGAGTCTTAGTCATTGACTTTACATAAAGAAAGTGTTCATGTCATGTAGAACAACTGACACTCCCTATAAATAAAATGGGAGCTAGATGAAGCAAACTTTCTTTTGTCAAATTATTTGTATCAGTGGCAGAGCCCAGCTCCTCTCTGCATCCAAAACAAACAGAACAGATTAAATCTCTATGCAGAAGAGCCATTTGGAACAGTTTATTCAGACGTTAAGTATGGATGAACATGGATGTACCTTACAGGTTACAATATTTTTCTCCTAAAATGCCCCACTGCTGTGAACTCATCACTGTAGGCAGTGAAAAATGCAAAGGAATTATCACAGACAGAGAAAAAGGGTACCAGTGAAAGAGCTAAGAGGGAAAGCATATCATTGGTATGGAGGAAGAAACCATGAGCATGCTGGTTTGAGCAGTATGGAAAGGCTGAGCAGTTAGTGTTGGTAACTGACAGATAACTCTGGACTGCATTAATGATAGAAACAACAGCTAACAGTTGTAAAGACATAAAGAGCGGGCATGGTCAATAAGGCACTGTACATTAAAAAAAAAAAAAAATTATGATAGTGAGACATTTCACTCTGACAAAAGTTAACTGGTGCTCCAAAATAAAAAATAATTACATTAGTAGTTTGGGTTTTTTTGTTGTTGTTGGGTTGGGTTTTTTAAATGATTAAAAATACTCACTTGTTTGGTCTATAAACCTCTACTATCTATCTAGAGAATGAAGAGCATCTGCCTCTTTCTAAAACTGAGTAAAGTTTTCACACAGGTCGTTATCATCTCCTAACTTTTCATTTTTCTTGGTTTTGTTTCCTTTTTTGTGAACAGTTGTGCAGTTTAGAACAGCTGCTTTGTTTCACTGCAGTTGTGAGATGAAGTATATGCAGTGTGTAGTCCACAATTTTGTATACAATTAGGTTGATTAAAAGGCAATGCAGAGCAATGAAATGATGAATAGTAGAGAGGACCTTGACTGATCATCATGAGTGAACTTGAGCAGTTTGTGTTACAATTTAATGGGACCTCTGCACCTTACACATGTATTTTTTTCCTGTATTTAGAAGGTCAAGTACCATTTCCGTGGAAGGCCTAAATGAAGCCTGTCACAGAGTGCAGTAGCAACCATTTTCCCTGCTCTCCTCCTCAAGGACAAGGCATTTAATGAGCAGTTTGTGAAGACCACATTCTTGTCTGCTGTGTGCTCCTCTGGTGCAAGCAAAGGACAGGAATCTGAGCTGTGGATTTTGGTATTTTATAACCATTTCCCTGAGACTTCTGAGCAAAGTTTTTTTTCCATTTTTTCAGCATTCTTTGAATCCAACCTTACAAGCAGAGGTTGTTCAGGTGTCTCAGTGTGGTAATGTTAGCAGTTCTGCTTGGATTTACTTCTGTAGAAAATCTTCTAGCAACGACAGTGAGGAAGAATTTCCTTTAATAGCTGACATCGTGTCTCCTGATCATCAGTTGCTACAGAGAGCCAGTTTACTTTCCTCAGTTTAATGAAGTATTCTGCTCTATTAACTAAATACAACATCTAATCAGCCTTTTATATGTGCCAGAGAAGACACTTTCAACTCAGTGCATAAAGCCTGTGAAGGAATATAGTCATTTGTGTGCTACCGAAGTCTCACTATGCCATTAAAATAGCACTTACCTTGTGTCTGATAGCTGCTGTCTGTTGGGAATTTCTCACCATAAGTCCTCTTCTCAAGCAGTGTGCTACTTACCCTTTTGTATCAATGGTTTCACCAGCTTTCAGGATCACTTGTTAAGTAACAACAGACTAGTTGCATATACGGTGCAGTGGCTACTGGGGTAGTTGTGTCAGACTGGAGCCTCTTAATCCAAATCTTCACCACAGAAATGCCAGAAAGTAAAAGTTGCAAACTCAACACTGGAGCAGTTATGACCACAAAAGCTCAGTTTCCACCTAAATGCTCAAATAAAAGAGACAGACTGAGGTCTACCACAGGCTTACACAGTATAGCAAACATGCTTCTAAAAGACAATCAAAATTGCAGCTTCAAAGAAATAAATGTGCTCAAATGATTTAATTTTCAGTTACACTTTGGACCAGTGATACAATTTCAAAGGTTAAATTGTTATTTACAAGAACCTGTGTCCAAATGGTAGGTTTACTAAGTTCCATGCGTAGAAATGGTACAAGCAAAACAAGTGTTTGTCAGTATAAAGCTTTTGCAAATGTTCTCCAGAGAAGGGCCTTTGGGTCAGTTTAGTCAAGCAAAGCAGTCAGTGCATTTGATGGAAAGGTATTAAATTCCACATCTTACCATTGTGAAAGAAAGAACTTTGAGGGGGGAAAAAAAAAAAAAAGAGATTTCAGGGTAAGGCAAAGGTGCAAATGGGAGATATAGAGAAGAAGCTTCAGTTGTAAAAGTTTGTAAAAAATATTGTTAATGTTGCTTTGAAAATTGCTGGGTGGGATGTGTGCATGTGTGGGCAAGTTCCCCATGGTTGCTTTCAGGAGTCCTGGATTGTTTGGCTTTGACTATATATTGCAAGTCAGGTGCTTTCTAGTAAATCCCCATCTCAGTATCCCAATAGTACCAACAAGTAGACTTGCTGGAGAGCACTATGTCTGCATTCCCTGCTGAAGGAAAACCATGTTGTCATAGGTGGGGAATGGCTTGTAACTGTCTCATGCCTCTTTGTACTTAAAACATAGCTGGGATTCTATATAGGGACCCAGGAGCTTCCGAGCTCTCTCTGCACTGCTGTTTAGACCAAGTGAAGCAAACAGCCACACTTAGAATTATTGTGTATATTCATAGCTTTTATATAATCCGTGAGTGACAAAAATTACTGAGTACTATAGGTAATGTTGTACAATACATGTTGTTTTCTCATGTTAGTCAAAAAAGAAAATTTTCTACAGCTAATTGAGCTATAAGTATATAGCAAATACATGACATGGTAAGTGTTCCATTCCATGTCAAGGGCAAAATATACAGTAAGCTGGTTAAAAATGTCAACTTGTGACCTTTGAAATTATAATTTTATACCATTAATAACATTTTCAAAATGGTGAACAAAAGAGATGAGTTAACAAAAAATAATACACTAGTTACCTCACATTATTTAATTCTCTTGCTCATTTCATCTTTAGAGCCAATTCAATGCACTGTACTACAATATCTGAAATACTTTCCCTGGAATTAAAACTAAAGACTTTCAGACCTTTTGTTTTAATGGCAATTAATGCTATATTATGCATGGCTTCTTGCTTTTCTCATCTGGGTTCCAGTTTTCTAACTGCAGTTCATACAGGTGAAGGACTGTGGCTCTTTAAACCTTACAAAACAAAATAAAATATTAAAAAAAAAAAAAAAAAAGAAAGAAAAAAAAAGCAGCAAACATGTAGTAGGGTTTTTTTCTAAGTGGAATGATGGGAGGGATCTGTTTCTCTTAAGAACAAGTGGAGAATGCTGACAATGTAAACTGACCTTGCTTATTCAATACATAGTTAATGCACAGACATGTAGACAAAGAACTAGAGTGTCTTATGGTAAATGCCTTGGTTCTGGGAGTGTTTCTTACTGTCAGTCATTAATTTCTGTTCACAGATTCAAGGAATCTTCTGCCTTCAGACACTTAAGGGCAAATCCTGGTGCCCCAGAATCTGTGACCATCGTTGACTTCAGTATCTCACAAAACACATCTTAAAACACAACATACATACTGTCTTGTGCAGTTTTTGATTTGTGCTTTAACTTAATGCTTCCTCTTACTTATTGATTGTTAGGATTTTGGGGGACAGATTCTCAACCCTTCTCCTGCCTGAAGCATTGCTTTAGCAGAATAAAGAGGAAGGAAAGCTCTCCCTTTGATACTGTGGGGCACAGAGCCATCAGAACTGTGTTTAGCCTCTGAGCTGAGCCTGTTTACAATGTTATTGCCCTTCTTGAGGGTAACAACAGTGAGGAGATATGGATGCCTCCAAAGACCTGAAAGAATGAGGCATCATCACTTGGTAACATCTCCATCTACTCACTGATTTTAGAGACACGCTGTGGCAAATTGACAATTTAGGAGCCTGGAATTTAAGGTCTACCTACTTAAAATGAGATATGAGGGGAGAAACACTATAGAATGCTAACTGCAAAAGTCTTTGTAGAGCAATTGCAGTCACTATCATTTGAAACAGCCCTGGATGTTTCATACTCTAAAGCATTTCACCCCTAGCCAGATTCAGGAGAATATTTTAAAATTTAGTGTCCTGGAGCACAAATGCAACACTTATCCCATGATTGTAATTTGATCTTATCTCAGCTATGTGGAGAGGTTAGCATTTCTTTTCAAAATGTCACAAAACTTTCATGCAAAGTTTCCAATTGAGTTTATTCACTTTTAGTCATATTAAAACCCTGCCTAAAATAGCTCTGTGCATATTGTAGGTACCATGAAATCTGATAAATCTCATTGTCATGATATTATAACACTGCTATGAAGACAGAGTGGGAACATCTGTGATTATTAAATTGTGTTATTTTTGAAGGTGTTCTGGATAACATTTATGAGTGTTACAGAACTGCGCCAAATTGAAACACCCTCGAGCTGAAAAATCAATTTCCTTGGAGCTACTGCATGGAAACATGAGACTATAGCACATTAAATGTTGACTTTCATGTATTAGACTCTTTTGCAGGGGTTCAGAGTTTTCTGATAATAGCTGTTGCTTCCTTACAAATACATTGAGATTTTTTAAATGGGAACATTTTAAATGTGATTCTTCATCTGTACTGTAATCAAAGATTGCTTGTGTCCTCCAAAGTAAGGTACTCAAAGGAGAGCATTTCATTATCAAAACACAAATGAAAAAATGTTTTCCCATGTACAAAAAAAGCCATCACTGTCACATATTTTTATTAATGCACCATTCAGACAACATAGCTAGTAAAAGGCATTTCAATAGCTTCAGAATCCGTTTGAAAGTCATATAAATTGGACAAACAGTTCACACTGCTTTTATATAAGTAATATTTTGTTCTGAATAACGATGGAATAAAGTGTGTGTCTTAATGTACTCCGAGTAGATGTAAATCCAAGAGTTGAGCTCAATTCTGTCTCCTGATCCAGAAGATACCATGCCAATACAGAATTAAATTAAGCAACCCATTGTAGTTTTCCAGGCACTGTGTTGCTTTTTCTAACTAAAGCTGAAGGTGAGATGGTTGTACTGAGGTTGCTAAGGAGCCTGGTATTTTTAACTGCTAATCCAGTGGGAAGTTTTCCCCTTAAATTTCAGAATTCCAGGTGAATATAATAGGTTTTGGCTTTAAAAATATGTTTTTGTCTTTGTTTCTTGCTTTGTTCATTAAAAATTACATCTGGATAGGAAGGTATTTTCCAGTCCCATAAGGATTTTTGAGGTCTCAGGTTTTCCTATCTTGTTAGAAGAGAGAGAACACCTGGATTTTCTATACATAAATCACACATTCAAAGCACAACTAAGATTTCCTCAGTCAGAATTCTTTAGTTAGTCTGATAATTTCAGGTCACCTTCAACATTTTTAATTCTCCCTTTTTGTCTTCATTCAATATACTTATGTTTAAAAAAAAAAAAATTCAATTTAACTGAGCTACTCCTTGAACTTATAACAGAAATAAAGCTTTCAAATAATTACAGTACTTCATTTTTTCCCCAAAATGAATTTATTTACACATGCATAATACAGCAAAAAGTTTGATCTTTCAAAAATGCAGACTGGACGAAAACATATCAAATAATACTGACAGGCTTGAGTCATTTTTTTTCTAGTCCTATAGTAAAAGTTCTTTTGCACTGCTGTAGAAATTGTGATGTCAGAGATGACTACATTTCAATAGACTGAGGGAGATGGTGCTGAACATTCAGTCTGAATATTCAGTAGATTAAGACACATGCTTTGTGATGAATACATTTGTTAAAATATTACATTATCTCTGCTTTCCTCAAGTTGTTTTGAGTGCAACCTGATATTTTAAATAATAAGCCATCTGCAAGGCAGTTCTAGTCAGTTGCTGAAGACATGATTTCTAATAGCAGAATCCCAGAGTTATATTAGCAGCCCACAAGGAAAGAAAAGCATTGTTGTTACTCTATCCATAGTGATGAAAAATTCATGGTGGCTTTAACAATACTGTCCTCAAATTATGCTCTTGGAAATATTTGCAACTCATGTGTCTCCAAAATTACTCTTTAATTAAATCAGGAAAAGGAGAGGCATTAGTTTCCATTTTCTGTTCCTGCTCTATCTGGATTCATCCCAAGACAGTTTCATGCATAGCTGCTGTTCCAATCACAGTCTCTAAATGGGTCTTTCTATAACAAGTTAAACCTAAACATCTTTTTCTCAGTTTGTCTGGAACAGTGCCCTTGACATGTTTTTGTGGTTTTTGCTGAACAAATGTGTTAGTCACTTGCATGCATTGCAGAGGGAGGCAGAAACCTTTTCTTTCCCATAAGCATTGACACAAATTGGCACTGATTTGTGCATATTTTAATGTAGAGAGCAAGAAAAGTTTAAGCATACGACAAAGAACAAAACTTCCTCTCTGTTTATATGATCCCCAACTTTGAAGACACTTTTATGGTTCAGCTGGACAAGGTGCTGAGCCATCTTCTCTAGATTGTGCTTTTGCCAAGAGGGGTTGGACCAGATGATCCTTGCCCCTTCCAACCTGGTATTCTGTGATTCTGTGATTTCCTCCTGTGAGGCAAGATACCTGTTGTGCCTCGATTCCTTTTGCCTCACTGAATTTTGATATATTTTAGCAAGGTAATAAGGCAATATTTCTGGCTAGGAACACAAACACGCTTTCTAGATTGGCTCTTTGTTGACCTTACATGATTCTTTAAATCCTAAGGCAGAAGAGTTTGGCTGTTTATTTCTGAAGTCCCACAACAGAGAACCATAGAAGCATGTTTCTGTTAGATCAAAACTGTATTGATTGCCTCTAATTAAGAAATGCCACAGATTTTCATCCTGAGATTGAGACATCTTTTTCTTTCAATATGTGAGAACCAGACATACTGTGTGTGTAGACGAGCGTAAAGGGCAGGAACAGTCACAACACACAATGGTGAAAATAATTGTGTAAGAAATTATAGAGCATGACATAAAATATCACAAATTATTTTTGATTCATCTTAACCTCCTGATCTACCTCCTGTGTGTTAGCCCCATTCCCCTGGAACTTAATGAAAGATTGCAACTTCTTAGCAATTTCAAGTTACTTTTTAAAGCGTTTCAGTCAATGTGTTTCTCCTTCTTTTCTACAAATTTGAAATCTCTGAACAAAATGTGTGCATGTTCAAGGCCAGAAACAGATTGTGCTGTGGGATGGCCTAAAGTATCTTTATCTTAAAACTCTGCAGGTTTAAAATGGCACCTCTGGAAAAGGATCATTACTAGTCTTTCACTGGGGATATTGCACTCTGAAAATTGCCATTTGTGATACACAGAAGTTATTTTATATGATATTTATAGGGATGCTTAGGTGTCTTTTTTTATTGACTACCTTTTAGCCCTGCATAAAAGTAGAACAATTACAACTCTAATAGGGGCCAGGAACTTTAAAACTGTGTTTCAAAAATTGAAATTTGAATTAACCGAAGTAGCAAGTTCTTTCTCCCTAAAAGGCTAGTGAGAAACCATATTCAAACTATTACATTTTATAGGTTTTTATTGCACTCATTAAGTATGGTGTTGATTTCTGTTCTTCAGAGAACACACCAAAACCACTCCATGTTTTAATCTAAGAGAAAAATTATAGCTTATGTATTGGCAATATCTAGTTAGCAGTCATATGATCAATACTGTTCTATTGTCTATTTTAAATACTTATTTTCTGAACTAGAGCTTAGAAATGGATGCTGTTTTTGTGGTATTTCATGATTGTCCTTCATGTGTATTCTTTTTGTGTACTTGGCTACGAAGAGAAAGAATGGCATAGTTCTTTAAAGAAGAAAAAAGCAGTCCACATGGAGAATGTTAGTAGAAAAATAGATGAGGCTACCTAGGTGCAGATGCCTAAAAAGATACTAAAATCTAACATATTTTATTACTGGAGGATTCTGTGACACCACAGCCTGAAGTTGAAAAATATTATCTGTACATTAGCTTCGTATATATCTGTCCCTTTGCAGTGGAGTTTGTACTTAGTATAAGAATTGCTGAAATTATAATGTCTTGATAGAATATGTGTGGGTGGTGATAGTAACATTCTTAGGATCAAGGCTGCCTTACTAAATATGATATTAATAATAATAAAAAAAAATCAGTTCTGTGTTACAATAAAATCAAGAAAAGGCAGGAGAAAGAGGGAAGGAGGACAGAGAGAAAATTATTATGAACCACCAAATGGCTGCTACTCAAAATAATTAGAAAATGCCTGTGGGACATAATGGTTCAATGTCTTTTTCTGTTTAAATCAGGAACTGTACTTCAGTTTCTCAGTCCCACATGAGCTACCTCACTGCTGTATAGCATATATTCTAGTTCAAGTGTAGGGACTGAAAAAGAAGAAAGCTTTTCTTCCATTCCTGGCTGATACATTTAAATTCATCTAACTTCACACTTGCATGAACACTTTTGTGTCAGTGTAGGGGTGTTTTTTACTGAAGGATTCCAAGCAAGGTCTATGCAGGCTTATCCTCAACAAAGTACAATTCAGCAGTTTATCTTAGAGATGGGTGACCTGACCTTTGCATTGGTGGTCATATGTCTAAAAACTACACAACAGCTTCTTAATGACTCCAATTTAAAGTCAGTAGCCAGTGGTGCAAAAAGCACAGAAACAAAGAGCTCAGTGGAATGCTATGATATGACAATACCAGACTACAGTGAAAGGCTCAAAGTGAAAGAACAATAAAACTAAGCTGAATGCTTTTCTACAACCCTAATTAGGAGAAAGGAAAAAAAAAAAAAGAAACCCAAGAAGAAGAAAAAATAATAATAAAAACATAGAGTTCAGATGGCTAATTTTCTACCTGACTGCCTGGATGAAAAACAGAGATGTACCAACCTTGCCCATATGTATTTCTTAGAAGTTCAAATAGTCAGTCTTCTCCAGTTAACCAGAAAGCCGAGGTTGAATAGTTACTAAGTGAACCCTAATCACCCATAAAATGTTTCTCAGAATTACAAAAAGGTCAGAGATGTTCCTTGCAGGTATATTCTGCTATTCATCCTGAAAATATCTTTCCAATATCAGATGGGTGACCAGCTTTAGCTAAAATGAGAGCAGAATCCAAATTGTCACCACAAGCTTACACTGAATGTTTCATTTTGTATTGCCTCCACAAATTTTGATCTAGTTCTGTTCCTATCAACATTTTTTTCACTTCCACATTTCAGTTCCTACCTCTGGCCAGGACCAAAGTACAGATATGAACACCTTGAGACCAAGGGTGGTCTCTTAGATTAGATTACCCCAAGTAAATTAAGCCCTCAGCTACTCTTGACTGTGCCTTTCTAACCTAACCAGAAAATAGAATTACTGAAAAAATTCTATTTCCAGTTCAGGCCTTTTTATTTTGTCACATTTTGATCAAAAATTTACTTGCTCATTATCATTATAAAACACTTTAAGTTCTTCCATCCTTTAAAAGTACTGTTAATGCTAATCTTAATAATCTCTGTCCCAATAAAAACAATTTCTGAATTACAATGGAATTAACAGACTGACATGATTAAAGTAACTGGAAATTAATATAGATGGATTGGATGAATGGTGCATCTGACTTTCCACACAAAGTTCTCTGATGCATTTCCCTTTCTATTATGGTAAGCATCATTGCAGATATCTGGAAATGTCCATTTTTGATATATTGAGCAATTTCATGAAGGTGTTATTTTGTAGAGTTTCGGGTCTCCTCTCCTTCCACCAGTCCCCCTTCTCTTCTGGGGAGGGATTGTCAAGTGATAGAACAACTGCTATAGCTTAGCCTGCTATGGGCTAAACATAGATAATGTCATTTGTCAAGAATTCAAACACCTATCAAGAGTTTGCTTTTGCTTCAGGTCATGAAAGTGATCCTAGTTCTCCTCACAGGATCAGTGATTTATACAATAGGTGCCAAAGGGATTTTTCTGAATCTCTGACTTGCTTGGGACTGACGGCTGGAAAAGTCAAGTCATTTTTGTTACTGCTTATTCCAGAGCTCAGCATGAGTGGGACCTTCTAACTTAAAAAGAAGAAAGGTACTGCAGATGTGTTATAACACCTCTGAGAGTTGCCACTTCATGTCTTCAGATGATGGAGCTTAAATTTTAAGAGTCATTTATAATAGAAATAAACCTTTGCTATTGTCCTGTAGCAAATATTTGCATCATCAGAACTTTTACACTGTGACAGTCTTTGAAAGCATAGGTTTTTCTTCCTGTTTTTTCTTCATTAAATATGTATATATATTAGTGGTTTGTTCTAATTTATTTCATTCAAGTGAAAAAGAAAAAAAATCCAGACCTTGTGCCATCAATATCAAGAGACACCTGACATCAGTAAGTCTCCCTGACTGTCAGTAAGGAGAAAGCAGTATTTCTCATAATGTACCTGTTTTTTCTAGTTGTTTGAGTAGTCCTGACAGTTTTAGTTTCCTCTGCACCTTTCAGTCATGCCAGGAAGGCTAAACAGTATTGGGATCATTCTTTTACCACATGCTCATCAAATTGCCACTGCTCTCAGTGCCCTGATTTGCCAGTGCTTGCATGCTGTGCTTTAAATTATTACATGTCACTTTGGCAATTCAAGTATTAACCATGTACCTATCACTCTTGCTTTAGAGATTTATTCCTCTGAGCTATTTACATCTTGGATTTATTAAAGGGTTGGGAACAGCATGATTCCAGCTGCTACTGCTCACTCTCACAAGTTGTTTATTTTCTTCTGTGCTTTCCTGTTTAGGATTCTTGGCCATCTAATGGAGTGAAGGACAGGTCTATGTGTCTTGGCCACCCATGAAGATATTCTTTGTTTTGCCCTTTGAATAAAATTGGTCTGACTCATGCACTTCCATGTAAATTTTATAGGCATTTGTTTCTACTTTTCTCAAGCAAACCTGTTTTGTTTTTTAGCTGATGCTGCCCAATCCTAATACATATTTTTTAACTTCTTTTAACTATTGACTGTCACTTTTTCTATCCTTTTTTTTTTTACTTTGGCTTTTGCATAAGTAGTCTTTGTGAAATTTCACCAGTTCTGTGCTTGTTCTGTGTCATTTCACAAGGAGCTAATGTCACCTTTCTCCAAATGACTGTTGATGTTGTTGCTGCTTTACTTGACATTTCTGGCATTGAGCTAGTTAATAATACTGATTAAAAGGTGAGATTTGGACAGTCATAACCTTATTATGTCTCCTTAATACAGAAATGATGAGGTCCACAGTGCCTAAGCCTAGGAAATGGACTTCTGAGAATGTAGCATTATATATGATATTGTGTTCTCAGCTGAGAAAATATAAATGCTCTGTGTTGAAAAGTGAGCAACCCACGTGTATCTGAGACAGGCAGTGGCCTAGCAGTAAACTCCATTGTGCTTAGTATGTGACCACATTTAGAGATTCTCCCAGTTTATCATATATTGTAAACCAATATTTGCCTTGTCTCTAAGGCAAGACTTCAAAGACAAAAAGAAACCAAGGAAACTGTCTGGAACATTCTAAAAGATTTAGCACCTTTTTTTTCCCCATCTTTCTTTCCCACCCCTGGTATTTTTAGCCTTATTTCCTTTTGGACTATCTCTACCTGTGGCAAGTGTGACAGATCCATTCTATTCAATTCAGTAGGGTTGTGCTCAGTATAGGCATATGATTTAAACTTGAGTCCTTCCTATCTTTTCTGAGATCATTTGGGAATTCTTAGTCCTGAAATGACTGTAGATCATCACAGATTACTGTCACGTTGAAGGAGGGAAACTCCTAATCATCATTGCCATTATCTCTCACGATTGTGAACTGTGAGTTCCTTGAGCGTCTTTTCACATAGGCGTGTGAAACTGGCTGATGGCCATTTTATAAAACTTTTAAACTTAACTTGACAACAAGGGGTTTTAATTTCCCCTTCTTTACTGTGAAATATATATTAGAATTATTTGTTGTAGAAATTAACTTGTAACTTAAAAACACTATGACAAATATTTACAAATGTTAAAGCACCACCAGATTTAGCATGCAAATATTTTTTTTATAGTATTAGAAGATTCTTTTGGAATTGCAAACAAAGACCTCAGAAAAGCTGCAGTAACACTGCTAACAAAGAGGTTTTTAGTTCTACTCACTGCAAAATGAATCTTGTGCACTTGTGTTATGTTTTTGCCATCTCTCCTTCAGGTTTCCCAATGATTATAGAACTTGCTGGCTAATTTCAGTAACATTTAACAGAGACAAAGTTCAGCTTTTAAAGTTTCTACAAGTAACCTATAATGGTAAAGCAACACCCACGTTATTCCTCTGTGGAAAAAGTTGCTCTGTTTGGCATTCTGTGAGAGATCAGTGTCACCCTGATAAGCACATGTTCAACCAAAAATGAAATAAAATGTAAACTGTTTCTAGTCCAACCAGTGAGAGAATATGGTGTACTGACAGAGAAGACAGTTTTGAAGGAAGATTATCTGCATAGAGAGGATACAAAGTCATTGCAAAATAATTTTGGGCATGTAAAATGCCTATAAGAAAACAGACATCGTTGATCCTACTGCTCATTGAATAACTCTGTCCCTTCCTTTATTTTCATTGGTGAAAACCATGTTCGCGTAAGTCCGGTCATTTTTTTTGGATATAGCTAACTACTCAATGGACTTAGTAAGTATGCTTTAATCTTTCCAGACAAAACACTTTGAGAGCCCCATTAGATGCTCTGTAAAATCCATTGTCTAAAAACTGAACAGTCAACACTGATAGAAAGCCAGTGTGATCAAGGCAAAGTTATTTTAGCGACTCCTGGAGAGATGCCTTAACTATGTCTGTAACTGAGCCATAGGTATCTAGGGGAGTATGCAAATGAAGTGCAATATAAACTTAGATGCTATGTGTGTGGCTTGGAGATGGATTAGAAGCCAACTTAGAGATTATAGCTAAGTGTACACACTGAAGCTTTTTAAAACATCATTTTCTCTCTCGGTAAACTGAAAGGGTAAAACATTCAGCTCTTTAGAAAGAAAATTGAGTAGTTGTCCAGCTCCCATGAAAATTAATCAGAATTTGGTCATCTGAATTCCCTGAGCAACTTGGAAAACATCAAAGTCATTCCTAACTATAAAATAAGTACCGTGGTATCCACAAAATATAATTCTTACAGTTTTAATAATACCTGGGACTAAGCTGAGCATAATTTGTTTAAGTACAGCAAAACTAGTGATTTTTTAATTTTTTTTTAATAAAAGAGCATGAATCATTATTTTATTTAAATGTCAGTGGAGAAATAGTTTTGAGGTATATTGATGCTGTCATAAATTAGGTCAAGGAATGAGGAAAGTAATGCACTATATATTAACATTTACATCCTAACTGAAACTACAATAATCATCTGTATAGTGAAGAAAAAAGGAATCCAGCCAAACTCCTTTCATTAAAATGCTGAGTCATGTTATCTGGCTTAATGTAGATTTCCTGTTGCTGTTTCTCACTGGTTTCACATACAGTTTTCCTTGAGTCATCTGTCAAACTGCTGGAAGCTTTGGAGTCAGTTTTACAGTAAATTCTAATCAGAGCCCTGTCAGGAACTGAATCTCTTGCACTTCCCTTGTATTGCTTTAATAGGGAAAAATAAGCAGTTCATGTTTAGTCTGTGAAAGGTACAAGATTCCATAGACTAATTTCATTAAGGTCTGTATCAGACTAGTGGCACTTTTCCTTCACTGTTTTCCTCTAGCTACTAAATGTAAATGCAGTAAAGGCTTCCTTCTTTCTGCCTTTCTCTTTTCTTCATTTCACCCTTCGCTCTTCTCTCTCACAGGGGAGAGCTGATGAAATGAAGGAAAAAAAAATGTCTTGCCTTCTTTGTTATACAGAAGGACTGGCATCCAGAGTTTTAACTGTTCTGAGACAAGGAAAGAGAACTAGAATTAGAGGTTAAGAAAACTATTTCAGGAGATATTTTAAGGTAAACAGGAAAGGAGTGTGAAACAGAGAAATAAGGCAGTGAAAAATTAGAATTCAAACTCAGAAATGAAGGGTTGATGGAAGACAAGAAGAGACAGGATACAGAATTTAAAAGGAAGAGAATAAAGGGATATGAAGGAGAGGCAAAATTTGGAGGAAGCAGAGATAAAGATGTTTAATGGATCATGCTATTTAATCAAACAATAGTTCCAAGGATTCTTGGAGACTTCTGGAGAATTCAGCATTTGTTTCCTGATGCTGCATCGATCTGAGCTCCAATGGGAACATCAGTTATTCAAGTGTCAGTGAGGGTTTAAACATGCAACAAGGTAATAAATAAGAGAAGGCATTATAATAGTTCAGAAGTATTTTTTAGCAATCGATATTCTGTGAGGAAGAAGTAAAGGATTTAAAGAATTTAATTCTCACTTCTATTGGAAGACTCCTCTATGTGGTCCTCCTCCCTCTCAAAATCCCAAATCAGATTTGCAGCAAATAGGGAAGATAAGTTGTGTCTTATGAAAAGAAAAAAATTAAAAAGTATGTTGAAGTAAAAGTCACATGTAATAAGGAAAATAATGACAGGAAAATTTTGAAAATAAATTGAATCCATTTGTCATGAGAAAAATGAAAAATGAGAATAACTTGTTTTATTTTACCACACATTACCTGCTGAAAATGGATGGAAACATCAAAGCATAATATCTTGAAGAACTAATTCAAAAAAGACCTCGGAGAATTTGAAATTTCATAAACTGCTACTCAGCATTACTGGCAACTTCAAAAAGTCTTTAAAACCATAAATAGTCAAAGGAAGGAGCTATGCACAGGCTAGAGAATAGCACAGATAAAACAGCAGAAATGAGGAAACAGCCTAAGTTCATGTTTGGTTTATTGCATGTAAGATTTGGTGCCAAATAGTTACAATAAAATGCAGAATGTTTCAATGCAGTATATAAACTCGGGAAGCTGAGTATAGAAGGCATGTTCTTTATTGTACATAGTAAATTACAATTCTGCAGTCCTAGCAGAGCACATGCAGTCACTTCTGAAAACATTTTTAGTACTTTTATATGCTCAGTATTGTGCATAATTGCCTCAGTGAGAACAGTTGCACATCTATTTGCTAATAAAGTAAAGATCACTTCTACTCCAAGGCAGAGTAAAGATGTTGCCAACCTTATACTTCTACTGTTGTCCCATTTAGTTGTCTATATATCTGCCCATTCTCTAATTAAGCAGAAGTGTATCAGCAGTGAATTACATTACATTAGTGTGTATTGTTTAGAGTCCTGTTTTGTACTTTGCACTTTGCTGGTACAAGAAGCAGAATAGGACAGAGCAATATGATCCCACAGACTTCCTTCAGCTCTACTCTTCTTTGAACCTTTGAGCTTCGTACGTGGCCCAGTGGTAACCTCTCGGTGTGGCACAGGAAAGGAGAAAGTCAGAATTTTGATGCCGTTGTTCCATAGAACATCTTTTCCTCTGAGTTCCTGTCATTACAGATTATAGGACTTTCCATTTTGCTGTAAAATAGTGCAGGACAGGGAGAGAGAATCATCTGAATTTATCCTGAGTTGCATTGCAATTATTTTGAAAAGTATGCCGATAGTCATTCCTCTGAACACTGCTATTAGAATTGTCAAGTAAAAAAGTAAAATTGAGTCATGTGAACTCTGATCTTTAAAAGCAGGTTTTTTGATTTCTGCTTATGAAGAGTGGTCTACTAAGTTTTGAAAATTCAGAGATGCTGAATTTTTTTCATTTAGGATCCGGCAAAAGAACAAACAAAAGCATCATGGATATAAACAACTTCGGTTTCCCTTCTTTTTTCTCTTCTTTTTTTTTTCCTCTCCTAAGTACATGAAAAAAATGTAACTGCACATAGAACAGATGTTAACCATCCAGAAAAGTACACAAAAATTAAAGAAATTAAAGACAGTTCTGGTGGCACTCAGATTTTAGTTAAACTGATAACTAGATAGAGTTGCTATTCTAACTTTGTTTTGCTTGAGGAGTAAGAACACAATATTATTATTCCATAAGCAGCAGCACCATGCCCCAGAACCTGCAAGATGTTATGGGCAAAAAGCTTTTAATGGCCTTCTACAAGGTATAAAGTACCAGAAATACAGTGCTTGCACCAAGGAGAGGGGTTAGTACCATAGTAATCAGTTTCTCCTTACATCCAAAAAGTGGTTTTGGAAAGAGATCCACCAAAGGTTAAAAATGAATCTCTGTTTCTTGAGTTTCACATGGCTATTTCTGTTTTGACCAGATGCATTTAGTCTTTTGTTATTATTACACTATCAAAAATCTCCTTTGTACATGCATATTCTAATTTTCCCAGCCTTTTAAGGAAGAGTCTTATTAAGGAATACCTAAAAATACTAGCTGAGATGCAAGAGGAAATTATAACCGGAGGGAAATAAATTGAAAGAAGGTGCGTGGAGCATCAGAAAGTTACTCTAACTTTCTCTCTGAGGATTTCAAAGCTTTCAACTTTATCTACTGTGGCAGCAACACTGTGATGGCTTTTACAGTTTTGACTTCATTTTGCTTTTTCGTAGCTTTTCTAGATTGGGGGTGGTTGTGGGGGTTTTGGTTTCATTGTGGTTTGTTCCTAGGTCCCCCTTGGAAACAATTTTCTAGGTATCCAATGTGTAAAACTTCATGCAAAAAAAAATAATTCCCTGTAATCATTGAAGGAAACAATGCAGATATAGTTCACTGATTCTGCCTTCTGCTTCCACTATGAGAGTGGTGGAACACTGGAACAGGTTGCCCAGGGAAGTGGTGGAGACATTCAAGATCAGGCTTGATGAGACTCTGAGCAACCTGATCTAGTTGAGGATGTCCCTGCTCACTGCAGGGGGGTTGGACTAGATGACCTTTAGAGGTCTCTTCCAATCCAAGGCATTCTATGATTCTATCACCACTCAAGCCAAAACTGGAAGAACCACCTAATGGAAAATTATCTGGATCCTAATTAACAAAGCTGTGATGTCTGAGGTTGAGTCAGTGGGGTTTCAACTCTGTGGTCATCTGACCAATGACCATGCACTGGCAGTGGAATTGTCACTTAATGTTTAGAAAAGTAGCTCAACTATAATAATAATTTAAAAAAAATAAAAAAATTAAAAATCCACAAGTAAATGATGCACTCCAAAATAAATTCTCAAGTAAAAGAAGAAACCTCTGTACTACCATAGCAGCATGAAATGACTTCTGTAGACCAGGAAACACTTAGGTAAGGGTTGAACATGGAACGTAAATAAGTAACAGAAAGTGCTGCTTTCATAATACTGGTTTGATCCCCATTGCAATGAGGATTAAAATTTCAGTCCTGACCTGTGACTTTCATTACTTTTGAGGGTTTGTCTCAGGTTATTAACATAATTTTATTGCAGTACTACTATGTAAATTATTGAAAGAGTTGAATATGCCACATACTATGTAATTATTCCTCCATATTCACAATAAGGCACAACTGAACATATGGCAGACATGGTTAACTGTACTTTATGCTAATCTCTGCATACTATTTAGCTCACCTAATTAACTATACATGGTGTACTAGACACTGCCTTGCAGCTGAAAATCAGGGAGGAATTCTCTGGATGAAACATTAAATGCTTGAGAGGAAAATCAATATCATACTCTATTATGATTTCCCAACTCCCAACTATCTGTTGGGGTTTTTTTTGTTTTGTTTGTTTTTTTTTATTATTATTTTTAAACATCTATTCTTTCTTCAGCAGCCAACATGTACAAACTTTGGACCAGATCTGGCCTGTTTTATCTGTAGACTACTGTAAACTTCTCTAATAATCATGTTAACATAGAACGCTAAGGAAAAACAAATTCTGAATTATTTAAATATTCTTATCAGAAACCCATTCAGTAAGGGAACCACAATCAATTCCAATTGACCTATACATGCAATGAGACCAAATAACTGATTTTTTTTTTAAGGTAAAATTCTGTTCTTGAATTAGATTCAAATCTTAACTTGTAAATTTTAGGTTTATTATAGAAAATAATCAAATTCCAGATACATGGGCATTGAGAAATACAATTACTGTTTTCTTATATGTCATAGGTTATTAGCAACTGAGAATTTGCCAGAAGGATGTAACTTCTTTGTTTGAACTTGAAGAAAGACAAAATATAAAGCATGTATTCATAGTCTAAAAATTCTTTGTATGTTTACTAATATACAAATACCAAATAGTACTCAACTGCCCTCACCAGGCAGGGCACAATGTATTACAAGGAGCATGGCAGACTCCATGGATAACTATATACCTGTTGATCACTTTCAGATGCATTACAGAAAATAAATTACCTAGCAGTGATGGACCAAGCTGGAAAAAGGAATAGAGATAGACAGTAAAGTAGCTTCATATCCAGGGGAACATGAGGCAGTGTGGCCCATCCCCATGTACACAAGCTGCTCTTAGCTTGAGCTACTCCTTGACTCAGGTTCTGCAGGATGGTTAGGAAAAGAAGCCCTCTTTCTGGTAGCCTCCTTCAGATGATGGTTTAAATTGCTGACAGCCAGTTCAGAGCCCATCTTGAATGTGTTAGTGGTTTCATCAAGCATTTGTTACTGTTTGCATTACTTTTATTTTCTTAAGGCTTCAAGCTTACCGTTTATGTAGAGATTGCTGCAATAACACTGTTTTGGATGTGGCAAAGATATCCTCAGCCAGAGAGCAGTCACAGACCTCTGTCTCCATGATAGAGTACGTATACTGGGTTGCTTGTTGCAGCTGACTGGTCTTCCAGTGTTAACAAACACACTCCTTAGGGCAATCTTGATGAGTCAATGATCAATACACCCATGCAATTAAAGCAGCAAGTATTGCTTTTACCATTTCCTTCAGACAACCTCAATTGCTTCAGTCTTCTCCAGGGGATAACTTTCCATCTTGTACTAAAACACACACCAGCATTGGACCCTTTGGCCAATTCACCAACACTATTTGCTTTAGAAACCTTAGAGAAAATACCAAGCATTTTAGAAATCAGGCATGCAAAACATTTTGGGAAAAGAAAAAAAAAAAGTTTTAGTTTTGTTCTTGCTTGGTGGTGGTGTTCTTGTGGTGGTGGTGGTGGTGTTTTTTGGTTTGTTTGGGTTTTTTGGTTTTTTTGGGGTGTTTTTTTTTTGTGGTTTGGTTTGTGGGTGTTTTTGTGTGGTTTTTTTTTTGTTGTTTTTTTTTAATTGGTATTTCTTACAATTCAAATAAATTTATTTCTGCTGTGGAGTTCTAGAACAGTCTTTCTTCACGACAACATGGTTGGATATGGGAACCCTTCGACAAACACAGCTTTTGTGTCCTTGTTGTCTTAATAGCAATAACCTCACAGAAGCTACACGTTACCAAGATACGTTATTGTTTGGTTTAACAAACAGCTTTTCCTTCCTTTGTTGTCTGTGTGCTGAATATACTTGCTCCTGCATGCACTTTATGCTGCTGCTGTAGAGGGTTATGACTTAATTAAATGTCTCTTCCTTTTTTCTTAAAGTTTTATTTCAGGACCCTTAAAAAAAAATAAAATTATAGTCAACTGCTTGCTTCTGGTCCACTTTTATCCCTCTCATTTACAATGTGAGAAAAAATTAGCACACTGGATACCTCCTAGTGAGTGGCTGACAACTAAAGATGAGTAAAAACTAATACTTTTTTATTATCTAGCCTCGAGAAAAGTTTACAGGATAACCAGCTATTGACCTTTCCAAGTAAACATATTTAAGAATTCAGTGGTTGTGGGGAGCTTAGACAAGCCACAGCATGAACCCTTCAGAAAATGTCCAAATGCTTGTACTTGAAGTTTAATAAGAGTATCACTGAAACAGGTTTTCTTTTTTTAAAATTTGTCTAACATTTCAGACAAATGCAATGGAGCTGAGGTTCCATTTTTCACATTAGATTTGCTATAAACTGGGTGTACAGTTTGAACATTTATCAAATGGCACAAACGCACACTTTAATCAGTGCCCTTCACTTCCTACACTGGCAGAAATGCTGCTAAAGTGCTATCTGAAAGCATACACTGGTGAGGAAATCATGATCACCTTGAAGTATAACAAGCAATAGACCTCGGCTAATCTCCTTCTTTCCTGTCTGTCTTTCTCACTTTCTTTTTTCTATCTCTTTTTCTTTCTTTCTCTCCTTCCATCTTCTTTTCCATTTTTTATATTTTTTAACTTTTTTTTTCCTTGTTGTCTTCTACCTTTCTGTTTATCTGCCTTTCTCTCCTTTCTTTCTTTTGTAAAGGAAAGAGCACTTTCAAATTAGCTCATTTAAATTAGGTTTCCATTTCATTGACTATGGCCAGGATTAAAGCAGGGTGCTTTTCTGAAAAATAATTTTTTTAAAAAGCATATTTGTCGGTTGCTGCCCATTTGCCATGGTGCATGTTGATCTAGAGAGAGCAGGGGATTGTTTTCTGACATGAATAACCAGAACAGATGAGCTTTTCAAGGTTATTGCTTCCCTTAACTCTTCAGGAAAAAAAAAAAGGTTGAAAATTCACACAAATCTCATTAACTGTGAACACATTTGCTTTCACTGGTTGCCTTGAAGTTTTTTTCTATACCTTCCTATTTGAGTTGTAAATATACATCCAAATTGAGGATTCATACATTTTTTTTCTCACTAACATGTTGCACTTGAGTTGTTCTCTTCCTGAGGACAGCAACATGCAATGAGATACGTTATGTCTGATTACATTTTTTCCCGTGTTCTGGAATTCTTTATTCCTGCATGTTGGGATTTGGTGGTGGTTATGTGGGGTTTTTTTTAACCACCTTGTTTATCTTTATGCTTGCTACACTGTAATGTATCATTCCTCATTAATGTTTGCAAGCTGAAGCATACATGTGTCACAAATCCTGACAGTAAATAATTAAAGTATTTAAATAAACGTGTGTCTTTATGGTAGTTTTGTGGTTGTACAAATTTGTAGAGCAAGATCTTATACTGATCTATAATTATAACTGCCACCGACTAGCACGATCCTTACTGAGGCAGATTAATTTACACATTAAACAGCCATCTGTAGAAATTTTCATAGTACCTTGTTTGCAATGCCAGGGCTCACACGGGGATTAAAAAACATAACTTGGCCTCTGGGGAATTTTTTTTTTTTAGCACTGCTATTGGATATATTTGCTGTGAACAAATTATTCGAGACACTGACACCTTGTACCCTTTGTCACTGTTTTATATCATGATCAGCAGAGGATTTTTACTGTTTTGCATATATAATGACAGCGATTGGTAAGCTAAGAACAATATTTTGTATATACAGATATGTATATTTTTTTTAAGTCTTTGACTCCATGTTAAAAATCTTTGCAATACTTCTTAACCAGAACAGATTTGCCATCATCTGTCGTCATAAAAGATAAAAACACAACATATTTTGGCTAGAGTAAGAAACATATTGCAAGCCTATTGATGCTAATTCTCTAAAACAAGGGTAACAACTGCAATGTACTGTGTAAGCGTCGTCTTATGCATGAGTGTTCGTAAGCAAGCACTACTTGTGCACTGTAAAGGGGAGAGAATAAAACCTGCTTTACCTGATACAAAAATGAATTGTAAGAGCAGAGTAGAAATACAGTGTGTAAGCCCGGTTTTGCAAGATGAACAGTGTGTTCTTCAGTTATCTTCAATCAAATGGGTGAACAAGAGAGCAGCTGGAGTTAGAAAATGAAGGTTATAGTCCTCATTTCTATCATCAACGTGCTCTGTAATGGGGAGCAAGTCACTTCCTTGCTCTGCTGTGTTTTTTCTTTCTCACTTTCTTTTCCTGTTTTACCTGTTCAGACTACCAGTGTTTTCAGACAGAAAAGAGTCTTCTAGTCCTGCTAAAGCACCTAGCACCGTGGTGCTTTAATCCACATGGGGACTCTAAGCATTATTGTAATACTAGTAAAAATAATTGTAATGAAACAGCAAAAGCACAATCACCTGCCAAATTCTGTCACAAAAATGGACTCTCTAATATGTATAGAGTGTTCTAGTATGCAATAAAATATTCATGTTACTGAGGCCAAGAAAGTCATGGATATTCATGGAATAGGTCCAAAAATAATATATTAAGTCATTTTCCATCTTAGAATACAGCTTTAAAACAGAGGTAGAATGATTTAGGGTAAATTTATAATATTTAAGAGATTCTAACTCATGGCAAAACAGGATCCAGTATGCTCACTTTTTGACCCAATAGTATATGAAAAATGGTAGCAAGAGTCTCTCCAAGCTAATTAAATCTGATTAACACTGGAAGAAATCAAGCTAATTTGTACGCATATGGGGGGGGGGGGGGGGAAGCAACTTAGTGCCAATGAATAATTGGCTACCTCTTGCTAGTATTTCCCAAAATTATCAGCTAATCACAAACCCAAGGATAGTTAAGAGATCCCAGTTACTACTGTGAGTAGGAGGATGAGACCAAGTCAACCAGCAGCTTTTTCCCAGCAGCTGGTGGTCAGATGCAGATTCTTAGGAAAGTCATCTAAGAACAAGACAAATGGACAACCCCACAGTTGAGCTTTCTAGGTTATGTTTCAGTGGTTCAGTCTTTCTGAGCCTCTCATCCAACAGGTTTAACAGCAACTGTAGGGATTTCCTTCAAAATAATTCACATCCCTTTCTGAATTAATTTTACTCTTGCTACCTACAGCAGCCTTTGTTAGCGAGATGGCACACTATGGCTAGCTGTGTGAAAAAGTACTCTTTAGTTTGTTTAAAATCTATTCCCTGATAATTGAATTAGAGAAATTCTTATTTTATTAGAATTGTCAAATAATATTTTTTCCTACTCATATTCTTCCCATTTATGGACATATGGGCATCTCAGTCACATTTTGCAGAATGAATTCTAAAACTAATTTTTTTTCCTAATTTTCTCCTCATAAAGAAACCAATCCAGTGCTTCATTTGTTTCTTTAACCATTCTTCTACTCCCTCATGTTCTTTATGCAGATAGCAGAGCCAGAACAACATCTGAGAAAACTGACACAAACCTGTAAAATTGCATGACCATCTTTTCTGCTTTGTAGCCTTCTGATAATTCCTAACCTCACAGTAATTCTTTATATTTTTCTTTCTGATTGCTCATGAGCACAGCTATGAAACTTTTAGAGGATGATCCACAACATGCCCACTTCAGGCTGTTTTATTCTTATATGAATTGAGTGCTCTGCTGGCAGTCAGTTTTCAAAGTAAAATTTTCTGAATGATATTATCAGGAATTTTTTTTTTTTATATATATCACTATTCACCCATCTTTCCAGATTATCTAGAAATTTGTTTAATAACTCATATTCTAGTATCCCTAGAGGATCCTCTTAGGGAACTCTCTCTGTTATTAAAAGCACTCCTGCACCAGGTTTCTTCCCTTTGAACCAGTATATGAAAACACTTCTTCCTATTCCATAACAGCTTATTTTCTCCAAGAATCTCTGGTGCGAGAACTATTGTGAAGACAATAAGCAGGCCATTCCTTTTCTTGCTGCTCCTCAAGTAAGGTATATAAAGCAGGACTTTCTCTGTTGATCTCCCTAGATCTGCTAACTTAATGTTATTTGCTTTGGCCCAGAAAGTCAGATAGGGCTGACCAATCCATAGTCATACAAGTCACACCTGGAACCTGGATACCATTTGACAATGGCTGATGTTTTCATTCTGCAATACCAGCATTGATTTAAGCAGCAGGTTAAGCACCACAGTTTACTGGGCAGCTATTTCATATCTGTAGCCCTTTAAAACTCACAAAGAACATCTGGAAATGTGCTGCCATTTATTTTAATGGTTTATTCTTAAACTTCTGCTGATGGTCACTCCAAGACTTGATTTCTCCTTACCATTGTCTTTTCTTTATTGCTCCATTTCCTTGGGCTCTGTTCTTACCTCAGTTGTGTATAAGGGCTGATAAACATTTCATAAAAGTTTCTTTGTACTAATATTTATCTTGTTAGCTTGTGTTAGTTCTTACTTTCCTCATCTGGTCATTACTTTCACTGATTTCTAAGAAATTCTAGTATGAAGAAATTCCTTTATTCTGCAGTTTAACCGGGTTGACTTCATCGTGTTTTCTTTTGAACTATTCTTTATTCATATTTTTCATTTTAGTGGTGTATACTTCACTCTCAGCCACTTGATGCTGAAAACCATGAAATAAAGTTGATAAACATTGAGGCCTGTTGCAATACACCTTCTGCTGAGGATTATGACCTGGTAATATTATGAAACCTTCAGAACTCTGCTTGATAATCATAAAGTGATACTACAGAAGCACTTACCAGAGAGGGTAGTGGTGGCTAATGGCACTGTGATCTGTGTTTTGCATATTCTGAGCACAGCAGAATTTCTATGCCTTGTGATGCTGGAGAGGCTTCCCTCCAATCTAGTTCCCTCCATGTCTCAGCACTGTGGTTGCAGCCAACCAAACTTTTTGTTTGCTTGGACTAATCCTACTCAGCAGGAAACAGGATGTTTGTGAAAATTTCCTTTATACCTCTAGACTTCCAGTGGGTGTGCTACAATCTCATAATATTTTTGCAGTGTTCAATTTATTTCAAGGCAGTTTGCCATATTACTCTTCTTGTTCTAAGGGGTTATGACTGTGCATGTTAAATGTGATGCTAATTTACAAACGGACTGGGACTAAGCAAAGAAACTAAGGTTCATAAGGATAATATTTACAAGTTACTAATATAAGATAAAATTGAGAAGATGATTATGAAATATTTAGTATATCTTCCTTGCAAATCATATTCTGAAACATTTATTTCCAAAGGAAGTACTCTGTAAAAGGTCTTCTCATCAAATATCATATGACATGCTTCTTGGGGATGGTCATAGGGAATGGATAGAAAAATAGATACAAAAAAAAGACATGCAGTGTGAAACAAACTCTCTCTGTGATTCCTAGACCAATTGGCTGGCAAAGGAGAGTTTTATTTGTTCAGAGATGATATAAAAATCCGTATTTGAACCTTCTGCCCAAGTTCATGAGTGAAGACAGAATATATTCTGTGTGAGTTCACTTTTTCTTTATGGGAAGAGCTATGAGGTGACAGCTAAAACAGTTACTAGAAGTAGGGAACATGGCAAACTTTAATGTAGTGATCTGATAAGATTGATTTTCTTCACAGTAAGTGTGGTATCCCAGTTTATGCAATTCCAAATAACTTGGGGAAGGTTAAACAGTCTTGTAATATGTGCACAAATAATTTTCACACAAAACTGTACTTTGTCATTACAAGAGTGACAATTACCATCGCAATTACAACACAATTTTCAAAACTACACTAATTCCAAGTACAGGAATAATACCTCTACTGGGTATTCCTTCTATTTGATAGTGCTGTTCTGCACTGCTGGTCTGCTATCCTCTCTATGAGGATTTCAGAATATTCATGTTCATGCTCTAATCATGTATTTCTACACCTGAACAAAAGAATGCTAATAAAAATGTGCACAGTAACATGAAAAACCTAACAGTTGCCTGGAGACTTAAGGAACACATTTCCAAATATGCATTAGTCTTTGCTTAGGCTGCTTTCCTAAAATACAGCTTGTCATGATTGGATTGTCAGGATTCAGAGGAGCCATAATTTGCAAGACCTTTTTTTGGGTGTGGAATAACTATTTACACAGTCCCCAGTCCAAAGCTATCAATGGTTTAGTCTCCGATTTCTCAGAAGAAATAAGTTGTGGCAGGATCAAGCAATTGACCCAATGACTAGACAGGATTTAAGTTCATCTAAAATTACAGCTGCCAAGGGCTGTACTCCCACCCACCTCATCTAAGAAATACCTGAAATTCGCTTAGTACCCTGTGGTGGGTTGACCTTGGCATAGCACCAGGTGCCCACCAAGGCCTTCTATCAGTCCCCCCAACCCCCTTCAGCACGGCTCGCAGGGAGATAATAAGACGCAAAGCAAAGGGGTGTGGGTTATGATAGACAAGATGCTATTCTCTACTTCCCGTCCGCAGGCGATGTTGGGCTGAGTCCAGGAAGCAGGGCTCCAGGAACACGTAGCAGCCACTTGGAGGACAAAGCAGAATGCCCCCCTCATCCTCCTCCTGCCCTCTCCCTTTATAGTTGAGCTGACGTCATATGGTATGGAATATCCCACTGGTCAGCTCAGGTCGGCTGTATCCTCTCCCCCATCCTGCCCCCCATCCTCTGGTGCCGTGTGAGCACTGGCAGTCATAACACGGGTGTGTTATCAACACCCTCCAGCTCCCAGTGCTGCAGCGTGAGGGCTGGATGGGGAAAAGCAGCTCAGCCAGACCCACTACATACCCACTTAATGCATCACATCAAATCGTGGCTTCCAGATCCAACTTCTGTGCTCCAGTTTGGTGGCTCACTGCAAAAGCCGGGTAGATCTGGACCTCTGCACAGGCAGATGCAAAGACTTATAAAACAAATGCAGACCATTAGGGAGTTCAAGCGCAGCGTAGACATTTTGCTGAAGTTTTTGCATTTCTGTTTTGGACTTACATATCCAACATCTTGGTTTTGCTGTGAGTGTCCTTTCTCTCAGTGGAACCTCCGAGAAACGCAAAATCAAGTTTGCACAATTATGACCCATTACAATTATTTAAATACAGGATAGCAGAATTTATAGTGTTTCCTATATTAAGCATGGCCAAAAGCAAAGAAATATTGTAGATGAAGGTGAGTTTTCCTCTAGCTGGAGGAAAATTAGAAAGATTTGCTAGGTCACTTCTGTGCTTCTTTGCCTGGCAAATATCTTCCATGTGATAATGTTTGAAACCATGGTTTCAGGATTATTAACCACCTTGTATGCCAGTAATCATTACTTTTACTGGAAATTTAAAATATAGGAAATGTTTGAAGAGTAAAACTAGAAAAGGTGGTCCTAATCTAGATAAATTGGGAGGACAAACTGAAATTTTAAAATCTATACAATCTGTAAACCAGATGGCTCAGAGGGGAATTTAATTGTAATACATAAAATCTAATATGCTGCAGAGACAGACAATCCAGGTTACTATTTTTCCCCTAAAACAAATATTGCAGCAAGAGGACATACTGTAAATTGAAATTACAGAAGAACTTTAAGACACAAGGAAGCAATTTTTTCCCTAACTAAAAATTGTTCTGCAAAACAAATGTACAGAAAAAAAAATCCACCACAGTCTTCCAGAAACAATCAAATGTTATTATATAAGAAAGCTGAGATAGAAAAGTATGCCTTAATTTGTCAGCTGTTTTGCATTAAATACAAACTTCTTAGGCCATTATATTTTTTCATACTGTGTGTACATGTAAACAGAGAAGTTCAATTGTGTGACAGTTTGGAGACACGATTAAGAATTGCAATAATAAAAAAAAATTAAAAGGTTGTGTGAGGGAGATGATATTTATTTATTTTCTGGAAAAAAAATTATTGGAGGAAACTAAGAGTATGGCTGTGTTGAAATGTGCAGACAGCCACAACCTTACTCATCCTGTGCTGTAAGCTAACTGGGAACATGCCAGATTGGGTCCAGCACTGTATAACCATACAGTGTGTTGGAGGTGAAAAGTTCCACTGTAAGATATGTCTGCATTCATCTTTGTAGACATGCCCTAAGTGGGGAAAAAAAGAAAAAAAGAAATCTCAGTTTGCATATACACTGAAAAATTCCTAGAGCTTGGCAGCTAAGCTCTCCAAGGATTCCTCTGCATTAAAAAAAGTGCCGTTCTGGGGCTGAGCATGATTCACTGCAATTTTCTCTGTGGTTGTTCCTCCTACCATCTAGAGTCAGGGAAAATACTCCTTCAGGGAGCCTGCTGTCTGGTGTTTGGGGAAGGATTAAAAAAGAAAGGGTGCCAAACCCAGAGCTGTCGGTAATAGAAGGGCAAGGCACGTATGAGAGCCTGGAGATTGAAGCTGTAGTGGACACCTTAGGTACGGAGGGCAGAGAGGCAGTGTTGGGGCTGGTGCAGCCAGAAAGGCACCCAGCCGGACTGCCGAAACCATGCACCTCGGGACCTATGGCAGCCACAGTGCTGAGCAGGAGGCCCAGTCCACACTCTGGGCATTCCTCTGCTACCTGCAGCTGGCTCTGAAACTTCCTCACAATCGTGGGGCTTTCCCCTCTTGCCCTCTGTGCCAGGTGGATGATGTGTGTTATCCTGCTCATAGCTGGTCTAGTTGCTTAGGTACTGGCATTATTGCAGGACTCCAAGGGCACTCACATGCCTCACAGCCCATCTGGCCTCCCCTGGGGCTCCCCCTGAGCTTGTCCATGGCCAAAGACTCCATTTCACACATGCAAGATATAAAGGGATTCAAATTATTCCTGTCAGCCCTTCAGCAAAACAGCATCTTTTCCCCTTTCTGGTGATTTTTTTAGCTCTGACAAGTGCCAGATCAACACTGCTTACTATTAGTAGAAAGGGAACTTGAATTTTTGAGTCCATATGCACAGATGTTTAGTTGTTGACTTATGTGACTATCACCACTGTCTAGCAATGGGATGAATCTATGGAAATAGAGATCTTGGCTCTTCTACTGGTGCAAACAGAGCTGCGATCTGCCACACAGACATGCACAGTAGTCCAGATTTGGGTTGTCTAAATTCCCTTACCTGTGTTTCCTGCTAGTTGCTTGGAGGTCTTCAGGGGCACCTAGCCAGTGGGAAACATTAGATTAAGGAACTTAGGGAGAACTGAAGCCATCTGAATCTGGGCCATTGTCTCATCATTGCTTCATCTGTAGAACAGCTTCTCAGGAATTCATTTGACTTACTCATTTTAGCTATTTTGATCATTTCTGTGCACTGGTTAGTTCTCCAAATTGCCACTAATACATAACAATCACAAAGGCAGCAAGGTAAATCCCAGCAATGTAGCACAGCCCATGTCTCCAAAAGAAATTCCTGTACATTCCATAAAACATTGACAGTATGTTCCGCAAAGCTGGTAAAGCCAGTAAGTTGGTGGTGTTTATAGCAACATGGATAACCAATGTGCACACAACTTTTCCTGCAAGGTTGATACAGGGAATTAGAAAGCAAAACTGAAAAATAGTGGGTATCAGCTACAAACCACTCAAATGTAAAGACAGCAGGGTATAGAAGATTCTTGGCTAGAAAATACTTTCTTCATGGGGGATTTTAGCTGCTCATAAATCTGTTGGGAAACAGATATATCTAAGCATGCCTTGTCAAAGAGAGAATTTCATCATTTGCAAAAAAAGGCAAAACTGCCCTAGATCTAATTCTTACTGAGAGGATGGAGTTGCCTGAGGATATGAAAATAAAGGAATATCTTGGAGCCAAGGACCATAAGCTGTTTAAATTTATTATGGCAAATGACGGATCTGTTGCAGAGTACAAAGACAACAGGCCGAACTTATATTAAGACATCTTAGTGAAGTTCTTGGACATTTCAAGGTCAGTATCAATGTTGTCATTGACTCCAGGGGCTCCAGAATTTCACTTTTGATTAATAAAAAGCATGGAAGATGACTGAGGAAGGATATTAAAATCTTCCTCTTTTCTACTGCTCTTAAACAAAGAAGCAGATGATGTTGCTTCACAAGAAAAGAGCCTGAAGTTCAGTAAAACAAATACAAAATTCTACTGAAATTAGAAGATAAACAGATTATAGCCAACGGAGCACCCTCTGTCACTGTAGGATAAAAGTTATGGGGCTGTGAGAACAAAAAAGATTTTAAGTGTTCCTAAAATTCCTAATGAGAAAGTTCTTTCAATAGAAAAGGAAGATTACATTAATAACAATTCAGAATTATAAAGATGATGAATTATTATTTAAAAATATGCCCTTAACAATAATAAAAATGAAAAAGAATGGAAGACGGTAAAGATAAATGTGAACAATTAACAGAGAGGTCTTCCTATGAATTGGCTCTTACAAAAGAGTAGATAAGCGCACATTTCACAGATCTGAACACAGCTGAGTCAGTGCTCCTTAATGTTGTTGTCCTCTGATATTAAGAGATTCTGCAAACATGTTTTGTAGCACAAATATTTGCTGAAAAGCTACTGGAAGAAACGAGGAAGTTTGTCTACAAGAAAATTGCAGGAAGCCTAGCAATTACCTTCTATTTAGATTAATCACTGAAGTTTTTGTCATGGAAGTCAGGGCTCAGTTTAGGTATCCAGAAGCACATGTACATCTTTTGGAGAGTCAAGCCTGCTAAAAAACTGAAACAAATAATAAATAAACCTCTTATCCAGGCAGGAACAGTTAAGAGAATGACCATAAGGTATGAAACCTGATAAAGTACTCAATGTCAGTTAGAATTGCTGGGTATCTGGGTATGTTAAATGTAGGCTCAAATAGAGCATCAGGAGAGTGCCGCTGTGAAAAAAAGAGCAAAATCATGAAGGAAAGTATCCAGTTCCTAGAAACTGAATCTTTCTGGAGAATCCTTTAAATAGAGTTCAATAGAAACCATGATTCCATTATTTACATGATGATGATGATGAAAGCTTCTTCCTCTGCTGCCTTTACGTCTTTAAATAGGTTCCAGCATTTTAACAAGAGGAACTGCTGCTTGCCTTGTTTTCTAATAACCTCTCTTTTCTTATCACTTCAGGCGTTAACAGTCAAGAATCTGTTAATCTTCAGAGCATGATTTAGCTTGATTAACATTAACATTAACAATGTATCATTTCTTCTTTACTGGTTGACTTAATAAGGGAAATTTAATGAACTCTTCACCTGTCTTTGTTACCCACCTTTCAAAATGTAACAAAATGCTCTTCCACTTTTACAAATGAGGAAATTCCTCAGCTCTGTATGTTCAGATGCCATGGTCTGGGGAGCAACATTGAACCACAATGGCAGCAGCTCCCAGCCTGCAGAAAAGCCACCACAGGCACTGAAGAGGATATGCCTTTCATCCACAGCTCATCCTCCTACCCGAGGCCATAACAGAACTCTAACTGTGTGACGTGGGAGGAGACAGGTATCCAGGTATTTATTAATCTAAATTACAGAGACATCTACTCTCTTGCTCTTGCATTCCTCCACCCCAGTCTCTTCCGGTAGCACCACTAATCAAGTTCTTTCATTTGAAGCCCCTGCTATAATTTCACTGCTGATGGAACAGAAAAAAAACAATCCTTCAGCTTGAATTTTAAAAATACTGTGTTCTGCAAACACAGCAAGAAATTCTGACATATTCTTAGTCCTCTTCAAGCCAAGTTCATCCAATTCAAATTGTAATTGCATGTAGCTAGGGAAGCCATACTGCAGCCATATTAACTTGGACTAATATTGCAAAACAATTCACATAAAACAGAAATGCTCAGTGTGTTGGGTTTTATGACAGCGTGCAGGATTACTGGTAAATAACACTGGGACACAAGTAAGGCTTCTCCAGAAATAACCTACAATATGACAAAATGAAGGCTACAGAGACACTGAGATATTAAATACAAAAGACCTTTCCGATTTACTTACAGCATTCAGTATAACGGATTTATTAGCAGTTCCTATCTTTATGGTAAATGATGCATAAATGATGGCAAAGGTGTACAAGAGAACTGTATAAAGACTCTCGCAGAGTGAATAAATTGGTTGAGTGCCAGCTTTTCTAAGGGTGAGTGGTTCCACTGCCTTGTTTAGGGCATATCATGCAATGATGGATGTAAAATTACAACATTTTAGAATGCCAGCAGTTCAAGGGAAGATTCCAAATTTATGAGGGACAATGCTCTTATTCTAATAAACCAAACACGTGGCATCAGCCTCTCCCTGTAGGAGAATCATTTTTCTGTTCCAAGGCAGGAGAGGTGGAACAAAACACCTTGTACACACAGGAACTCAATTTTCCTGTATAGAACTGAAGCTCAGCTGAAGACGAGGCAAAGTCTTTTTTTTTTTTCCTTTGGTTTTTATAGTTGTACCTGTGTATTTTTAAGGCAGTCATTTCCACATGCAATAATGTCATTTTGAAATGAGACCAGCATTCCAGTGAGCTTTCTGCAAAATTCCTAGCTTCTTTTGCACCGTAGTCCATTGCCACTTCCAGGGGGCTTTCATAATATACATAGGGAAAATGTCAATTCAAATTCAAAGGCAGAGAATACCTTTTTTGATGAAGCATCCTGTATATCATGTACTAGCTGGAGGTGTTCTCTGCTGCTTGACAGGGAACAATGACATGACAAGCAGGGAGAGAAGGAGCTTTTAACCAGTTTAACGTGCAGAGAGTTGGCACTCACCGAAAAGCCATTTGCCTGTTTGCTATTTTTTTTAAGTATGTCTCTTTCCTTTGACTTCTCATTACTCCTGTAATATACAATTTGTCTTCTGTTTGTAATTTTCTGCTGCAGTGGTTCCAAAGGTTCAAAATAATCTCTTTCTACCTTAGTGGAAACAAGATAAGGGAATGCGTATCTAAATAGTTTGCTTATTCCAAAACATATTTAGTATACCTTTCGCTGCTGTTCTTTTCTTACTGCTGCTGCAAAGGCCTTATGTGAGTATTACAGTGTTTGTGCTCTATACTTTCCATACTTCCTGGGAGTGACTGTGGCCAAATGCATTTTACATGAAAGAAAATGGACAAGATTTTTTCTAAATAACCATTGCCATTTTCTCCTGGGAGAGAGAATTAAGTCTATTAAACTGAAGGCAACACAGAATTCTACTTGAAGCTAAGTAGCATATTTTGAGCTGTTATCAGGCACATTACATGACATTGAAGATAAAATTTAAGAATCAGTGGAATTTCTACCATTCTTGCATGCAGTTTATTTTTCAAGTTAAGCTTTCAAATATTGAAAGTTCACATACAGTGCCTTGATCAAAAATGATAAATGAACTACTGAATTAGAAGAAGATGCTGCTATTATTTTAACCAGTAAACTAACTCAGGGTTAATCTGGGTGTTATTTAGCCTATTGAAAGTGTTTTGAGTGAACATATGGTTTCTATTGTGAAATCAAGGCACAGTTTTAACTATGAATATAGATAATTACCCTTTGGACTTTAAACATTTATATGTGTCACGTTATGTTGGAGCATTTTTCATGGTCAATAGGTTGAAAGGTTATAGAGTCGAAAATGTAAATTGAGTGTGTTTTGAGTATCACTATCCAGTGTAACGATAGTACAATTCACTGCTGCTCTCTCTTGGAAAGAGGCAGTAATAACATGCAGTGAGCACAAGCAATGTAACGGAATATTTATTTAAATACAGATTGTTATGGTAAAAGATTTTAATATGAGAATTACAGGAATTCAACCATAGTATATATTGCTAGAAAATCCCTGGTTACTGGAGCTTAATTTGATATATATACACAGTATATTTGGGGGTCTAATTATAATTCTAACACTAAAACCTTTAAATAAACTGTGCATATATGTGTGTGTGTGTGTACGCGTGCCTTAGAGCCGGCGGTGTTGCTATATCCCCACCAATACCTTCTGCTCTTGATTTAGGCTTGAAAGTGTGTTTAGTTTCGCTCCCCGAGTGTAGCCCTTGGCAACATCCCCTTGCAAGGAGCTAGACATTATGTCTGCTCTGAGAACGGCTGAAGGACCCAGCCAGTATGTGCTGAGGAGTATTAACGCCCTGCCTGCGCAGCGGCTGGCTCACAGCAGCCCCACCACTGTGCCTCTGCCGGGGCAACCCCGGGGGCCCGGGATACCACCCCATTAGGAGTTCTAACAGACTCTTAATAACCTACTTCATAGACAGAAAGCTAAAAGTGCTTCTGGTCCCTCGCCTAAAGAGGCACATTTTCACCCTGCCTTAACAAATGGAAGTGTTTGGGGTGAGGTGAGCAACTTCCACTTTGCCCTCATGGATCGCTAAGATGTTGAGCAGTAGGGTTACATTTGTCTGCAAGACAGCTCCTGAACTTGAGCTTGTTTCTTCAGGGCTGGCAGGTATTTCTCTCAACACCAGTGCACACTCCAGTATGGGTGTAGCCTGGTGTTCACTGTAGAACACCCCTGTTATCTGTTGAACTTCCATCCATTGACAACCCAGGAAATACATCGCCCAAGACAGCTTTAATCAAAATTAGTTAATTACTTAATAATTAATAATTCTGGAGTACTTAATGTGCATTAACAAACACAGAGTAAGGCATTAAATCCCAAACAGTTGCTATAAGAAAAACAAAGACTCCCACCCCCCCCAAATAAAATGAATATTCTGTGATTATGTGTTAATTTTGTTTTATTATGTTTTAAATACATATTTCTATGCATTGTATCAGATTTTGGAAGAGAATACAGTCTTTTTCCATGCCTACTAAAGAACATGGAAATCTCTTTTTTCCCTGTCCACACATGTGCTTTATGTAATGAAAGCCATTTTAATTACAGAACACCTCTATTCCTGGTATTTCCCATTTCCAGAAACATAAAGAAAAAAAACAACAACAACAACAAAAAAAAAACCACAACATTTTTTAGTCACTTCTGGAAGTATGCATATTCAAAATACCCTTTGATTATTCTCCACACTGTTGGACTGCATTCAGACCTGCTTCACATATCTATTGCTTTCCATGGCAACCTGTTTTTTAGCACTTTTCATTACTGTTTTCTAACTTCTGAAGAATTCCTTTCCCTTTCTCCCTCTCCTCTCCCTCTCCTTCTCTCCCTCTCCTCCTCTCCCTCTCGCTCTCCCTCTCCCCTCCTCTCCTCTCCCCTTCTTTCTCATAGGTGCTCAACCCCTGTCAACTGTCAGTCTGTGAACCACACAGTGAAGTTATTCCTAATATCTAGTAACTTCTTCTCAGTAATGGCAATTAGGAGAAATTCATTGCTCTGTGAAAAATACGAAATACTCATATTTGGAGATGTTATCAGAGATTTTTTTCATTGGAAAAGATGGAGGGGTTTTTTTGAGGATTTTCACTTAGATATATAATTTTGTTTCAAGTCAGTTCAATCTTAAACTGTGTGGCCCTATACTAGTTGCTGGTTTGATGTCTAATAGACTTTTTTAGCTGGACTTCAACTTTTAATAAGACCCAGCTGTTGAGTGGACAATGGATTATGCTATTTTAAAGATGAATTCTCATAATCCATGTGCAGTTTGTGAAATACAGTTTCTGAAATGTTTTGGACCAGTTTAGGTAGCAAGCATTTTTATTTTGGATTAACTGAGATGATGCGTGATAGTATTTACTTTTACTGATAGATAAACTGAGTATCATTGGCCTACTTGAGCTGTGTCAGTGTCACAGAATTTAGTTGTTGCTAAAACTGTTAAGGTGAAAAACTATTGAGCAGATTTCCCAACTATTACCATTAATTCTCTTTACTTTTTGTGCTACAGTAATATTAAAAGGAACAAGCTGAGAGTAAGGGTCTATTTTGTTAGACACTATAAAAGTATATAGTGGGAGATCTTTCCCGAGAGAGTTTAGAATATCTGTGGAGAAGATGACATTGAAAAGGGGGAGCAGAAGGAACTGAATGCCAATGGCAGAATCAGAAATAAGAAAATAGTATTTTATCTTTAATTTTAAACCTCAACTTGCATGCATTTTGTTTATTGTCTTTCTGTGCATCATTTTGCCTTTTTCTGTGTCCTTCCTTTACTTCTTTTCATCCTCCTCAATTACTTAGTCCGAAACCATTTTCCTAAAACATTCAGTTGTAGGACTTAATTTTAACCTATTCTGTTTAGGTTTTTATATCAACTCTTCAACCAGTATATGTAACTCCTCTGTAAGGAAGTCTGTCTTTCTTCTTCCACTCCTATATAAAGTTTGCACTTCTGCCTGCTGTTTTGATCTTTATCGTTTGTGTGCAGACAGAACTTTTAGAATCCTTGAGTAGAAATGTGCAAACTCGGGGAAAAACAAAAAAAAAATCCCTGAAGATTTTAGAACCCAGTGGTGTAGAAAAAAATTATCATGCTTTTCTTTTACTGGTGAAAGGGAGGAAAGGTGCTACCAGAGCTCTCCAGAAGTTGTGCCTTCCCACCAGCTGGCATTGGAGTTGAGCCTAGAAAGAGTTGAGAACTGCATTTTGTCTCTGCAGGTTGAAGGGGAATTCTGGCAAATACTGCATTTACTTAGAAACAACTGCTGCATGGAAATACACCTTCAAATACAAAGGAATCCTTTTTTGCTTGTGACTTCTGAAGTCACTTAAGTGATCACTGTATTTTAGATCACATCAGAGTGGAAAGTCTCCCAGAAGTCTCCTAGAAGTCTCCCTTGGCCTGCCTGTCACTGTTTCTGTATCTGTGAGGCCACAAGCTGCAACTGAAAAAATACTGGAAATGGGGCTGCTACATGGTTTTAATCTCCCCTCTTCCTCCCACCAAAAAGATCTATTTTTATTGCCTTGCAAATATGCATTCCTATTTCTCTCCTAATAATGTTATCTTGCTGATAGTTTGACTAAGCTCATGTTGTATTCAAAACTATGTCCTAATTAAGGTCCAATTCCAGTATTTCTCCTTAGATATTCAGTGATTTTGCACACTGTGAAGAAAGACATTTTTAGAAAATATGGGCCACTTAATTCCCGTTAAGTTTTGTGTAACAGATGGTATAGTTATTTGATTTATGCATTCACCTTCACGTGGCCCTGCTGACTGCCAGGTTTTTTTAAACCTCTGAAATTCTTTTTTGTTATGCACTGAAACTTCACCCTTTCCACGGCATGAAATATTAGTTTTAGTTAGAAAAATCTAACTGCGTGCAATTTTCACGTTACTGAAATTGTGCACGGTCTGGTGATTAATTGTATTGTCTTGATCACAACCTCAGCCTGATGTTCAGGGCTCATTATAATGGGAGGAATTCAGCAGAACAGGAATCTTAACCGGGTGTGGCTTATTAAGGCGGCAGTGCCCAATTTGAAGGCCATAAAGGATTTATATCAAAATGGTTGCTTTTAGCTACTTTCCCAGGATCACAAAGATACAATAAAGAAAGGACAACGTAGCTTGCTCATGAAAATCACTGACATCCATCATGCGCAAAAGCAGCTCAGATTTGTTCCTCCCTTGAGTGGGAAGAGTTGCAATATACCTTTAGTACAGCACATTCATACCAAACACCTTCAAAACTTTCTTTAGTTTGACACAGATTACAGTTCCTAATGCACAGTTTGTGTTACGTACTGAATCATGTATTTCTCAGCTCTCAAGGAAATGCTTTTATTTCCTCAGAAGGTGCCCTTACAGCATCAGTACAAACACTGAGGTAAGGTAAATCTTGTAGGAAGCCATCAACAGCATTTAACTTGAATTCAACCTAGGATTTATATTTCCATTCTGTGTTTTATGCAGGCTAATCTGAAGTGCGGGAAAACAGGAGGTGGGGAGAGATCTGGGGAAGAAAGCTTTTTATCAGCAGGTAAAACCTGTCTTCACCCCAGTGTCAGTGGTGGTCCCTCCCAGACAACGTTAATGTGCTGGTGAGAAGGTGTCAAGTGGCCAGCAAGGCTCATTACCCATCAGAGAAGCAAGGCAGCCTGCTTTCAGGACAGAGATTTAAGTAGGATTGTTACTCCACCCTTAAACTTTGTGCAAACCACGTGAGTTGGGTGTGTTTTTGTTTCTACTGTTGTGAGGAACTACACCCTGACACTTCTCTGCCTCAGAGTAAAACTTCACACCTTCTCCCAGATAGAGAAAACAAAGTCTAGATGAAGGGGCTATGCTTGACATTGTAGTTTGCTGCCATTTCATCGTGCTTTGCTGGCATCAGGTGACAGTATCATCAGTTAGAATGTTTAAAGTAGCGGCTCCTCGCAGGCCAGTGCTGGTTTATGCTTCCTTAAACCTGGCAAGTATTTTCCTACCATTAAGAATGGGACTGTGCGTGCTGTGAATCTTTCAAAAAAAAAAGACTTCTGCAACATTGTTTGTGACCACAAAGGATTTGATCTGGTGACTTGACACCTGTTTTCTCGTAGTATGTGCCTCTGAAACAGGAAATAGTATGGGAATTCTAACACCTTAGTGTAAATATTGAGTGCTTGAAGATAGTGACTAAGGCCGGTTTGCTTGTTATTAGGGAAAACAAGGGAAGAGGCAAATTGTCTTTGAAATGCAGTTGAAGCTCAGTCCTTGTCAGATCCAGAACTTTACCTGAGGTGCTTTTTTTCTTTCACTTTCATTGGTTTTGGGGAGCCTTTGGCCAAGGGAAGCACCATTTTATGTGCTGCTAAATTTGCAAACCTCCCAAGCACTTTGCAACTGGCATGGATCAATGTTTCCTAATGTGACCTAATCTAGGTGATCCTGCTCTGTTAGGGGGGTTGGACTAGATGATCTTTTGAGGTCCCTTCCACCCCCTACCATTCTGTGATGATTCTGTGATTCTTTCCTTTTTTGGGGTATCTTTCATGCTTTAGCACTAGCTCTAAATGAGATGCAGACAAGCTAAGAGGACTACCTTTTACTCATTTCACATGCTTAGGAAGGGTAATACTGAATGCTTTCAGTAGTTAGTGAAGGGTAGGAAGATGATAATGAGAAGCAATTAATGACAAGAAAGCCACTGGAGATGTAGGTTATCATTTCAATGCCTTGTCTTAATTTTCATAAGGATTGTATTTAAATTCTCCTTAATACTTAAAAATTACAGATGAGGCAGTGTATATTTCTTGAAGGAGGTCCATTTCTCAGGTTGTGCATGTGACAAATGCTGTGATCCCTTAATCACATGCAGCTGATGAAGAAGTTTGGCAGTGGACACTCCTTCTTTGAAAAGGAATACACCAGTGGAACATCAGCCTTGCCAATATCTGGTGTTATGGGAGGCTCTTACAAGGAAAAGGGAGAAGGATAACACCCACTGAGAACAGCAAGTCTGATATGGGCTGATGAGAAAGGGAATTCCCAGGCAGGGGGGGCTGAAGCAAAGGGAAGGTGGGTGTCCTGGCAGGCGTTAGTAAAGGAGAGTACACTCCAAAACTTACAGAGTGTCGGTGGAAGTGGGGCCTCAGGAATTAGTGAGCCAAACCAAAACAGATCACCCAGGGAAAGCAGCATTGTTTCAAAGCCTTATGAGTATTGTCTCAGTGTGTGAGAAGGGAAAGGCAGGAGAAATGCTGGCAAGGTCTTGTGGTGAGCTGCCCTAAGTAAGGTACAGCAATGTCCTGTCTGCATGCATTCCGCTGCTGGCTTCCTATGTGGAGCTGCTCACACTACAGTAAGATTACCTGTCCCACAATTAGCATTCCTACTTTTTGTATGTACTGCTCTTTCTACTGTTTCTTAGTGACTGTGGAAAACTAGACTGTGGCTAGTGTTGGGGTATATGTTTCTTTAAGAAGGTGCTCTACAGAGATATCTTAGAATTAGCATGTGTATCATGAGACATAGAGGTTGCCATGGTAAGTACACATTTTTTAATTGAATAGCAGACTAATAGGCACATAAAACCTCCATAACTTGTTGGCACATAAATTACCTCTCCTGGGGCTGTGGGCAATTAAACATACTTCTTTTCTGAAATTCTTTCCAAGTCTTTTTCTCCATTTTTATTTAGATTGGAGCCTCTCATATTTCTTTTCCTTTTTCCCTCAACAATACTTCTTGGGGTTTTTTGGTCCCTTTTGGATCGCTCTATCTGTCTCTCTCTCCTGCCTTCTCTTGAATATCATGTACTTCACAGAGCAGGGTAATAACGAAGATATTGAGCTATAAAAGGGGTCTGGTTCCTTTTTTTAATTGCTATTTAAAAAGCATAATTTGGTAAATATGATATTAATGGAATTCTCTGAGTGCAAAGCAGTGTGAGGCTTAATACAATATCACTTGCCTGTTTGGAAAAATAAATAGAAGTGTCCGTTAAATCCCAAAAGGTATGTTCATATCAAATATATACATTAAGTAGGTGTTGTAATAATCACCTTTATGCAGCTCCCTAAGGACACACATTCTCCCCAGAACATAAGTTAATGAAATTTTCTAACTTTAGAAAATGCAGTAATGCTGCTGTAAATCTTGTTTGCTTCTTTTGCTTTCTTTGAATTATTCTGATTTGAACTGGCTGGCCCAGAGATCTTTTGATATTATCCTCTTTCCTGACAATACTTTCTTCATTGGGCACGCTTTATTTTGATCTTCCAGTGCTGTAATGAATACATTATTTGCCTATGTGTATTGTTTCAAAAGTGGGCATTGTCTCTAATCTCTTCAGCAACACAATAAATCACGAGCTGAGGCACTGCCTTCTCATTCCAGTTTTTAAAGATTTTTCTTTTTGCTTTTTTTTTTTTTTTTTTTCCTTTTCTGGTTACACAGTTGTTAGAGAAGCAAATTGAGAAAAGGTTATTTGTGCTTGCTCATACCTCAGCTTTTTTTAGAACCCATATTGACAAATTTTCAACTCAACATTGTATTTTGTAAAGAGCGCTGCCCGGAAATCACTGTGGCTTGAACAATAAGAAAATTCAGGACTCCAGGAGGCCAGCGCAACAGGATATCCATAAGTAACAACGCCTACTTGTCAACAAGGGGTGAGCTTAACAGTCTTGTTCCTGGCTGTGACAAACAGCCAGCAGAATTCTTAGCAAGCTGGGATGGAGAGCAGCAAATAAACGCACAAGATAACTCTGAAGAAAGATTAGGTGCCACTCACTTGATCTGTTCCTTTGCAGAAATCAAGAACAATTTAAACCAATAATGACTAATAGTTTTCCACAGATATCCTGACTTTTATGCTATTGCAGTACAGAGTTCATCCACCTTTGTTTTTTTTGCTTTGATTTTAGTGTTCATTTTTTATGATGTTCATTTTTTATGATGAAAGTGGTCTTCTCTTGCAGGAACAGATGAGTAGTGGGTTTTCTTTCTTTTTTTTTTCTTTCCTTTTTTTTTTCTTTCCCCTGAGTAGTTCAAAGACACCTTTAACAACTCGGAACAAAAGGAAATTATGGTACAGATCAAGGGATTAAAAAGCAATGTTTTTACAGATTTAAAATAAAATATAAACAGCTGTTGAGAGATGAATGGCACAGAGACAGTTGTTGCCAATTCATTAATAATACCAACACAAATCCACTCTGTTTATTATGTTTTTAACCCATGTTTGTCAATAGGGAAAACAATCATAATCTGAACTTGCAAAAATAATGACTGTATACCAGATAGGTTCAGCGTAGAGATTTGAGAATACCAGCATGACTAGTGTTTGCCATCTGTGTCTGTGTAATCAATATTTTCTAACAGTGTAATGAGAAATAGCTCATTTAATATCCTTGCCCCATTGGCCCAAACAATTAGTTGCTGTAAGTTTGTTTTGAGGACAGGAATAGAGACTATAGGCAGTTGTGTGTATTAGTGCAACCTGTCTCTAGCTGGAGGAATTTGCACAAAGTCTGGTTCCTTGAATGCGACAGAAACAAACCTGTTGCCAGCTCTCCCTGAGGATGGAAAGTTTTGTCAGTCGCTCTGGTCTCTCTCTGGATTATTCACTCAACTGCTTTGTTCCTTGCTACTTTCTCTTCCAGCCATATTCAGCCTGCCAAAGTGTCCCTCACTGCCACAGTATGAAGCTCCCTGACCACCTTGGTGGCTCTCACAGCCCATTGCTTTGGCATGTTCCCTTTTGGCTGCAGGAAGGCACTGAAGTGCTCCTCCTGGCCATCTGAAGGAGGGATGGTCAACAGTCACACAGGTGTAACCAAATCCGTGCCATGCAGTGGGAAGTTTGAGAGCTTCTATTAACAATTTACTGTAGTAGTTTCTTTGATATAGCCTATCCAGCACACTAGAAATACTGCTTTCTGATGGAGTAATAACAGGGCATGGCAATGGTGGTCAAGCTTGAAGTCTGCAAGTCCTACAACAAGTGCAGAGAAAGGCCCTGGGACAAGCAGGGGTAAGGCTTCCTCAGCTCTTGCTAAGGACTTTGGCATTCCCATGGGACTTGGAATACAGGACAATGGATTTTTGTACTGGAGTGGTAAACTGCATCAGGCCCGAGTCTCACAAAATGTGTAACAGCTCTCTCACGTAGAAAACATTTAATTTCAGTGTATATTTATAGTAAATTTCAGGCTGTAAACTGCAGGAATTAGGTTTTATGTGGTTTTTTTTCTCCCCTGTGAGGATCTCACTATCTCCCTTTACCTGTAAGTTATATAACTGATAAACTACATTCTAAGTACACTAAGTAATATTCCATTCTGCAAAGATTTTTTTTTTTCCTCCTTGGAAAAAGCTTTCAATGATTAAATAGACTTATATGGAGGTTTCTGTTGGATTTCTAAACTATCCATCACTGTATACTGGAGAATTACAGCCTTTGGTTTGGGGCAGTAAATTCTGAAAATTTTTCAGTTTTTATTGGCTAAAGTTGCAATCAGACAGGCCTTTAGATTTTAGTGAGCAAAAGTTCACACTGATGTTCATTGTGTCTGTTGTTCTTTTCCTGAAATACCATTAAATTAGTTTAATTATTGTCTAAATAATCTCCCAAGTGTCAATATCCTTGTTTCCTGAAAGGACACTCACTAGATATGATATTTAAGTGATTCAACAATGTGAGAAAGATAAGAAAATACATTGGGTTTTTTGTTTTGAACTTCTTACCAGTGTTAAGACCATCTTCCTAGGGCAGCCTTACTGAGTTTTAAACACTTGTCACTGGCTATCAGATCCCTTCATTGCTGGCAGCAACTAGCACAAAGGTAAGAATCTACTGTTTTTCGTTCGGGTTTACCTGGTGATGAGGAGAGATAATTTCCTGCACACCTCTGAGGTCATTACACTAACTCTTGGATGGCTTTTCTTTAATGACACTCTGGTGGTGTATCCTCTCAGCCCATTGCTCCTCTGTCAGGAGTCCTTGAAGTACCCATGTGTTATCATAGAGGGGTGCTGCACCAGCTAGTTTGCTTGAGATGAGCTATTGAACCATGCTCCTTCTCTAATGACTGCTGTTCTTTGGCTATCAGAGTGCAGGTAAAACTTGGGCATTACTATTTTGCTTGCTTTTGTTCTGGCCAAAAGAAGCCTTTTAATACTTTTCCCCCCATCTTTCAAATATGCTTTTCATGCTGAAAATGTAGCTTTAAATCATTAAATATTTTTAAATATGCAAGGCCTGATCCTGATGTCTTTACTTATGCTGCATGGGACTTAAATAAGTTCACCTACTTTCTATCCAGAATGAGAATTTGGCCTGTATCACCTCTTGAGGGATGTATCCAATGAAAGCTGGATATACTCAGGTTGAGCTCATTGGTTCAGAACTGGTGATAAGGCAGTGCGTATGCATATGACATACATATGTGAGCATAGGGCATGAACTGCAGACTGCCATCAAGAGAACCCTGATGTCAGTTGTGAACTTCCCAAAGAGATGTAAGAAGGAATATTAACTTGTGATCAAAATCTTGCTGCACAAAGAAATTAAGATACTTGCATCCAGACTCTCAAGACACTAAAGGATGATGCTAATCTCTGTTTAGAATGAGATAATACAGATGGGAAGTGTAGAAAGAGGCTGTTAATACTTACCAAGCTGGATGATGTATTTATTTATTTACAAAATATTCCGGGTCTTGTACTGCTGTTACTCATACTCTTAATAGTTCCTTTTCCGTGAGTAATTCTGTGGTCCCCAGTGCAAGAGGAGGACAGTAAATAGATCTTGAGCACTTCATCAAAATTCCCTTTCGATCACCACTCAGCACTTCACTTGACTTAAATAAGCAAATTAATGTGCCACAGGAGACTTAAAAAGCAGTTTCCTTCCCCTGCCCCCAGGTGTTTCTTCTGCTATAAAATAATTTAGCTGTGTTTTATCAGCAACATTAATAGTAAATGCTTACTCTGTAGTCCTTCCGGGGAGCATACATTTAGTATGTCTACTAGTGTGCAATTATGACTCTGATGGAAGGTAAGTTTTCCCTGTTAAGATACCTGAGAAAGCCAAAATGTTGCTCTTCCTCCTATGGTGGCCTACAATAATCTATACCTGTTAAAATGGGATAAATTTGCAGTAAAATCGTGCTTGGAAACACGTGCTTAATATAACCTCTTTCATTTACAATAGGAATATAGAAATGTGCCTTGGGCTTGCAATATTTACTTAAGACCTATTACATGGAGCGATTGATGGAAAATAAGCATCCAGCTCCAGAAACCTAGATCCCCTCAAAATGTTTTATGTTTGGATTCCAAAAATAGTCCCTTCAAACTTTTCCTCTTTTGGAAGCCTAAGCTACTTCTAGAATATAATGATTACTACCTGAACCAGAGTTGTGTGGCTGGTTCTTCTACTGTGCCAGAAGTGGGCATTTCTAACCAAATTTTTTTTGCCCAAGCAATTACAAATATAGAATCATAGAATCATCAAGGTTGGAAAAGACCTTTAAAACCACCGAGTCCAACCATAAACTCTACTCTACCACGCCCACCCCTAAGCCATATCCCCAAGCACCACATCTATACGTCTTTTAAACACATCCAGAGATAATGACTCAACCATCTTTCTGGGCAGCCTGTTCCAATGCCTGACAACGCTTTTGGTGAAAGCATTTTTCCTAATGTCCAGTTTAAACCTCCCCTGGTGCAGCTCAAGGCCATTCCCTCTTGACTTGTCACTAGTTACTTCTGAGAAACCCCTTTAAACTCCTTGCACACCTATTTATGAAAGTATCTAGGGAAGGGACGGAGTCATAGTGGTGGGATTGGGTTTCAGTTTCTTGGCTTAAAAATTCTTCAGAAAAAAAACCTGGGGAAAAAAAAAAAAAAAAAAGCCTGAAAATACTATGTTTATCATAATCACAACCAGTGTCCTTCTGCAATATGACATAGTCTGTCAGTTTGTCATAAAGTGACAAATATGACAAGTAATTGCTCTAAATATCTTTAATATTATTAATTTAAGCATGGTAAGAAATGCAGTTTCATAACAAATTACATTTATTCATGTAAAGTGAAAATTTATAGCATTTGATGCAAAATGAAATCTTGTCATATAACCACTGATTAATATTTGTAACAAGGTTTATGTTATTTGAAATATTCACTGCTCAAATAGAACACAATCTTCTGACACTGATAGTCTATTTTAAAGCAACCTTTATTCCAAAGTAATAAACACATAGTTTTCTGATGTATTGCAAGGCACAGAGCTGAGTCCTGCTCTCTAATGAGCTCTTTGCCATCCTTTTTAACAGCTTAATGCGTTGAACTATGGCAGTGCACTATTGTGGATATGTCTTTACTGGAGCTTAGGTCTTGTGTTGTCTTTGTCCTTCCTCCACATATATTTGTAGCAGCTAACACAATAAAAGTACTAACACAATCCTCAAGGGGATGTAAAATGCCACATTCAGAGGTAAGGTTGCCCAGAGGAAGGTGTGGGTGGCAGCCACACATGTTGTGGCAATCCCAGGTGTCCATTCCAAAAAGAAAAAAAGGGACTCACCATCTGCTTTCCCCTGAAGGAGCACATTATATATCTGATATGTTGTAAGAGTATATAATTAAGTCCCAGTACCCCTGAGAGTCACTTTCTTGAGGCTCCTTAACCAGTCTGGCTGTTCTGACTTTGTATTATCCAAGTGATTTTAAGAGCCACTATGCCACGTCGAGCACACAGTACATTCAGTGCCACACCAGGACATACGAGGCCAGGTACATATTATGACATGCAAGACAACTTAAATTGCACAAATGGGTCAACAGTTGCTTTAAAGACTCTTTGATAGTACACCTGGGGCTGTGTATTTCCACTTCTCCAAAACTTCCTGGATTAAGACAGATCCTCATTTGAGAGTGACACCTTTAATGGCATAGTTGTAGGTGATGTCTCTGGCTATGGTTTTTGTGCATCTGGTGCATGACTCTCAGGCTCCAATCCCTCTTAAGCACAAGATAATCCTTTTCCTTGTGACAGGTTTCTCACTGCAGGTGCTTTCAGCATAACAACTCTGATTTTCTCCCTTGCAATCTTTTGGATCAATAACTTTAAAATAATATTGCTATTCGCATCTGCAGTCCAATGTAAGATGAATATCCAGGAGAAGAAAGGGAGAAAGAGGGACCTGTCATCAGATCAGTTCACTCAAAGTGTAACCAGAACTTCTTACGCTGTAATTTTAAAACATACAATATATAGCCAAATATACAATACGATCATTACTATACAAGAGATATTAAAAAAGGCAAAGACAAGGGGAAAAAACTTTTTGTCTGGGTACTTATAGAAACCTATTTCTTAATCTGCTGCTCAGCCTTCCCTTTTTTTACGTGATGTCTTAATTTTGGGGCACTTTGTGCAGATTCACTTAGAAGGTAGGAAAAAAAAACCCAGAAAGTTAGTGTAACCTTACATCCAGCTCTTACCACTATGACCTCAAGATAGTGCACTCTTAAAAATGGCAAACTGCTGTCATCACACTTAGAAGCAGTTTCAGAGGAAACATTCTCCTGGCAAAGGTCATCTGCTGTTGTACGAGACAGGTTAGTGCATCATTTTTTGTGTGATTGGAGTGTAGAGTGCATCAGCAAAGCTCTCTGAAACACACTCAAATACTATCTTTTCAGGAAAGCAAGGAGAGGTTTCCAGATTCTTGCATGGCTGATGAGAGTCAATGTCTATCAGCAGTAATGCTATACATAAATGTTTACCATATACAACATAGGTAGGGAGTATTCCCCAAATAGCACCATATTTCACAGTAATTTTTGTCTGAATTCATACTTTGTTCAGGACAAAATATGTCTTTGCAGTGGGTTATCATTTCAGAGCAGTAGCTGAATTTTTATCATAAACTGTGGGTTAATATTCTTGGGATCGGGGCAGGCTAGATACTAAATGTGGGTCAAATACAGTGACCTATGATAATGCCTCATTTGTGGTTTTGTGTGTGTACACATTATAGATAGATAGATAGATAGATAGATGCTGTTTTCTATTGTCTACAGAGAAAACCTGCTGGCTGGTCACTGCCCTTTAGCAGTCAGCCCCTCCTAGACAGGCAGAAGTGGGCTAAGGAATGACAAGGGAGAAACATTTTTGTTTGGAATGGTGAAGGATACTGCTTCTAAGCACATCTCACTCTGAAAGACAAAATTGTGTAATACTACACTAGAGTGCAGTGAGAGTGGGTGCAGTGGTGAAATGAGCTAAAAAAAAAAATTGGGGAGAAGTAATGTTTTCTTCTAAAATATCTTGCATTTGTGCATAAAAGTTCAGTAAATATATGAATAGATGAGCAGTGATGCTGAGATTTAAAATCTTCAGAAAAGGAATATTTCCAGTAAATATACATGTGAGCATCATCCTCTTGCAAAATTGCCCTGGTTTTGTGTGATTCTTAGGGGTTTTTTTTTTGTCAGGGAGAAAGGAAAAAGCTAGAAGGGAAAAGATTCTCACTGGTAATAGGGGGGTGTCTCAACTGAAGTCAGTGGAGTTTGGTTACATTAACTCAAGAACTCACCCTCATGCTGTAACCAGAGGGTTTATCTGTGAAACTTGGGCTATCACCTCATGCATCTATTGATAAGAGAGATTGAGACAGTGGTGTAAAAATTTCTGTGTTATGTCACAGAAGCTCTTTACTGTGAGAGTGGTGAGATATTGGCAGAGGTTGCCCAGGGAAGTTGTGGATACTCCATCACTGGATGTGTTCAAGAGCAGCTTGAATGGGCCCTTGAGCAACCTTATCGAGTGGGAGGTGTCCCTGCCCATGGTAAGGAGGTTGGAACTAGATGAACACTTCCAACTCAAACCGTTCTACGTGACCTTGTCTGTATTGAGAGATGTGGGAGAAAGCTGTCTGAAGATAAGAGATGGAGCTAGCCGTGGCAAGGAATCGAGATGCGTGCAGCTGTGATGTCTAGCTGTCATTCCTGCAATATCTATGTCCTTCACGGCCCTGCTCTTGTTACAGAGCTGGGATATAAAACCACTGTGCTGGTTTTGGCTGAGTGTGAGTTAATTTTCTCCACAGTATCTGATACAGGGCAACATTTTGGATTTGTGCTGAGAATAGTGTTGACAACACAGGGATGTTTTAGCTGTTGCTGAGCGGGGCTTACATGGAGTTAAGGACTTTCTGCTTCTCACGCCACCCCACCAGTGAGTAGGCTGGGGGTGCACAAGAAGCTGGGAGAGGACTTGGCTGGGACAGCTGACCCCATCTGACCAAAGGGATATTCCATACTATGCGATGTCATGTTCAGCATATACAGAGGGTGGAAGTAGGAGGAAGCGGGGGTTTTGGATTGATGCCATTTTTCTTCCCACAGTTATGGCATGATGGAGCCCCATTTTCCTGGAGATGGCTGGACACGTGCCTGCCAATGGGAAGTGGTGAATTAATTCCTTGTTGTGCTTTGTCTGTGTGCATGGCTTTTGCTTTCCCTATTAAACTGTCTTTATCTCAACTCACAAGTTTTCTCACTTTCACTCTTCCAGTTCTGCCCTCCATCCTAACATGAGGGAAGTGGGTGAGTGGCTGTGTGGGGCTTAGTTGCTGGCTGGGTTTAAACCACAAGAGCCATGATGCCAGAACATGAACTGGTCTGCATGTGGCCAGAAACCAGGCAAAAAATTCAGCTATCCAGGCTGTCGTTTAACATGGAAAAAAATGCCCAAATTATGGGTATGGTCCAGTGAATGGCAGATGAAGCATAACCCCTTCTGAGGAGTTTCATGTCTTTTTAACACAGAGGCTGTGAAGAGCTGGTTCTGGTCCCAGTGCTTAGGGGGTGGGAGTGTACCCATCACTTCTGCACCACCTATCCCCGAGGCTGGTCAGGACTGGGACAGGTAGGGGCACTAACGACAACAGCCAAAGTGCAGTAATATTTCAGATACACCTTCGGTCTGCTACAGTAGCGGTTGTGCATATGATGTACCTGTGGGCAGGAGGGTGGCACGCAGCCAGGTATCTCAGCATTATTCTCATGAGGGATTTGTCCGTATCAAAGTTTCTCAGGTGTGACAGGTTTACATCCACTCTGCATCACCAAAGGGATCAGTATCGGTCCTAAATAGTACCCTTGCTATTAGAAAAGGCAAATAAGTTACTGCAGAGTGATGTTGCATTAATTAAAAGAATATAATTGCCTGTTCCTAAAATGTAGCTTCCAGTTTTAGCTTCTTTCAGATTAACTGTTTTAGCTCTGTACTTTTCAGGCCATTAGAGGAAAGCATCAATTTACAGCAGTAGTGTGTAAACAAATAGCATTCTCCAAATTACTCTTACTACACACAGTTGGGCAACAGGTTAGTGGAGAGAGACAGAGATGAGTTTGCAACTGGCAAAGTTTATAGAAACATGGAGCCCCTTATGTGCATGGAAAAAAAAAAAAGTGAAGCAGATGGTTTTAATTACAAGTCTTCCAGATAGTAAATTACAGTAAGATCTGACGTGTAAGGGAAAAAAGCTGACTGCTACTACAGCTGAAATTCAGGCCATGCCACTGCACTGCATCTTGTTACAGGAGATAATTTGATATAACCGTATCCCAGAATCCTGTAACTGATTATGTTTGGTCATGTTTTCTCATAAATGAAAGGGGACGAGATTAGTGATGGGTGAACCTCCAATAGTTTAGAGGTTTGGATCAGTGAAGCTTAATCCTAAAATGTCTCACTGCTTACTTGAACCCTTTGATGTATTTTTTAATTCTGTCCATTTCTGTGTAGTGCCTTCTACAAATACAAGGCTTTGTGCTTCCTTTCTACTCACCCATCCTAATCCTCCCATCCATCAGTTCCATTGTTTCCAGCTTCTCACAGGAAGCATTATCTGCCCACCTGCATTCCTAAACTCGGGTGTGAGCCCCATTTTCTGCTCCTACCTGTACTGTTTTTCTTTCTTTCTTTTGGTCTTTAGTATGGTGGTTACAAAGACTCTGGTCTGATCTTCCCAGTTGTCTCCCTGGGGATTCCTGAGCAAAGGAAGGTGCTACACTTGATCAAGATTATGGTGCACAGAAAGGAAGAAGCACTAGGACTCATTATTTGGGTGTAAAACGTTGTCCAAGAGAAGCAAAAAGCTCAAGCTTGAGCACAGGAAGTTCGACCTCAACATGAGGAAGAACTTCTTTACTGTAAGGGTGACAGCACTGGAACAGACTCCCCAGAGAGTTTGTGGAGTCTCCTTCTCTGGAAACTTTCAAGACCCATCTGGATGCATTTCTGAGTGATCTGCCCTGGTTTTGTCCTGCTCTGGCAGAGGGGTTAGACTTGATGATCTTCAGAGGTCCTTTCCAACCTCTACCATTCTAAGATTCTGTGGATAACATTGGAAAACTGGAAGAGGAACTCCAGAGTCAGCATAGAAAAGCATGGATGTGTAGGGGATTGAGGTGGGGAAACTTTTGAGGCTCAGGCAATGAAATGCTGTCCAAGAACAGGTGATTTTAATGTATGAACTAAAAGGAGATAATTATCCAGTGTAATATGCAAGCCATGTTGGACAGTTACTTTTGTGATTTTGATTTGAAAGTATTGTGGTTTGAAGTAATGTACAGATTAGCAGTTCTGGTAAAAACAAACAACTTGCATAGCAGAATCTGCAGGATCATAGAGGATAGATCTGAGGTTCTCAAACTACACAATTCCCGATTTAGTCCATGACCACAATTCTCCACACAAAGTACAATTCATCAGTTTAATGATATCAAGTTTCCCTTAGCCAGTACTCGGGAGAGAGGAGGCCAATCTGCAATGCTGAAACAGCAACGCTAAGCCCTCCGTACCACAGCATGATACAACCGTGCTTACAGTTTGGGAAGGATTGCCCTTTGAACCTGGGAGTTTTTGTTTGCTTGTTTGCTTTTCATTTTGCTGTTATAACAGAGAAGCTGAGACTTTGACCAATGTGGTATGACAAGTAGTTGTCATCACATTTCACTGCCCTGCAATGGTAGTTCAAATAAAATCCAGATTTTGCATGCTCAGCCCATCCAGGCTGAACATTTCCATCTGTGACATCCTTCCACCGTAGTCATTGTCATGTATTAGGCAGGTTAGTGTGTATACAAAGAGCCAGGTTTTTGCAAGAGAAGCTTGAATTTTCAGTTAAGAGAATCTGAAATTCCCCCAGATGACTAAGTCCACAACCACACCATGGTATGCTGCTGTTAAAAGCCTAACCCAAACATGAACCAACTTTGTTGAATCCAAACATTTGAGATGGGTATCCAAGTTCTTTTGTTTTCTTCTTTCTCTGTCACAAGAAAACACTGATTGCTACATGACAGGTAGTCTCACTAGGAGAAACACAGTAAGATATATTAAAGAAAAGTTTTGATTGTCTGTCAGCATGTCCCCTTAGGAAAAACTGCCATATAATAGCTGACACTGGTCCTGGCTCCACACATTTATGCCATTTGATTTGATGTGAAGCACAGTGAGTTGCAGCTGGCAGATATTATTGCAATGTTGAAGTATTTTACAGAGTAATGGTATATCCAGGCAGCATGGCATACTCCTAACAGTTTCTGTGTACTTTCAGTTCAACAGTGCAGTTGCGTATCCAGACACTGAAGTGCTCTCAGCATTTAATTGACAAGATCTCCACAAGTGATACAACACGTTATTTTCCTTACCACTGCTCAGGTAAACTGACAGTAGAAGTATAATGAGTATAAGTTAGTTATAGACCACATAGGCTATATCAAAACCTTCAGAAGTGTGTGGAGTAAGATTAAAAACCTGAAATTTTATGAGAGGATGTTTGTGTAAGTGTTCAGAGCAAGCCATAGAGGAATTCTGCATCCAGTTCCTCAGTATTTCAGCTTTGACTTTTGGAAGAAAGTGGAGACTGTGAAGCCAGAGAACAATGATGTTTAACAAACACTGTGTTGATTTTACCCATGGTTCTTAGCGTACCTTACTGCAAACTGTTCATATTGGACTTAAACATGTATTTGTTTTTAAGTCTGGAATACAGCTAAGTTTCTCCCCGGTGATGGTCGACAGTATGTCTTGTTTCTCTTAATAAGTGTTTTGAGTATTTGGCATCTACAAGCTCAGTTTAAGCCTTTCAGTTGCATAAATTATACTGATAAGTCAACTGGTTGAAGTCCTTTAGAATATCTGAGAAAGCTACTTCAAAATGTGACTAAGCATTGTAGAATTTAAGATGCTTTTACTCTGAATTGCACTTACAATGCTCAGAGCAACACATTTTGTTGCTCAGAGCAGACAGCATCATGCACCAGTGAACAGGCCTTGCTATGGAGAGAAATGTTCTCTCACGATAAGTCAAGTATTGTGGCTTTCAAAGGTCAAGCTCTAATGGAGCTTATTCTGTTATATTGTTTGAAAATAGAAATAAAATACAGCTACTATTAATGTCCAGCATTTAATCAGATGCTGTTCTCTCAGCATTCATGCTGTGTTTGTTTTGGTAACCTACTTGCCAAGTCTGAAAGCCAGAAAACCCGTGAGAGAAAAGAGAAGGAGGACAATCTAAAGATTACAGAAAGGCCAATAATAGTTTTTATCTTAAGTGGTTATGGGAGCTGGACACTTTCAGTGTTTGTGGAGGAATAGCTGAGAAGGAATTAAAAGAAAATTACATATTTGTATCCTTCTGAAGCCTCAAGTTTTGAATTTGTCATAAACTCAGAGACAGATTAGAGGAACTGTATAGCTAAATGCAAGTATATATTGCTAGCTTGAGCAGGATGAAATAATAGCCAAGAATCAGAGTGTTCCTTAGGGCAGGCAAACAGGGTGCCCTCTACTCTGGTATGGAGTGAGTGGGTGCTAACACTGGAGAATGGGTGAGAGCTACTGAGGAAACTGTTGGCCTCCAGCAGGTTACAGGAGCACCAGGAGGCCTCAGGGCAGAGTGGAATGGCCCATCTGTAGGAACTGCTGATACTACAAAAAGTTTCACTCTAAGAAAGAAGGAATGTTGAAATTTTAATGTTTGGGTTTGTTACAAAAGTTTGAAAATAAAAAAATTTGAAACACTTCACTTTACTATCAGCTCTTGTTGTTACATTAGAACAAGCTGAAATACTACCTCAACAAGTTGTTTCCATAATGATCCATCAAAAATTTAGAAGAAATCAATGTACAGCTGTGAAATGTTTCAATTTTACCAAATCATCCTTTTCTGGTAGAAAAACTGTTCCACTAGAAAAACTTCTGCAAGCTTGAGTAGGAAAATCCCTGGACAATTATGCAGTCCAATAGCTCAGCAAGAGTGTCTCTCCTGCCATTGTATATTCTTTTGATGAAAACTCCTACCTCCTACGGTTTTTGCAGTTTATTCTTCTACCTTTGCAGTGAATCTGGTCAATAGAAAAGCTGTTCTTTCCAAACACAAGAGAATACTCCAAAAAGAGAAATCTATGGTTATCTGTTTCGATTGTGCATGAAGTCTCTCAGGGCTAACACCTTTCTTTGTGTTATGCTATGGGAAGGCAAGTTTTAAGACCAAATGTTCATACTAAGGAGGCTTATAAATTACATGGGAAGTTGCTTGTAAGGAGCAGATAGATTCACCACCTTCCTTACTGAACAGACTCCCCTGACACAGATGACCAACGCCAGCAAACAATGCCATTGAGATTCAATATGTATTATCACATTTTTGAGTAAGTAGTTTGCTAATAGGCTGTAGAAAAGGGAAAAGTAACTTGAATAAATCAAGGGAAACTGACTGTCTCAGCATGTAGGGATAAAAAAAAAACAACACTAAATTGGACAGGTAAATAAATCATTCTGAACTACTGGCTAACATCTGGAGTTTTTATAAATGTAAAGTGTTTGTTAAGGATGTTCAGACTTCATAGATCCAAAGGTATTCATAAATGAGTAATATAATCAGTGTTACTTATATAGCTCCGCTTATCAGTTCACCAAGTGCCCCTGTACCACCTTTCTCAAGAAATGATTCTTTTGACTATTCTACTAGAAAACAAAACCAATTAATTATTTTACTCATTGTTCAATTGATTCATCTGTATGTCTGTAGAGGAAGGTGACTTTTTTTAAATGCAACATTTTGGTTGAATTGCCTCCTCCAAATATTCTTCAAAAATCCATCCATTTATCTGACTTCTTTTCCACAAAAGTGAACATTCCACTGAATATGAAAGCTTATTTTAGAAATGGCTTTTTTCTTATGGAAAAAAAGCAGCACAAATGGGGAAAAGTTAAAATAATCAGAAGATTTTTGCTTGGAATGGTAGAGAAAAGAACCATCAAATAGGGTACATCTGTCACGTGGGTATCACAAGCTCTAGGCTTGGGTCTGCGTAATTCTGGAGGGAGCCTTTAATTTAATTCTTATATCTGAGAACTCTTTCTTTGTTCCATTTCAGTTTCTGTAGATAATTAGCTGTTGGGAAGGGAGAAACTGGCTATGCATCTGTGCTTGGGTCCTCCTCTGTGATGGGGAATACATTGCTCAAGCCTTTAGATGCAGAAGATATTCACACGGAGTAGATGCTTCTTCCTAGCAAGGGAAACCTGCTCACTTGCAAGGCCTGTCTGCTTTAGGAAAAGTCAAGTGTCAGACTCACAAATGCAGAGCTGATGAGCTGGAAAACAAGGATGCTGAGACCAAACACGACAGGCAACCTGGGGCACCATTTTGTGTCCTAAAGAAGTGGAGCAATGGGAAAGCTTTGAGACCAGTGGGTAGCGTATCATATAAGATCAAGTCTTTCCATCCTCTGAGCAGGTTGAAGAGATAAAAATGAAATCCCTACTGGTAAACACAGTTCTGCCAAAGAAGAGATCAGTCTGGCCTTGGGCTATGGGATGTACAGCAATGTGGATTTCTCGGGGGCTTCCTCCTAGCTGTGCTGTAGGATGGGAGGGAGTTTTAGCAAATTGCTTGACAGTTTGTTGTGACAATTTCATGTGTAATAGTGCTATGTATCTGGAGGAAAGATGACAGATGCTCTGGGACTGGGGCTAAAGTCAGGGGGATGATATGTTTAAGATGACAAGTCCTGTGAATGAATACAGCACCAGCAGTGTGACCGGAACCAAGAACCTCAAGGCTGTTGCTGTAAGCAGTGGCATGCACAGAAAAGTGAACCAGAAGGTTAACTACTGGTTGCACACCAAGCACTAGGGCAAAGTCTTGCCAATGGCAGCAGTTGCAGGGAAATATCTTCTGGAGGCTGTGCACCATGTATGAGAATCATCTGCTGTCCACAAGGATTAGAAAACTATGTTTTCTCTAATTAATTATTCACCCTCGGTTATTCGACTAAACTCAAGTAAAACTTAACCTTTCTAAGCTCTATGAGCTCCTTGCTCAGAAGGCAAGAAAAGTTTGAATAGGCAAGAGAAAGTTAAAACGTTGTCTTCGGTCTTCACAGAAGCTTATGCATTTGCTTCCCTGAGTCCCAGATGAATACAGCACTTGCCACATGCACATCTTATGATTTGCTTTTTGATCTGATAATATTCACACTGAACACTTTTATACCAGTCTTCATGTACTGCTAACCATCATAAAATCCTCAGGAAACTATAAGCTTAATGCACTTGAAATGAAAAATATAGTTAATAATGCAATACATAGTAGCTTATCTTTTCAGTGGAGAATGATTATAACAAAAATCTACTTGTTATGCTTGGATTCATGGCAACTGTACATACACATATGTACTGCTGCCTCCATAAACACTGACTGCCAGGCCCTTCAATGAGACGAACTGTAAAACAGGCACTGCAGTTTCACTGACAGTAGTGCAAGACACACTGTAGAATGAGTTAACAGACACTTGCCCATCGCAGCTGATTCTGCATGTTAACTTCACACCCTCCTCTCCTTCCCAGATACCCTCTAATTGGTTTTGAATTATCATATTTAACCTCAGCAAGCTGCCAGCGTTGATTGTTCAGGTTCACTGTGCTGCTCAGATCAGTTGTAGGGCTTACAATGTGAAAGGACGGAGAGAGAAAAGAAAAAGAAAACAAACAGAAACTGGCCCCAAAAGCCACACTATCACCTTATAAAATGAGGATGTGAGTGGATAGACTAGACAACCAAGTGCCAGAGTGGTTAGCTGTACTACTTATCCCTCCACATCCAGGAGATTTGTCTCCAGTTTACAGTATAATTTATAGGTGCATAAGAAGAGACAGCCCTTGCCCTGTAGAAAAAATAAAATCAGTGGAATTTCTTTTAAAGTGTTCTGACAATAGCTATAATAACAAACTCTGAGAGAACTAAATCTTTCTGATAAGAGAAACCATTCTGGCTTGCTATTAATAACCAGTGTATGTGTTATACGCAGCTAGGAAATTACTGATATTTCGTGTTTTTTCAGGAAACTTATCCCGTAGGTTTTAGTTCAGTTTCTTTAAGATGTACTCATGCAATAAGGTCTTGTAACAAAACTCTGTGCCTTGTGTTGGAAGCCCCACGAAAGCTCCTGTTGTGTCTTCTGTCTTGGAGATTGTGTGCCTTGCTAGGTGCTCTGAATGATCACTGTGGCAAATATTTCTGTCAGCTTACCTCATATCTAGTGAAATGAACACATGGGAAGAGAGGAATTTCTGAATTCTTCATTTCCACACTAGCCTATGGCCATTAATCCTCACCTCCAGTCTGCTTAGTATGTTATTCCTCCACACGTGCTGGCCCGAGGACAGAGCAAGCCAAATCCTATCTTAAAAACAGATGGCCAGAACCATATACTTAATAAAATGTTAAGCAGAAGTCAGTATGAATCCATTCCAACAGCTTTACCTTATGACTCTCGCTGAATCTCTCTCTCCTGAGTATATTGCATTGCATATATTTTGAGTGCTCTCTGGATTGTCCTGACTGTCCTTCCTACTCTCCTTTTCAAAACACCTTGATGATTTAGGTGCTTTTCACTACATCTGCGTCCTGAGCAGTCTTCTCCAGGAGAGATCATCTAGCCTAATTTTCATTTCTGAAATGCTGATATCTCTATTTGAGTAAGTTAACCAAACTCCACAAAAAATTAGAAGAGGCACTTCTAAAATAAAAATTAGCTTCTCTTGAGGGTATATTAGGTCAGAAACTTAAGACAGTTGTTGAACTGCTAATTTCTGCCCTTTGACTGTAAAGGGCTCTAGGTAAATAGTTCAGATGTAGGTGGCCATGTTCTATGGGGAAATACCATCTAGTAAGTCATGGCTAGTAGGCAAGAACAATCTTTATTTGTAGACTTCAGAGTATAAACATTATCTCATATCCTTTGTATGGGCAAAGTCTTACAGTCCCTGTAGAAAAGTCAACCCCATTTCATCTGTTTTATCTACTGTGGTTTCTCTTCTAACCTCTTCTTTTTCAAACTGTTTTGCTTTTGCACACATTCATTTTTTACAAATGTCAGCAAGAATGAGAAAAAGAGCAGCAAACAAAAAACACCCCCTAAAAAAAAAACAACCCAAAAAACCCCAACTAAATGAATGTGTGTGTGAAATAAAATGGCCGTGGTCTAGAGGAAAGCTAAGGGTGAAACATTTGCTTGGCATCTCTGGAATCAAAAAACCATCAGTCTGGAAGCCAGCAAAGAGCAAAGAATGATAAAGATAATTTTTTTAATATCGCCCCCCCGCCTTACATTTGCAAAGCTTGTCTTGAGCTTTCTTTTTTAGCACTTCTGTCCCTCATTCAGCAAATATTTTGTCTGGCTGCCTCATGTTTGCTTCTCTCTTGAGCAAGCAGGTATTATACCATCAGCTCTAAAACAGAAACACTAGAAACAGCATCAGACACTTCACTAATCCATTAGCTGACATTTAAGTCACAAGTTTTGGGGACATCAGATTCAAAGTCAGAGAATCACAGAATGGTAGGTGTTGGAAGGGACCTCTGGAGATCATCAAGTCCAACCCCCCTGCCAGCACAGGGTCACCCAGGGCAGGCCACACAGGAACATATCCAGGAAGGTCTGGAAAGTCTCCAGAGAAAGAAACTCCACAACCTCTCTGGGCAGCCTGTTCCAGGCTCTGTCACTCTCACAGGGAAGAAGTTTCTTCTCATTTTGAGGTGGAACTTCCTGTGTTTCACCCTTTGACCATTACCTCTCATCCTATCCCAGGGTACCACTGAAAAGAGACTGGCCCCTTCTACTTGACACCCACCCTGCAGATATTTATAAACATTCACAAGATCCCCTCTGTCTTCTCTTTTCCAGGCTAAACAGCCCCAGAGCTCTCAGCCTTTCCTCAAAAGAGAGATATTTCAGTCCCTTCATCATCTTTGTTGCTCTCTGTTGGACTCTCTCTAGTATTTCCCTGGCCCTGTTGAACTGGGGAGCCCAGAACTGAACACAGTACACCAGATGTCTCACTAGTGCAGAGTAGAGCAGGAGGAGAACCTCCCTTGACCTGCTGGCCACCCTCTTCTTCGCACACCCCAGGATACCATTGGCCTTCCTGGCCACAAGAGCACATTGCTGTCCCATGAAGAACTTAATTGTCCACTAGGACACCAAGGTCCCTCTCCATGGGGCTGCTTTCCAGTGGGTCTACCCCTAACCTGTACTGGTACATGATGTTGTTCCTCCCCAGGTGTAGGACTCTATGCTTATCCTTGTTGAACTTCATTAGGTTTGCCTTTGTCCAGCTTTCTCAGAGGATGCTTTTTAAAAATAGAGGCAGATAATATTTGTTCCACTAATGACTTTATCACTCACTTCTGCAGGGAGATATTAAAAATTAGAGGAGAGGAACTTTCATTATGAAAACAAACTGATGGAAATGTGTCCATTTAACATAAGCTATCTGACATATCCCTTTGCATGTTAACTGTGCTCTGTCGAGAGCATGATGTTGATATCTGTAACAATGCAATAAGAAAAAATACCATCAGTGATGTGATGGATTTGTTGAAATAGATACACTTGCCTTGATTTATCACATGATTGCCTAAACCTACTGTGATGCTGCTGCCCAGCTCAAATCCCTCTTGAAAACTAATCTGCTATCAAAGTGAGTATATTCTAAGCAGCCTGTGTGTCACACACCAGAGCTTAGTCTTTGGGCTTTGCAAACAGCTGTAAGAGCTGGGCGAGTCTGTGCAGTGAACAGACTGAAAAAAACTGTAGCAAAAAGGGGCAAAAATCTCATCATATGTTCAAAGAGATATTAGAGTGATCCCAGGAGGAGAAACATATGCAAATTTAGTATGTAAAACTGAAACTAGCACAGGTACCATTTTAACAGTCTTGCCCCAATCAGAAATGGGGGCAGAAGGACCCAATTTTTCTGCTCACATGCTATGTCAAATACAAATAAAAGCAGGAAGGGGAATTATGACTGAAGTGAATGCTAAGAAGCAGTCAGGGATTTTTAACTGAAATTGTTTTTAACTGAAATTGTTTTCATCTGTAATTCAGGGAAGTTTTCTTCTCTGAGAAAACTGAAATCTTGATTTACCAAGCTGAAATCTTGATTTACCATTAGAAAATTTGATACATTGTTTCAAACTAATAATTCCAATTTGTCAATTGTTAGAAAAAAACAATCCACAACTTTGGGTTTGGTTAGGTTGGCACAGGTATCTGTCAGTTTGAGCCACCACAGTAAGTTAAATTGCTTTAATGTTACCATTTATGTACCTTGGGGTTTTTTGGTGCATCATCCTGAGAAAGGAAAATGTAATAACAAAGCAATAGTTTGCTAATGATGTGCATAGTGACACAGTTTTGCACTGAAACAACCCCATTTTGCTTATCTTAATTGAATCATAACATTTTAGTGCTGATATATCACATTTTGTTTTAAAAAGAAAAAAGAAAACAAACCAAAAAAAACCCAAACCCACAAAACCACAAAAAAACCAAGAATAATTTCTGAATTTCTGTTTTCCATTCTAAATAGAAATATGCTTTAAGAAAGCAAGCCACTTTTCATCCTGGCTCAGGAAGAAAAATCAGAAATTTCCTATGAGGCAGAAATTCAGTTCTTTATTAATATTTGCCTCTGAGCAGCATAAGTCAAGATCCACTTCTTGCTAGATAATACAATGGATAAATATTGGCATTGCTTTTATGTAGTGGAGTCAGTGTTACTTGATTTGGAGGTTTTGGTTGGTTTGGTTTTGCTCAGTGTTGTGTGTTGCGGGGAGGGTATTTTAGCATGAATAATGACACTTGACACTTCTGACCCTTTTAACTGTGACTTACTGAATCAAACTTTAGAGGGATATTACTCCAGAGGAGGTAGGGTTGTGATATGACCTTTCTTTAGGCCACCTAGTTTCTATAACTTCTAAAGTGTGCATTATATAATACCCTTCTTAATCCTCTGCCTCTACCCTCACTACTGTACCCAGCCTGAAACCCTTTTTTTCTCTCAAAATAAGCCAGGAAGTTTGAAGAAAAGGCGCTGGTAACCATATCAAATGTTGTTAAAACTGAACACTTATTAATATTTAAAATAACTGAGTACCTTGCAAGTTCTGAAGAATTAAAATTGGTTTTAAAGGCTCTATAGATCAAATTAATTTCTTGAGTAGAACTAGAAATGTCCCTTTCAGGGTAAGAAGCCACTGAAAAATCTCCTTGATACTTTTCTAATTCTCCTCAATACTTTTCTTTTTTTCTCTTTCACTAAAGGAGAAATAATCTTTTATTTAAATAGCACTAGGTACATTTCACATTGAAAACTAACTTCAAAAGTACAGGGCTTTCTTCTTACCATCAATTATTAGAGCCCTCCAGGTGTTTAGTCTTCTATAAAATTGCAGAGAACTTCTTAGGTTTTTGACAGATTCAGGAGGGGTTATATAGCCAAGAAATTCACCTTCAACCTCAAAAGAATGATCTGCTCATGGCAAGCTGGTTTTCTTTTTTAACTGTCCTCCTCTGAAGCCTATAATCCCTATATATTTGTGTATAAACTAGGAATTTCTTCAAGATTCTATAAAGCTCTCCCCAAGGAACATTTCTGACTCGTTTTCCTGAAATTTTGTCCAATGTAAAGCTCTTGCAAATGGTAAATGCCAGGACCTTCGCAACAATCAGGAAAGGGAAGAGGCTGCGGGGTACACTGCCCTCGTTCCCACCAGACTTCACAAATGGCTGATGCTTCTCCCTGCTCACCCAAGGACAACCTGGCCAAATACTGGGAGGATAAATACAGGTGATTTCTGAGAGGTTGTTATGAGGGATCATAGCACTGCTGCATACACAACACCTCTGAAGAATAATTTGGACTTGTTTTCTCTTCTGTTTCTTTCTGAGATGTATTTCTGCTGACTGGCTGCCAGTGCTTTCTCCATTACCATCTCTTGGAGCCTACAGCCACTTTAGTCAACCATCCCTGTCTAACTTTGACTTCGGCATCTTCTGAAGTTGTTCTGGCTGAAGAGGGAACTGGTGATTGTAGAAAAAGTCTCTCTTTCTCCTAGCTATTGCCGGACTTTAAATTGCCCTACCACTGGAAACAGATCAGAAAAGAGGAGGGGGGCAAGCCCCTCAAAGCCCTCCTCTAGGACTGCTCTGTTTTCACCCTCAGGGCAGGCTCTCTGTGAAGATCTGATCATCTCTGAGATGCAGCAGCTTCTCACTGCGCACCAGCAGAATCCGCAGTGCCCTGGCATAAGCATGCTAATGTCTTTGGGGTAGTTACTTTATGTTCATTTAAAATGCAATTAAACAGAACAAATACTGTGAGGAAATGGACCAGATTTTGCATTTGCATACAAAAATTAGGGGTAAGATCTTTTCATCACATTATAAATTTTATATAAACATTTTGGAAGGGAAATAGTATGTGGTGATAATATAGAATGATATAACAAAATAACTGTCATGATGCTATTGTTGTCCATGAGGTCAAAAATTGTTCCCAGAAAAGATTTAATAATTTATGGAAGTGTTTATCCCTGTAGTTAAATACTAGAATTGGGAACCACATACTGTTTAGTTTAAGTTGGAAAAAAAAATTAGTCCTAAATTCTAGAAACAGAAACTTGCATTAAAAAAATTACGTTTAGAAGGTTAGTTATTTTCTGCCCAAAGGAAAAAAACAAAACAAAACTGGGTCTCCTTTGCTGTGCTTCAGAATGGGATGAGCCTTGTTTTCAAACAAAAATCTCTAACAGGTGGGTTGGACTTGAGGTCCCTTCCAACCCCTACCATTCTATGATTCTATGCAGACAAGGGAAACCATGGGATTGGAAATGAGGAACAAATCTATGCTTTTGTACATCTAGTGCAGTTGTACTTAAAGGTAATGATGTATTTCTCAATAAGTTTAAGGTCTGTAGTGCTGGACACCTCAGCTGGAACACACCTACCCAGCCACTGACACATACAACAAAGGTCCAGGTTAGGTCTTCTCTGAGCTTGGAAGAGGGATTTTCTGCATAAGGTCACAGAATTAAAATCATGATATAACAGTAATATTCAATATCACGTTTCTAGGAGTGTCTTCTGAGCAAGTATGCCTTATACAGCTCTTTAAATACGACAGGAGTTTAATCCTAATCCAGAGTAAAAGGATGAATTCCCATTTTGATGAACTTCACTGGATGAATGCAAAATCAAGGGCTTAGCTTTTGGCAGGCTACCTCCCCTATTTTTCCTGCCTAATGTTGATGAGTTATGAGAATGGGGGAAGGGCGGAAAATGGCTTGAAATACAATCTGCCCTGATTTCAACTCCAAGGTACTAATCTTTCTTGGCAAGCTGAACACATTGAATTTGCCTGTTCTGCTGAATGTGTAGTGCAGAGCACAGGGAAGTGGGGAAAACGCATAAATTCCCACTTGCCCTTGTACAACTGGCCAAGATCAGCACTACAACTCCTTATGGCCCATAATTCCACACAAAGATAGGCACCAGGGAGGCTGCCTTCTCTAAATAGCTGAGAAATATTAATAGCAAGGATTGAAAATACTGTGTGTCTATGGGAGCAAGGAAGAAATGCTAAAGGACTGAATCCCTCATGCTGCCTCTGGTTTTGGAAGACCATGATCTTAAATATAATTCTGTGGGTGCCACGCTTATTCAGATATCTGTGTAGGTCATCAATACGCTCAGGTCCTCAAACAGCTCGGTAGTAAATCACGTCTTTCTTCATTACCACCACAGAAACACACAATTACAAGAACCACAACTGGGCACCGTTAACAAAAATAAGAAAAAAAAAAATCTCTTTTTGTCCAGTGAGCACCAACTAAGACACAGCTATGGGGTCATCATACCAAAGCAATCCATTTTTCCGATTAGCCTAACACTTAAAGGCCAGCTTGCACATTAGCTATTTTAATTGTCAACTACAATAGCACTGCGATGTGACATTAAAGGTGCTCTAAAGTTTGCTGTTTGCTGACGGTGCATGACAGTTCTGCAGACCATAACATTTTCACAGATACTTTGAGGCAGGCAGTATTTATTTATTTATTTGTGGGTAGTTTAAATTAACATGAGTTTCTCTGAGAGAAGCCCAGATGTCTGGGTTGTTATTAGACACCCACGTATGCTGTTCTCACGTAGAAAGAATGAAACTTTTGAAATATAAGGATGAAGTGTTTGGTTGTGTTTTGGTTTTTGTTTTGTTTTAAATCTATCAGTTCCCTGATGAAAATGTTGTGGGGTGTTTGGTTTTTGCTTTTTTCTTTATCTGAATGAAATTCCAGGGAAGCTGCTCTAGCTTTATTTAGTAATTCCCCATAAACAGTCATATAATTGGTGTTGTTTTCCTCAGCTGCCTTTGGATATTTTCCTGAATAAGAGTTGTATTTTGATATTCCCTTAACCCTTAAAAGCTAGAGAGAATTTGCCAAGGAGCCTTTTGCTTGTTTTCCTGCCCTCAGGCAATGGTCTGCCTCTGACTCCTGTATCTTCCTGTATCACCACCTGGGACAACATGAAGTGGCCTTATTTCCTTAAAATACAGAGTGAATCCTAAGGATGGATTTTTCTCTCTGAGTCCCACCAGTGCCCTCTGAGGTAGCCCTCCTACCTCAGGTCTCTTTCATCCCATTTTCTTTTTAGCAAGCCTATAGTCAGATAACTTTTTGTTTTGTTTTAAACATCATTACTAGGTCAAATGGGCTAGTCAATATCTACTGGGGCTGCTGGCTGCTCCCACAGTCAGATAGAGCCTTCTGCCACCACATAGCCTTTCAACCATTTTTAAATTTTTATTTTTATTTTTTTAATGTATAATAGGATTTGAATTCAGAGTTATTCTGTACTTTTTTTGTGAGTCTTGATGAGATTATGGAAGTGATTTTTCGAAGGCATAAGCAAGACTTACATATCCAAGTCCCACTGCCTTTCATCAGGAATGGTCAGTGCCAGAAGCATTCTGTGCCCTTGACAATCTTCCCCTATTTCTTAAACAAAGATGGTACAAACAAAAGGCTCTTTCATTTTTGGGGAATTTGTAGAGATCATAAATTAAGTCTTAGATGGATAAACAATTTAAATCCAGTATACTTGATAGCGGAACTATGCCTCAGAGTGTGCTGCGTACTCTAACCCAGAGCATGCTTAATGCAACAGTAGTCGAGTCCTTTGCTGATTTGCTGCATGATGTGCCAGACCCACCAGGATCTCCTAACACAGGGAGAGGGGCTGAGCAAGGAGCTTGCTGTGGTGGGACAGAGGGAACAGATAAGGGACTGGGAGGTGGCAGGTACCCAGTGTGAAGAAATTAAATATTTATGGAGAAACCAGATGGAGTGAGGCTCTCTATTCCTATCTTGCTTCTCTCTTAATTTGTGGAAGTTTTTCTCTGCATTACTGCATGACACAAAATTTGGCAGTTGTGGTGACTACTGTGTGAGGAGACTGATAAAAATATCAAGCTTCTAGCAGATGGAAAAGCAATAAGGTATGAGCTACCTAATCAGCTTTCTACACCTCTCACCTCCACAGATCGAAGTACTTAACTGTATACTATTCATTAAGTAAAATCCTACTGCTGAATTCTGTTTACCAGGTAAAGAGAGACTTCTCAATTTTTTTATTTTTTTTTTTTTTGTCCCTGTTCCAATTAATCGGTATTTCCTGTGCACATGGAAAGAATCACTAAGCTCTGATTAATCATAGCAAGTCCCCCGCTGTTGTGGATAATAGTGGAGTGAGGGTGGGCAAGGCTGACTAATATGCCTTTAAATTCCATTTTGGCTATAAGCTCTTGAGGCATAATGATATAGGTACTTTTGTCGTGTCATAATGTCACATCATGTCAGGTAAATATGACTCATGTAATCCAGTTTGATACGTTGCTATAAGAATATGCAGAAGGGGTGGTTTTTTTTGTACAGTGAAATAATATAAGTGAAGTGTTTTTTCCCCTGTATTTTAGTGTTTCTGGTGGGAATGTGTGCAGGAGTATAAGCAATCCTTCCCTGTTTAATCTCAGACAGGAGAATCTCAAGAGCCTCTTCAGAGTCCCTTGACATGGCTGAGTATGGCATGGTTAAATGTCTACTGTAAGCAGTGCAAACGTGGCAAGTTTTGACCCTCAGGAAGACAAAAATATGACTATTTCAAGAGAGAGAACCTCTTAAATCCCTCTGGTAAACAGCAGGAGTTGCAGTCTGTCAGTGTCTCGAAGTCTCTGAAATCTGCTGAACCATTTGGCACTGCCTGAGTTGAAAATGTTTTTTCTTCTTCAAATCATAATAGGAAAAGAGGAAATTTTGGGGTTCTTGTTTGTTTGTTTGTTTTGTGTTTTCTGGTCTTCTTTCGTATTTGTTGTCAAGCAGACATCTCATAGTAGTAAGAAGCTGTCCCCTTTAGACTTTTTTTTTCTCTTTTTATTGCCAGGTAAACAAAGCAGTGATTTGGTGCTTCTAGCAAACAGAGTTGAAATAGGGAAATAAGGAGGCATTTAAGCAACCAGGTCACTACAGCTGTGCTCTTACAAGTAGTGGCTAAAGAACATTTATTAAAAAAAAAAAAAAAAACAATGAAAAACAAACTCTTGCATAAACTCCTGGAACAATAGCTACAATAGCTTGCTATTTCCTCATGCATTTGGGTCGGGGTGGAGTTGCAGAGATGGAGCCGATTGTTGCGGCCGCAGGGCAGCGTGGCATTGCACAAACAGCACAGCACAGGCTGTGCTTGCCAAGGGGAGCCTTGGGATTGTTTGGAGTCCACCAGGAAATCAACTCTGCCCCAGTTTCCGACATGATTCAATAGGCTATTTTCCAGAGATGTCTGGAGCCAGAATAAAACCCATCTGATAGGGCCACCAAGAATATTCCCATGATTATATAACCCCAGAGGGACAACTTGTTTTAGGAGGTGTGCTGACAATTAATGACAAAACAATGTATGTATTACCGAACAGATACCATGTGCTTGAATAAAGAACTGATAAAGCCTGGTCATACAGGGCTGCTTTCTGCTCATAGCTATAAACAGACTACTCCTACTGACTGCAAATAGCTGCCTGTAGCTCGAAAGAGAAGCTCAAAGTTCTTTTTCTGAGGTGTCTTTTATTTATTATTAATTCTCTCTGGGCCTTCCACATTCGAAAACTCAGTTCTGCAGTACGTTCATTTCTTTGAGCTGGGCTGTAGCCTCATGCACCCTCAAGAAGTACAGTGTGAAGAACGTTGCTGTCTGAACTGTTATCTAGTTACAGGAGAAAGTATGATACTTGTCCTTCTGTTACCAGTCTCCCCCTTCCCACATACTTTCCCTGTAACAGTGTGAGAAGCTGGCAAGGCACCAGTGCTCTCTACCCTGCCCCTTCTCACAAATGCCTTTCTCACATAAGGTGGCTGCAGCCTCCGATCTCACTGGCTCTCCAGCCTTGTAAATTCATACTGATGCCTGAGTATCTGGGATACTCATGACTGAGCTTTTCTTTCCCTCAGTTTTTGTTTCTTTGGCCTCTAAAGCTTCCTGCCACCTACACATTCTTGCAGTCAAAAAGGCCTTTCAGATATGAATACCTAGCCCTTGCCTGGAGTGAACTTTTACTACAGTTGCTGTCACAAAGGCATCTGGATGTGAAGAGATCCACTTGAGTCAAGTGTAGCAGTCTCAGTCCCTTCTACACTGTTCACCTAAGTAGCTCCTCTAACTCCTCATTAAGTGGTCCTCCTTTGGATTGAAGCTAACAGAATGAGTCCAAGTATGTAATGTGTTTTCCCTGTGGAGGTTTTAATGTATCCTAAAATCCTACTCCTTTGGGCACAAAAGAACTGAACAATTGCAGAGGGAATTTGTCTCTTCGGCCCACGATGGCCAAGAGAGGGACAATGATACAGGAACACATTTCATCCTGAGAACAGTATTCCATGGTATTCTGCAGTGATGCCTAACAGGGTATTCAGTTCATCTGGTTATTTTTGTGACAGACTTCCTTGCAGTGGCCTGGACCAGCACGGCTTAGGTATCTGGAATATGAATTAGTGTCCGTGAAATACATTCAGAAACTAGTGACAACAAATGAAACTCTTCTAAATTTCAAGTCTTGTCAAGAACATGTGTGCAGCTCCCACTCTGAATAGTTGTTATGGAAAGAAAATAAGGATCTTGGGCACTTATGTCCTTTATTGTACATGATGCTGACCACTGGGCTGAGAAGAAATTCTATGCCAGCTAAAGCCAATGATGCAATTCTGATAGACTCGCTGGAGATAACTGCATGTGCTGTTTAACATTTCCTCATCTTCCAGCCTTTTAAATAAATCACTTTGTAGCAAAATGTTAGACTGTTTCACACCGTCATTTTTTAATTGGGAGAATTTGATCACCACTAGTATTAGTTCCCAGAAGTGTTGATAGGAATTTAAAAACTTGTCTGTTGCTTCTGGCAAGTGTTTTTTAGGAGGGGAGAGAGAACCTGCTTCTGCTCTCTCTGGAAGCAGTAGAAAGGAGAGCAGTTCTCCTGAAATCAACTTGCTGCATTTGCAAAGGTAATCAGCAGCTTTTATAAATGCTGCTGGCATATGGGCAGCACAAAGAAAGCTGCACATTGTGACAATCCTAAAGAAAATGAGGCAAGAGGATTCAGTGGTTGCGTTATGGATCTCACAGCTGGACTACTAAGGTAGGAAACTTCAACAAGCTATCATGTCACTCTTAGAGTATTGAAGAAAAGATGCTTCTTTCCCTGCACAGAGAAGCGGAGATGCTGCAGTACTTTTTCTAATCCCTGTGTGTCATATTTGATATGTGTGAGCTTCAGCTTAAAAAATATAAACCCACAAAATTCCAGTGTACTGCTGTGTGTGTGCGCGCTTGTGTTTGGATTACAAAAGAATTTTAGAGGCATATTTTCTGCCGGCACACAACCGTGCTGCTGTGCAGCTCGACTGACTGCAGAGTATGTAAAGGGGAAAATAATAAGGTTGCTTAAGGGTTTAAAGATTAATAAGCATGGCAAAATCTTCCATAACTAGGCAACAGTTTCAGGCCTTGGTGCTCATGTCTCTTTTCTGATTCTTTGCTATAATCTTATTTCACTGCAGATGAGTGTGGGGTAAACAACAGGGTATGATGTCAGGATAGAGATTATCAGTAGAAATTAGTCAAACTATGAGTGTTCTTACAAAGTCACCATTTCCATGCTCCAACAGGAGAGTGCTTTGCTATTATTTCCATGGCACAATGATGAGTAATCCCAACTACGCTGTTCTGAGTGATGGAGATACACAAACTCTAGAGGAGAAATACCACTATTTTTTTTTTTTCTTCATGAGGCTTCAGGATTAGCAGTGTGTTCCAGGTAATACCTCTAGCTAAAGCGTTTGGATCTTGTGTTATTTGAGAACAAAAAGCACTCCTCTTTCTCTGCATCCATTGTACATATGGGCTTGCTTAGACACACAAGCACACATACATGCTTATATCTTATACTTGCCAACACGTCATGTACTCTACAATTAAAATGCTTTACTCCTAAATTACTGGGTGTCACTTCAACAGTCTTCCAGCATCTCTCTGTTTTCATTCAGAAGAGCAGTAATGCCTTAGAATTGTCAAAAACAAGCAATGTTTATGATTTTCTGTTTTGAATGAGAGAACTATTTGCTAAAATTCAGGTGTGCTTTTGATATATTTTTTTTCCCCCATGAAAAATACAAAATTTATAAAAATAGAAAAAATATTTTAAACACTGCCTCAAACCATCCCTTGTGACATGTCTTTCAGAGTTTTGTATTTAAGAGGTTCGCTTTTATTAAACAAATCAAAAAGCCACATAGAAGAGGCATAACACCAGCACTCAGTTTGTGTCTCTGAATACTAAAATGAATTCTGTTCAGGATTTAACATTCACCTACAAAGATACCAGTCTGAACTCAATCTACAGTAGGTGTACAGAGCTAATGCAGGTGGAAGAAATGGCTGTGTTTCTCCATATCTAAAATGGTCTAATATACAGAGGCTCAATAGCTTCTAAGTTGTCCAATATTTTGAAATATTCAGTTGCCAATCAAGTGTCACCAAAATCATGTCCTAAAGAGATCTAAACCTTTGCAGTCAGTTGAGCTCAAGATACTGAATGGGAGGCATAATTTCTGGACCTTGCCAGAGTTAGGTGTACATTCGTGTTGGAAATACATGCACTAAAGTACTCTTAAAAAGAGATAAGAGTGAAAATACAGCTTGAAGGTTAAATGAAAAGCAGTGGTGTTAATTTAGTGACCTTAAAGGGCTGTGAGAAGGATCTATAAATTCTTCTAATGCAGGGAAAGGTTACCCAGGGAGATGAGGAAAAGGCAATTCAAGATGATGTGAGACGGTGAATGAGCTAAACATGATCCAGAAGAAAGTCAAACAATGATTTAAAGTGGATTTATAGTTTTGCAGAACATTCTTTTTTAGAATTCCCATGAATTAATAAATTTGCTACATTGATGCAAATTAAGTCTGTTCTACCAAAATACTACTACTAAGGTAATTTTTGTTGTTGTTGTTTTGGTGTGTGGTTTGTTGCTTTGGGGTTTTTAATATCAGGGTGATTAAGCCAAATCCTGACATTATCCCAGGTTGTTCTTCAGTCAGTGCCAAATTCCCCACAGGTCCCATGGAGTTGTGGGGGCGATTCCACAACAGCCTGAGCAACTTTTGCAACTTCTTCTGCCAGACATCTGTTTAATGCAAGATTGGTTTACATGGGGATTTTTACCAGCTCCTTCAACACAACCTAGACACCTATTAGATTAGGTTCAAGTTTCACTTGCATCCATACTGTATCCAGATGGCATGGAGAAACTGCCCAAGCCTACATCCTGTTCTGCACGTTAATTAAGATCCATAGCAGCTTAGCTGAGCATGCTGGTTGCCTGGCTCCTACTTCCTACCAGTTGCTCAGCATCATCATCTAGCCCTAAAGAGGAGCAGCTCCATTGAAAGGTACCTTTCCCTAATTGAGGGTGAAGTGTCCCAGCCACAAAGGAAGGATGCTACTGTGCAGAGCCTCTGTCTCCAGAGCTAGATTATTCAGTAGAGCATTGGTCCCTAGATTTTTATTTTTTTAAAAAACTTTGAAATACTGCACTTATTCAAGAGCTTCAAAGTATTAGGAAAATGCTTCATGTTTCAGCAAATGTACAAGAGGTTCAGGGAACTGGCTACCACATTAAACAGTTACCCTGTGGCCTGCACTGTAAATGAAGAGGAATAACAGCAGTTATTGAAACTTGTTCTACTTTGTCACAGAGCTACTGGAGCTGCCTGAGCAGCATTGCTTGCTTTTTGGAAACCCTAGAGGAGAATATGACCTAGGAACAATCATACCTTTGTAGTCTGATTGTTCCCATCCTTGGGGGGGGAAAAAAAAAAGGGGGGGGGGGGAAGTGAAAGGATTAAGTGATCAGGGTAGCAATATTGTACAATGTAGCTGTGTTTTCAAGTTACTTGGAAAGTCTATATGCTGTTACATTGCTTTCAGACACAATAAAAGGCCAGTTATTAATCCTGCAATTACCAAGCCTTATCACTGCTATCCACACAGACTAACTGTGGCTGGACTTCCAGATGATATTGTTTTCATTACAGTGACCAAAGCAAAATTTAATTAGAGACCCATCTCTCAAATGGACAAGTGAAAAATACAAGGATTGGGAAATTAATCTTAATACTTAATTACATTAAGATATTTTACTGTTCTGGATGGGGGATTTTTCATACTCTGGGCAACTCTCTTCTATCAATTCCCTCTTTAGTGTCTGCAAAGCGTGATGATTACAGGGATGGAAGGAAATGCTGTTCATGACATAAAAAAGCATATCCTTCCTGTCAGCTCTGAGCATGGAGTGCGAATATTTAATCAAAAGAGTTTGCTCTGGATCATATCAGTTCCTGACTTCAAACTCTTAAATCAACATTATAGGAGGAAAGCAAAACAATCTACAGGTAATAGAAATGGGGAATAAAAAAAAAAAAAGAATCGATAGGGAGATCAGACTGTGACTAAATGGAAGCAGGGAGACTGAAAGGCAGCATTTTAATAAGGAAGGCTTTTGTACAGTTTTCAAGTACAATTGGGCAGACTTGTATAAAACAAAATTTCATCCGGGAGACCATTTAAATTTCATTGATAAGAATGCACTTCATTGCTTCATTTAGAAACTTCCACTGTGGCTTTTTTTTCCCCATTTGTATAAAAATAAAAACCATCTGTAGCAAAGAAAAAGTCAAAAAAAGCCCAAACCTAAACCCACAACTTGTTTGTGTGACTGCTTTGCTTTTGTTTAGATTTCTAGGAAACAGATGCATGTTTTTCATTTGGGGAAAGCATACATCTGTTCTGCAAATTCTCTCCCCAAATCCTTATTTTCCAGTAAGAGCTTATTGAATTACATTTGAAAATAAGAAACTTTCCCTCCCTCCCTTGTGTACACACAGACATTGTACTACAAGGAAAAATGGTCATTTTGACACAGTGAGGGATTGTTTTCTCAGAAAATCCACAAGAGTTTGCAAAATGCTATATAATAATTTAGGTTAGAAGAAGAAAAGAGAAGTTAACAACAAATTTACTTCTGTAATCTGTGAAAGGAAATCTGCACAGTTGCAGCTGTTAGTCTGATTTTGAAGAGTGGCATCCAATTTAACAAGGCTGAAAACAGTGAAATTGTTCAGAAAATCCTGCACAAGGTTTAATAAAGATGTAACTCCTGTTTACCAATTGCTTAAACAATTCCATGAAATTCTATAACAGGGATCTTATTCTCCCTGATATTCTGTGGGGTGGTTTAAATATTTTATATGGAGGTTTCCGTTCTCTGTTAAATTTATAGGTCTCCTCCAGAAGGGGAAGTCATTCTGTGTGTTCTGAATGTTAGTCTAGTTCAGAATCTACTTCAAAAATTACATGGTATGTTTTTCAATCGCTTCCTGTTTTGAAAAGAAACAAGTACTACAACACAACTTGTAGCAGCATGTGACGTATGTTCTTACATGCCCATTTCAGGGTTTGGATTAAAGTGTCTGCCATTAAGGTATCTTCCTTTGGCTAGGGGATTTTTATCTTCAGTTTAGAAAAGGAAGATGAAAAAAATGCATAGCGGGTAGTTAAATCTTACTGCAGAAGGAATCTAAGAGTACATCAAGAAGAGTAAACCTATTAACTTGTTCCCCTTCAGGGAGAAGATCCTACAGTAGTAATGCATTTTGGAAATACATTTGAAGCAGGTGGACAGAGCAGCAGGAGGGCAGTATCAGGCTCGTACAGCAGGAGGGCAACACCAGCCAGTTAGAAAAAATGAATCTCATGGACTGTAGGGGACTGCATATTAGAATTGCCAAGTCGAATATTTCCTACTGAATATCCTAAATAAATTAGACCTGGGCAGAAATATGGGAAACAGTATCTCCAACATGGCACAAATAGCAATGGAAATGAAAGCTGCCCATGTGTCCTCCAGTAAAGCTCTGAATGTTCAGGTGGGGTGTCACTTCAGTCCCATTTAAACCTGTCACAATGAGCTAGGCCTGTGAATAGATGGTAAAAGTCCCCATTGGTATTTTTAAATTATATTACTGGTATTGTCTACACAGCAGTGAATTTCTTTCACTGTGGCAAATACAGCTCCCTCTGCTTCATGTTTGCCTCAAAAGCCAGTACTGCTGATGGTGGTGGTGTGGGACTGGTAGGAAATGAGAGCCCAGCAGGGAGGTCAGGGCTTCCTTGAAGGAGCAGTAGGGAAAGAGAGACATCCCTGGGTAAACTAAAGCATAGGAGAGCTGTGCTGAGCTCCTGCCACAGCAAGTCCAATTGAGCCACCTTGCAGCCTCCAGACATCCTTACCCAGGTCATGACAGGGACTCTACATTTTCCCTTGTGCAGCAGAGAAAAGCAGATAAGCAGCTTCCTCACGTCCAAATTGAGCATCCAAGCGGTAATACAGGGCCAGGAACGTTTGTGCAGTGCTAAGTGCTCTCATTTCAGAAAGGAGTAGAAGAGATGGCTTTATTAAGCCATTCTGCTATGGACTTAAAATAACCTGTCCTTCCACCCTGGAGCGGGACAGATCCAGTCATTCTCAACCTTTATTTTGCCAGAATAGACCCCAGCTCCCTTGGTTTGTCAGACTAGCTATTGTGTGGCTGCTTGCAGTAAAGAGCATTAGTTTGTTCATTTACCCACACCTCTGCTGCTCTGCTTATGGAGGTCTGTGATGTTGGCTGGTGCTCCTTGGGCAGCCTTTGGCAGTAACTCTGCCTGGATGTTGCCCACCTGCTTGTCTGTCCATAGATGCCTGCTGTCACTCTGGCTATATCTCTTCTTTCTTCTGCGGCAGCTGGCCCGGTTGCGGGTTGGTTTGTTGCATGCAGTGCTTTTCCTCCCCTGACTGCAGATCTTACTTACAAATTACACTCTGAATTTTCCATTACACGAGGGTGCAAGGCAAAGCATGTTGAACACAGCAGAGATGTCCTGCTGACTTCAATGGGACACTGAATCATATCGTAAATCAGTGATGCCACAGAGCTCACCATAGAGTTTAGGTCTTTGAGCAAAGTATCGCACATCTGGGAACGGTTTCCAGTGAATTATATTTTCCTAGAAATACCCTTGCTACTAAAACCACGTCACACAAACCCAATTCAGCACTCTTCCAGAGAAGACAATCCTCCCTCTGGTCTCCTGGGAGTGGATTTGAATTTTTGAAAGTGCAAACTTATCTCTTAGACCTCTTAAGATAGTCACTGGTGTTTCCAGACATCCCCGCAGCTCCTCTCTGTCCTCCCAGTAAATTCCACAAATCTGTGAGGCACTCAGTATTTTTTTGCTTTCTCTGCTTTATTTCACTGCTTCGCAGAGGAGCTTGAGATATTTGGAGATTATGCCCAATACCAAGTCCCCTGTGGGCAGAGGTCCCTTTACAGTATTTCTTATATCATTACAGGATTCTGTTCTTCAGTCTTGTACCATGTGTGCCTTTGTAGTGGCCTTCTCGTGAAGTTCTTTCCACTTTAATTATGGAAATTCAACATCTCTCTCCTAGCCATGGATCAAGAAGAGGTTTAACACTAAGATACAGCCTATCATCTGAAAGCTGACAGGCATTTCAGTCTAGAACCATGTTTCTAAAACTTCAGTCTAATGAGTTTGCTGCGATTAGGTGAGAGGAGGACAGTGATGAGATCATACAGATTTAGGTATTTGTTTTCTATTTCAATAAAGAAAAGAATATATGACCAAAGTCAATCCATTGTTACACCACCCTTGGAACTAACTTTTGGGATGTGTCCTTCTGAGGCTGGAGGAGGTCAGAAATAGGATGGCAGGATGGAGCCTGTGTGCTGGGAGGGGCTACCCAGCCAAATAGGTGAGGTAGAGTGGTTTGGCTATGCTGATGGCATGCACAGACCCCAACTCCTCCCACCTTGCAGCACCACAGGCCATGCAGAAAACAGCACTTGCAAACCTGAGGTTATTACATTGCACTCTCAGTTGTGAGGATGTTGCTTTCCAGCAGTCTCTCTGATTTTAGAGCACCTAAGCAATAGAGCAACTTGACTAACTACAAAAAGAGAAATCTCATTTGCAAATAATTTTAATGAAGTTTGAGACTTTCAGTTCTTACAGATGAGAAAATATCCAGCAGTTGAAGTTAACAGAGATTATCTGCACTAAATCAATTTTATCTTCATAAAAGCCATTCATGGACACTCATCGTTAACCTTCCAGCAAAAAGTTGCATGGGTTTTTGGCTTCTGTTCCAGTATCTGCTTTATTTCTTTTGGGGTACAAACCTTGCCTCAAGGTCATGATTTTTAAAGATTTTTCAAGAGAGCAGTACTGATTGTCATTCCTTAAGTCTGCCAAAATGTCCCAAATGTGTCAATTTTAATTTTATTTTTATGATGCTAAAATAGATGAAGTCTGATTTGGGATGTGTTTTTTGGGGGATGGGGGTGTATAGTTGATTTAGGTGTGGTTTTTTGCACTGCAAAGCTTTGTTGGTATGTTTACTAATTTAAAAAAATGTGGTGGTGAATATAGTGTCAGATAATAGTCTTAACTGATACCCTCTTTTTGAGATAGGAAACACATAAAAAATGAGGCTTACACAGTTTGGATGTTTTGAAGCTGATCTAGCAAATAAAGTACGTACAGAATAGATTTACTGTTGCCCACTGTCTAACAAATGGGCTTGCACTTTTCATAATTACAAGAGGTCCTGCAGAGTGTGTGACTTCCTTCACAGGTTAAATAGTCTGAACATATTACCTCAGGAGAAAAGGGTCAACTCTGCCAGTTTTGTGAAAAACAATTATTGGGAATCCTGGAATCCAAGTTTCAGTTCACCCATGCCAGTCAAGAGAGAAATGCTGTGGTACAGTTCCAAGACTAGACTAAGAAAGTAGGATAAAGATGAAGGAGTTAAAAACTGAATTTACCAAGTTAAAAACAATACCAAAACCCCCAAACAGTTTAAGTTGAACCTATTCTTTTTCAAAAAGCTCCTAAAATGTAATGAGTGGTTGAGGGATAGAAAAGCAAAGTCCCTTTCTTCAACCATAGATTGACTCTTATCACTTGAAAAAAAAAAGTTCAATGTAATTGGAGTCAGGGTTAAAAAAAAAATCCGTATGTATATGCTAATATGGAAATCAAAATTTCTGAAACTATTCTTTTTTAAAAACAAAACACCCCCAAAAATATTTATTCAGTACTTTAGGAAAAATAGGGAATTCTAAAAAGTTAAATGTCTTTGAAAGCTGTTTTAACCAGTAGGGTTAGACATGTTTTCTGGATATTCCCACAATAACAAGAGAAGAGAACAGAAGTGCAGTACAATTGCTGATGAATGAGAAAGAAAATCAAAAGTAGGGCAACAAATCTTCTACACAATTGATGAAAAATTTACCTGCTTCTCCTGACACTTCACTATTGACTTTATATAATGTGGAAAACAATCATAACAGAAATAGTAATATACAGTATCAGTAACCGAAAGCAGCACAAATTGAGTGCAAACAACATGAAAAGAGAAAGTCACCAGTCCAGTTAGTCAATAAAGATCACAATTTTCAAGGACCATGCTTGAATCACTGTTATTAATCAGGCTCCCAATTTACAACAGATGATATTGTGCAGTGGGTGATTGATAATCCTTTCGGGCGTAATGTCGGTTCTTCCTTGAACCATGAAGACACAGTTTGTGTGTGTTTGAGAACTCATAGATTGGTGAGCTCCACAGTTCACCAGCTGCCCAAATTACTTTCTATTAAAAAAAATAAGCTTTTATTTGGGGCAGGGAAGGAACCAGTTCATAAAATTCCTCCCCCCCCCCCCCCCCCTTTTTTTTTGTTTTAAAGGTATGGAGGTGAATTTGCAACACGTTGCACATAAACGTAAAAGCTATTACAGGCAATTGTTCTATAATAAAACATAATGTTGCTAGAGCACAAACATCTGTCACTCATGCAGACATCATCCTGTAAACCCATCTAACTAACTCCATTTTCCCTTCTGATTGTATTGGAGTAGCTTGCAGCATGACAGTGATTTGAGTGACAGACGTCTGACCTGGAACAGTGTTCTGCATACTTATGTTTGTTTACAGAGCCTCATCACTCCTGGAAGATGTAAATTTTAAAATTTGCTTTTATTGAGAAAAAGAGTGATGAAGAAAATGTGGGCTTTTTTTTTACCTTGGAATGCAGAATCAAAGTTATTATAGGGCTCTGGCTTTCATAAAAATTTTACCAAGTTTTTAAATTGACTTTTTGGTTTTCTAATGAAAAAGAGCATGAATAATTTAAATGTAGATGGCATTTTCTATATTAGAACCATACTATACCAATACAACAGCAGAGACAACACTCAAGACACAGCTTAACTTAATCCTCCTCCTCCTAGACTTTGATTACAATCTTCAAAACAGCTATAGAGCCTCTCTATTAAAGGCAGATTTTCCCTATCTTCCTATTAAAATTTTTGTTAGATTTCTGGAATGTAACCTTAATAAGTTTAATCAATGAGATTTTAATTTTTTTTTTATGTGTCCTCAGCTCCAAAAAGAAAATTAGCTAATTATTTAGAACTTCTACATAAAAAGCACTGGGAACTTCTGCATTTCAAGATATTAAAATCCCTTTCTACACAAAATGTTTTCTGAGTTCTCTGTTATGCCTCTATTATAACAAATCAATTCCCAGTTCTGATGTGCCTGTGAAGAATCAGACAGTTTTGTTTGTGTTCTGGGCACTACAAGCCCAATACTTATGCTTTCATTTCAGTCCTATTTGACCATCTCTGTAGTTCCTTTGTAGTGTACCAGATGTAATGGGTCACATATCCTGTATAAACAAAGCTTTCTGCCCTGAGATCTGCAATGTAGGCAAAATATGGTCCCTCGCCAATAAAACCATGGTCTCTCTTTAATGATACCAATCTGTAAGTTGGCATTTTGCATTATGTGCTTATTTGTCAAGCAGTAAATTGATTTGTTCAAGTGAGAAAGAGAATAATGTGCAACCTAATAATCTTGAACTGCTGTGGTGTATGACAGAAAGGTTTAGCTGCTTATTTTCCAAAGGCCACACACTCATTTCAAATCCGTGTTATTTGACCTGAAATAAAAAAGAAGGGGAAAGAAAGGTAATTTCTACCTGATCACTGTTTTCCTGTCCCGGGTCCTCTAATCTAGTGTCTATCAGGCAGTCAGCACTGTCAGCTGACTTCTTTCAAAACTACATCCATTTTCTCTTTCTTTTCTCATGACTTTCTGCAGAGGCAGCCTGTGAAGATCAGTGAAGTGTCAGTGAATATCTTGGGAAGGATCTCTTCATGGAGTTTTTTATAAGGCAGGAGAGAGAGCTGGCTGTGGAAAAACTCATCTGAGTGAAATAATGTTTAATTGATTTTAACCATTAGTTTTAAATTAGTGGTGCAATATTGAGCCAGAATATTTCAGCTTAACCATTTGTCCAGAATACTGGACGAAGAAATGTTCATCACTGTATATGACTATACTTTTCTGTGCTAACACTAATTCTTTGATAACGGTGCTCCTTTTCACAGAAGTAAAAAGTTTCTATCTTGAACAGTTTTTCATTTGGAAGCATGTGTTACCTTAAATCAGGTACTAGTGTCTGATTTTACTGTAGTGACAATAAAGCAGCTTTCCCTGGTGACTTCCTTCTCCCCAGATCTCACTGATTAATGGCCAGTTTTGGAGCACAGGTTTCTGTCATGTCTATTACTTACTTCTTTTCTATTATTGTTACTGTTGTGATAGTGCATGAAGTATCTTGGTGTGAACCGTATGGGCAATGACTAAAAAAGCCTCAGACTGTCGTTTAAGTGGCAAGTTTAAAATGACTCCATCTGAAGACAGAAACTGCGTAAGAAAACCTAAAACCATTGCAAGAAATAACGGTGTAATAGTGAAATGATTATGCTTCCCATCAGAGAGGTAGTCCAAAATGTGAAAATGTCATCAAGTATCTTGGGAAAGACATTTTTTGAAATTACAGCCAGATCTACACTCCAGCCAAAAGAACAGGCAAAATTAAATGTACCCTGACTCTGACTTTGTTCAGACGAAAATGGAGGTCTCTTAAATATCTTCTAATCTGAGGGGGAAACGATGAAACTGCAATTTTGTGATTGAATTAAACTGTTCCATTTCCTAACTTTATTACAGGCTTTGTCAAAGGGATGGCTAAATGTCTGCTTATTAGTCCTGATCTCAATCTTTTTCTCAGGAGACTTTTATCATAATGAGTGTTAATTCTATGAAATTAATTGAGAGGTTGTTATTTTCATCTCCAAATCATGTGTATTTTTGATCGACTGGTCAATGACAAGTCTCTTCTCATTTTCTACTATAATAAGGCTATGAAAAGGAAAAGAAGTAGAATAGTTGGCCAATTAAGTTATACAATAATGACAAGGTCAGGCCAAAGAGAGTACATTGTGGTAGTTTACAAATTACTAAGACATTTGAGTTTTTCATGTTCCTGACAGAAATTGTAATGAAAATAAGAAGTGACACATGAATCCATTAATGTTGACAGCACAATAAAAGGGTGGAGAAATAATTTTAAGCTTACAAGTATACATCAAAATAATTTGAAGGGATCAGAGACAAACCACAAGGGAATTCTGACTCTTTCCAAAATAAGACAATGAACCACAGAAAATATACATTTTCCATTTCCCCTAAAACCCATGTCTTTTTCACTTAGTTTCCTGTATTTGAGGAAAGTTCTCCCTCACTTTATCTCTTCAATCTGCCTTATCTCTGAGTAAGAGCTTTGAGTCATGCAAAGATGGTTCAATTCATTGAAATCTTGTGGTGTTGGTGTAATGAATTTGAGCTGCTTTGCCAAGGAAAGATCAGGTCTCTTCATCAAAAATGTGTGAAGTTCTGCCAGTAAAAAGTGACGTATTTATAAATAAGGAACAATGTAGTCATATTGAACATCCTGCATATTACATCATTCTGGTTGAACTGCTTTACCCAGTAGTCTTATGGGACTCATCTGTTGAAAAAGAAAGAGCAGGGCTCCTGTCTTAAAGTTTAGCAGAAATAAAAAAGCTTGGAGGAGGAGATTTTTATCACTAGCCATTCCCAGAGTTTTCTGTGGCTACGGTATAATCATACATTGTGTTAAACAACAATCATAAAGGATTTGTTCTATTTTACCTTTATAAAACAAGAAAAAAAAAAATTACTTCATCTGAACATGTTATCAAATGGTGTATATGGCCTCTTCAGACATCTGGAGTACTCTAGGTTTTCTAACAATAGAATTAGTATTGCCTATTCATTATCTTGTACAGTACTTGCCTAGAAAGCTCGTGTGAATGGGTGGCAGGGATCCAGCCTAACGTATGAATTGTATAGTTAAGGAAAATAGTAAGCTTCATGCTGACTTTCTCTGAGATCCTTGCTGAATTCAAAGGAAGATGATCCCTAAACCACATAGGGAAGTAAAGGGATCTTTTCAAGTATGCTGCGTGGGAGAGATCCCGAGCCTGCTGTGCTATACCAGTGCAGTTCACTCTGCACCTACCCAAAGCCTTTCTTTTGGGCCCACCCTGTAATGTTCCCAGTGACCGTGGGCAACATGGAACTGTCTACATCAAAGAAATCTCCAGCTGTCCTGTTAAAATAGCTCTTCATTCTCTTGACACTGATGGCACAGTACAAAGGAGACAGCCAAGGTCAAGCTTCAATACTATATTGAACAATATTCTCAGACTGCTGCTCAGCTTATGCAAGTACAGCAGCCTTCTCTGAGGACATTAGCTTATTTTTCAAGAACAGAGCAAAACAAACAGTTTTATTTGCACATATTGACTCCATCTGATGCAACTAGATGCTGCACAAGGTCAAGTTCCCAAAGGAGGGATCTCTGATATCTGCTCTGGCCAGGGAATCTGTCTGGTCTTGCCCACAGAACGTCCACTGCACCGATAACCAGCTGTTTTCTGAATACTCTAGACTGATACAATAATTTTCCCAACACCACTGCTCTCTTTTGATGCCTTATGTAAATGTGATGAATTATCCTTGCTGCGACTGATGCAGTGTTTTAAAATAATAGGATACACAGCTTTCTGCAAGCACATCCTGTAGAAGCTGACACATCAGCGTGTCAGGTTTCAGGTTGTTCAGTTCTCCTGTTCTTCTGATAGCAAGTTTTGTGGGATTTTGACACCTTGTCTTTCAGTCTCACTCTCATCTTTTCTTGCCTTGTGGAAATGAAGAAGAAACTTTCCCTCCTGTGTCTCTGAGCAGATCACAGCAGATCTCTGAGTGGTTCCCTCAAGACAGCTCATGAGTTCTCTGGAAAAGGAAGAATGAATTAATGTGGATTTTTTTTTTCCTGCTTTAATATGAAAAATACAATACATTTATTTATTTATCATCAGCAAAATTCATCATCTTCATCCAGATTTTATGTGTCTTTTCACTGAACACAGTTGATATCCAAATAGTATTTGATAAATCCATTCTTTTAGGAGATGCTATTATTATTAAGAAAAGGGTATTTACTGTGCTGTATTTGTCTCTCAGTGTGAATTTGAGGACCTGATCATGGTGAAGATCATCAAGTATCAGAAGTGTTTAAAGCTGCAATAAATCCCATTCTTTTTCACCCAGGAAATTTCTGGGAGCTTTATAAAGTGCATGGTAAGCTCTGGACTCTGGATCATATAGTCAAGGTGGGCAGGGACCTCTGGAGATCATCTAGTGCAAACATCTGCCTAAAGCAGGATCATCTAGAGCAGATTGCACAGGGCATGGTCAGTTGGATTCTGAATATCTGCAAAGGTGGAGACTCCTAACCCCCTCTGAGTAACCTGTTCCTACATTTGATTACCTGCACAGGAAAAATAAAGGGGGAGGGGGTGGGGTTAGGGGGGTGTTTCTTCTGTTTTGGATGGAACTTCCAGTATTTCTGTTCATGCCCATTGCCTCTTTTCTTGTCACTGGGCACCACTAAGAGTCTGGCTAAATCTTCTTTACTCCCTCCTTATTCTCCAGGCTGAACAGTCCCAGCTCGCAGTGTCTCTTCATTTAGCAGATGTCCTGGTCCATCAATCATCTTCATGGCTCTGCTGATATTTATTAATGTTAGGGATCCAAGTGTTACCAAATTAGAGACCAGTTAAGATCATATACCAGGCAAATTCATGTCTCTCTGGAGATAAAGGGACATCCTTGGAGCTTTTTAATTTGCAGAGAATGAAATTTCTACTTTGGAAAGGGAAAGATTTTTCTGCTAACAATTTTCGTGTAAATGTTGTTCTGAGAAAACCATGATCTATACTCTGATAAATAAAATCTCACATACTTCTCCCAGAGCAAAGAGGCACAGATTAGGTAATACATTTACCAATACCTTAATTGTCTGTATTGCAGAAGTAAGTATTTTTCCCTCCAAACTGTAGAAGAGCAAAAGATGGATCTCGGAGTCATCTTGCAGGGGCAAAAGATGCTTCAGCTGACAAAAGATTTGGTTTGCAGTGTTCCTATCTAAGTCATATACTGATGGCAGTAATGGTCTGTCACGATATATACATATTCCAAGAAATTTCCCTGGTACTCATCCAGATGTCAGGAACCTAACACAGAAAGAGAAGGTGTGAATAGAACAATACTAGATGGCAGAATCACTTACATGACACAACCTTGATGACCCTTAGCCATCCCACTGACCACTGTCCTCTCATAGGCATTCTTTGAATTATTATTTTCATAAATAATGTTAGATAGATGGCTACTGAACACTGAGTTGTGTTTTCACAGCTACTGGGCTGCAGAAAAGAATATTCTTTCTCACTGGCAAGGCTGATAAAGAATGCAAAAAGGCAGCTCATCTCAATTCTCTGTCACTGCTGACTTCTTGAGCATGAGCTGACAAACACCATGGACTTTGAAGATAGTGATTGAATCTGTGCAGAGAGCAAGGAAAAGACTGAATTCTATAATTTAACATTGTCCTTAGCAGTGACTAATATAGCACATTAAAATCCACCAAGAATGAGAACTCACTGCTAAATGTGTTAAGGTTGTTTTTGCTCTTAGTAAGTTTTATAGGATTTTGTTCATAAATAATAACAGAATATGACATAAAACAATGTTGCAAGCCAGCATCGCTGTACGGTATGAAGTACAATTGATGCACTGTGGCAGTGAAGACAAATAATGTGCCCACAGATAAATTTTGCACCAAATTGACTAACAGGACAGCAAAACCTATGGAAAAAACTGGAAATGCTGCTTACAATAGATGCTTTATTTGTATTTGAATATACTGCCACTTTTGTACTCTCAGTAAGCCTAAAACACACAATATTTGCAAAAACATCTGTTCTCCCATCCTTCAGCTCTGTATTCTTCATTCCTATTTGCCTGTCCTCCATACAATCAGTAATTTTAATTATTTCCATTATCATATACTCAGCTAAGAGTTTAGTTTCAGTAGATTAGACTGAATTCAGTTTGCTTTCATTATTTTCTATTTGTTCCACTTACTGCAAATTGTTTTCTTTGGTTGTTATTATTTTCCATTAAGTTCTTTAAATTCCATGAATCCTTTCTTGGAATACTCAGCAATGCACATATTTAAATTAAGTCTGTTTTCACCAGTTATTCTATGCCTGTAGCTTTCACTGGAAAAAACCCAAAAACCACAGCCCAAATGACAACATGGTTTAATTCCTCTATTCTAAAAGCTAATACCCAGTAACTATTTTCCTTAAACACCACTGGGGGGTAGAGAGTTGGCTACCTTCCTCATGCAACTGTTCCCCCATCGTTCATTTGTTTGTTTGTTTTATTCTTCTCTGCTACAAAAGGATTTCTTAATATTGGAGATGATGCCTTCTTTTCTAACTTCCTCATGCAAAGTTTATATGTGCATTACCTATCTCTCACTTTCAGTGTGGCATGAACCCAAAGAAATTCAGCTGGTTTGAAACAGGGAACAGTAGATGTGGGTCTCAGCCATAAACCATGCTTCAAAAGGCAACAGAAGACCTTCAAGCAAAGAAATATCCTTTCTGAGCCCACCACATGACATGCCCAACAAACAGTCTCCTACTTTGCCCCGGGTGTGTGAGCTACATAAACCTTTCTGGTTGGCTGTGGCTGTTCTCTTCCCATTACGTGACTGTTTTCTGAGTGCTGGGAGCTAAATGGCTGTGTCTATACAGCCTGTTCCATCTGCTTTTGAAGCACAGTGAGCCTCTGTGCACATGATGCCTACCTGCAAAGGTCTCTGTCTCAGCAGACTTGGATTTCTGGAGCTTGATGTCTTGCCTTCTTGAACAAGTGCAAGACAAGGGTCCTGGCAGTCCTCCTGCATCACAACATGTGGCCATAATTCACAGCCTAAGCAGGAGTCTCTCCAAACCAGGCTGCGTTCACATGAGAGCTGGTTCCTCAAATCCAACATCTATAAAAAAATTACTCCACTATTGCAATTCCCTTGCCAATCTTACAAAAGATCAGAATTCCCAGCTTAGCTGCCAGGGTGTTTTTTTAGCATAACTGATTTGTTTCTATCTGTTTATCACAAGCTTTACTTCTCCTATTTAAAGCAGAATTTAAACTACACAAGTTATTTGCTTATAAAATAACGTTTTGCAAAGGTGGATCCAGGAAGGTTCTCATGATAAATACTTGATCGTTGCTTATTCTCATTCTCCAAGCACTAAAACTTTCTGCAAGGTACAGCACCCATTGCCATAGCTCTTATGGATTTCTGGCTATCCCATATAATAGTAATTTAATATCTGTAAAAAGAAATAAGAGGGATAGATGCACTGTATGTACACATAGTCAAAAACCCCTCAGGAATAATTGGTTTAAGTAATTAAAGAAGTTGAAAGAGTGCAGCAGAAGTGCATCTTGATCTTGCTTCAGAGCAGAGACAGCATTGACTGGCTGGGGCTAGCACAATGCAAGTCATCTCAGGTAAATAAATAATGACTGTCACCATTAGAAAATTACCTTCTGTGTGACAGTCACTAAAGCATGACTGGAAATTCAGTATGATAAAAATGGAAGAAAGCGGATTCCAGACCAGAGATGCATTTCTGTGCAGATATTGTTAAATGTTTAGACGTGAGGTCATTTTAAGCAACAAGTGTTTAGTGTGCCAGTAGTGATTCATCTTGGTCATTTTCCTATCACGCTGCAAAATGAGGTCATTGGAAACAAGGAACAAATGACAAAACTTCCCTGCACATATCAGTGAATTTTGATTATATTTTCAGTTCAAGGCGCATTCAAACTTGTGAATGTGCTGGGTCCTTCGAGGCAGCTCAGCCACCACAGACACACAGGGAAGTATCCATTAGCTGCTGTGAGGTGTACAGGGGAAAGCACCAAATTCCAAACATCAGTGATTTGTTAATGCATATGTAAGGTAAACATACACATTGTATAGCCATTTCAGATACTTTAGCATTGCACTGATATTCAGAATTTAATGTTAAGAAGAATATCTAAAATTTGGAAAAAGTGTTCTTTTTCAAACAGGACACTTTGCTTGTTTGAACCTACATGACTGTCACTTTCTCTGACCCTATTCTTCCCCCTTGAGTTCCATTATCTTTTTAATCATCTGCATCCACTGGCTTAAAAAGACAAGTCTGTAAAACACAGGTCTTTAATTGTACAATATCTAACATTAAAATCCATACTAATTGCCACAGAAAATAACAATCATAGCATAGTGAGCACTGGCAAATTTGCATTAATCAGAAGAGGTTAGCACTGTGGAGCTGAAAGCAAAACAGGACAGGTTGGGGACTGACCTATTGGGAAGCAGCGTAGCGCAAAGGGACCTGGAGGCCCTGGTGGGCAGCAGGCTGACCATGAGCCAGCAATGTGACCTTATGGCCAGGAAGGCCAATGGCATCCTGCGGTGTATCAGAAGGGGTGTGGGTAGTAGGTGGAGAGAGGTTCTCCTCACCCTCTACTCTGCCCTGGTGAGGCCACATCTGGAATATTGTGTCCAGTTCTGGGCCCCTCGGTTCAAGAAGGACAGGGAACTGCTTGAGAGAGTCAAGTGCAGAGCCACAGAGATGATGGAGTGGAACATCTCCCTGCTGAGGAAAGGCTGAGAGAACTGTGCCTTTTTAGCTTGGGGAAGAGGAGACTGAGGGGTGACCTCATTAATATCTATAAATATGTAAAAGGCGAGTGTCAGGAGGATGGAGCCAGGCTCTGCTCGGTGACATCCAATGATAGGACAAGGGGCAATGGGCGCAAGCTGGAACATGGCAGGGTCTGTATAAACAGCAGGAGAAACTTTTTCAGGGTGAGGGTGACAGAGCATGGAACAGGCTGCCCAGGGAGGTGGTGGAGTTTCCTTCTCTGGATACTTTCCAAACCCACATGGACAGGTTCCTGTGTGACCTGCTCTAGGTGATCCTGCTCTGGCAGGGGGGTTGGACTCCATGATCTTTTGATGTCCCTTCCAACCCCTGTGACTCTGTGAAAATTCACAGACTTGCATTGCTTCTCATGGGAATCAGTATGTTATTGGCAGCAGCTGGTATCCAAGACAAACTGATCCGCATGCATTCGTTTTTAGCTAGGGGTGCCATCAACACTGCAATTGAGTGTATTGCTGAAGAGGAGAATGGTCAGTGTTGGCTGAAGGACTAGGCACAAACATTAATGCTGCAAATTTCCTAGGTGAGTCAAAACAGCTTGTGATGGGATAACTTACAAATGTGAGTTCCTGAGAAGACATTCAATTTATAGCCCATAAACTGTGCCACTTGTCAAGAAGAGAAATAGATGAGAAAGGGCAGGAGGGAGTGTTTAAGTTTCCATGTCTCTTTAAAGGGGAGGAAAGGGCAATTTAACTTTGAGAGTGTGCTAAGAGGGTTAATTCTGGAGAAATTCTGCAATTTATTCTTGTTCTCCATAATGTTAGACCTCAGGGCTTAATGTAATGGAATGTGATTTAGAGTTCTGAATGTGCTAATTTTGTAATTCAGGTGTCCTGTGGAGAGGCTGTGTTCGTGCCAGCTGTCTGGGGAATTAAATGCAGCTGATTTGTGTTGGGGAAAATGTGTGGTTTGCTTCAGGCCAAAATTGTTGTAAAATTTAAACCAATGTATTTTCCTTAATTTAAAGTATGGGATACAGGTGGGCCTGAGGGGAATTACTAAGGGCTCCCACATACTTCCTTGTGTTTAGTATGGAAAATTCTCATGTTGTTAAATTACAGCACTCGATAACCAGCGTAAACCAGTTTTATTTACACCAGCTCTCTTCTCTTTTCCTTCGTTTTTGCCCTGCTTTGGGCATTCCATCTTTATCAAACACTAATTACACCAGGATTTTGAGTCTCATGCTCTCTGCAAGCATGACGTGTCGATCTAATGGACAATTTCTTCAGAAGAAACTCTTGTGTTAAGTAACAATTTGATTTTCTTCCATGCTAGAGATCTGGGGTGGGAAAACGATTTCCATAATATTCTTGAGTTCAACTGAAGATTTGTCAATATCACTGTGAAATTGTGAGTGAACAGCACCTGCCTGCTCTAAAGGGTATGCTGGAGTGTTAGCTTTACAAAGCAAGCTGAGTTCGCCAGGTGAATAACACGGCTCTGAATTATTTATTTATTTCATAGCGTATCTTCAGGATATTATGAAGTATAGTTCTGAGAAATAAAGGCCCGTGTCTTCCGCTTATGTAAATCAGAGTTGCTCCATTTGCTTCAGTGAAACTGTGTTGATTTATGCCAGCTAAAGAGCTGAACCACTGTTCCTTAGGCTATAAAAATGCTTGTTGCTTTACAAATGACTCTGCATCTAAATGGCATTATCACTCTATAACACCTGACCTGAGAGGTGAAATTGGTTACTTTTATTGAAATCTAAACAATTATATTTCTATCTTTACTGCTTTCCTTCAGCTGCCTTGGGAAAACATTTTAAGAAAGCAGGAAGGTACAGTCTTTTTATAAATTCTTGCAAGAGTACTGCTTTTTTTAAATACAGCAAAGACCTCCTAAAGAGAAATGCTGGTGAATAACAAATGAAAAGTGCCTGGTTTGTTTTTATCTCCACCTCCATCTTAGGCCCTTTACCATGTCTTTTTGGAGATTAGCGTAGGTAAATTACTTCAAGTCTCTTAATATTAAAAACAACATGCTAGGAAGACAGAAATCTCAAAGATGCTACAAACAAAGCACAGTGAATAAAAGGGTTCACCCAAACCAACTTATGGCAGATGCCAGTTCAGCCATTCAACACAACCTACCTACGCATACCAGACACAACATTTAATGACCTATGTCCTTTTGGGTAGCAATAGAGGAGATGCAGTTTGTAGAAAACCCACAGGAAGCAGCGTACAGAAGTGATGCCTGTGTGTTGAACACTAAAATCAATTTCTGTTGTACAGAGAATTGATATAAGCTATTTTTGTTTTGTTCTGTTTAATCATGGCTGAAAATATTTTCTTCACAAAATCTTTCTGAGAATGCTAGCACATATGTGGTGTGAGAATCTGAGTACATGCTAATATTTCACTCAGATCTGACAGATAAAATTTCCTTTGTAAAAGGGCTATGCCTGACACCGTGATACAAACAGCTTGTTTCAGAGTGGATAAAATGGAAGATGAAAGTTGCCCTTCATGGAAATCACAATTGTTTAATATTGCAAAATGATCTCTTTCTAACTTGACCATACTTCAAAGTTTTGCATGTTGATACATTTAGTTCCTGCCTTTATTTTTATTCAGAGTTCAGGAAGCTTTGATAATTCATCCACTTCCTTCTATGTCACCCATGTCTGTTGAATTTAGTACTGGTTTAAAGTAATCTGGATGTAATCCTCTTGTTGCTTCCTAGTTAATTTATCCAGTTAACAGATAAAGCGGGTACTTGCTGCAAGCCTTACTCATTCTTAGGGGCATTTCCTTCACAACCTGGAGCTGCACAGTTTCTTTTTGGATGAAACTTTATTCTTCTAAAGTTGCAGGTTTGACCCAAATATTTGGCAGACTCATTTTCTGTGTTTGGAGAAGAAGAGAGTTCTAAGAGATCTAAATCATTTCACATTTGACTTTTATTAAAAGTGTTCTGTAGGGGGGGAAAAGTGCTATTTCAATAGAAACAAAATGCTTTGTTCACTCTCTAGTGATTTGACTTATTTTGCTTGTAAATACATGGGCTTGGCCAGTAAAATAAGAATTTCTGATTTTGTTGTTGTTTTTGTTTTCAATAACAAAAAGCAGTTCTTCCCAAAGCTTTACTGTAAACATAGCAAATTTTCTTCACATGCCACATTTGTAATGAACACCTTTCTCTGGTTCTAAATTGTCATCAAAACACTTTTCCCAAAAGTGAAAGGACTATCAACCACTATTGGGTAAGAGCTTATCTACATGACTACCAGAAAAAAAAATCTTAATTATCCAATAAAATAGTGGAGCTAAATCACTTCAAGAACTTCTTGTGGACACTTGTATTCAGAACTAAATTTGTGTTAATTTGATTTGATTTCCTTCACAATATCATAACACTTTGTCGTGCCACTTTCTACTGTAATACTCTCTGACGTTCTGAATGGGCAAAGAAATACACTGTAGGAAGTGGTACTGGTTAGTCAGTGATCATCATTTCAGTATTTGTTATCATTAAATTAAAGATATGGGAAAGTATTTGGGGTAATAAGCTATTGAATGTGAATCTTAATGAAATATGTGAAACTGGGGTCTTGACCACTTTGCATGGAAGTAAGTATGTCCAGACTGTATCTCCTAACTGCTATTGCAGTTTCCAAAGTTTGCAACTTCCTGCCTGATTACATTTTAGTGGGTTGTGTCTGGGTTTCACACCAGGGGCAGTTTTATTTCAGCTTGTAATTATCGATTCTTTATTTGTTTCAATAAGTAAAGCAATGTTTAGAAGTCATTGCTGTGTCTTTGGAAGTAGCTACAGAAGTGCAAACTCTTACTTATCTTTTTCCATGACAGACACTGGTTGTCCTGACAAAACATGAAAAAGATGTCCTGTTTCTGACATGTGATTTTATCAGAATAGGATTGTGTTAGATGCTTCATCGGCAAATCAGATCATAAACTTAATCCAAACCTTTTTATAAGAGCTAACACATTTTGCCTTGAGTCAGAAATTTGTTGTTGCTACCATTGGTTATGCCCAGGGATTATTAATATTTGGCATCAAGTTCAATTTTATTCAGTGACTGTAACAGAGATCAACCTTGTTTGATCCCTTCCTTTTTCTTTAGGGAAATTAATTCCAAATGATGCAGCTAGATTGAAGAACTGAGAATTTAAATTTAGGTTTTGTGCTGAGTGAAGGAGGATGCATATTTATAGTCTGAATAGCAAACGCTCTACATTGTGGCTTCCCATATTTTATTACTTCCTACCTGTAGCAAAACTTCATGCTCTCAGCAACCAGCATTTCTAGGGAGTTTGGGGTTTTATTTAAACTCTCATATCCAATAGCTAATAGTTAGTCAAAGAATTTGATCCTGCTTTAATAAATTAGTTTAACCATCATCTTGAATTGTATCATAAATAGGTGAAAAAGAAGTGTATCTGTTTGCTGCTGTTTCTGTCTGTCTGCCTGGCTTGTTCAAAGACTGTCTGGGCATCTCAAGGGTAGTTCATGTCCTGCTCCTTTGCTTTGTCTGTACATCAGATATTGATACAGACCTCCTTTGTAAATCTCTTTGAAAGCTGCTATTGGCAAAAATGAAAATCAGTTGGCAGTATTGGTACTGCCTCATCTGGCCTGAAATATCAGGGCTGATTTGTTCAAGGCTTTGTACCACCTCCCACACCAGAGAACTTTTTATTTTTGAGAACTGAATCAGTTTCCTTTGGGTTATCCTCACAGGCTTTTCCTCTCACGGCTACCTTCAATCCCAGAGAGCCAAAACCATTGCTTGCCCGATAGATTGATCGATTTAGTGCAGAGTGCACATGTTCAGCCTCCTGTGACAAGCTAAGTAGCTAACTTACTTGCTTTTTTCATTCTCTTTCATAAATGTTTTTTTTGTTCATTCCCTAGTCCTCTGTTAGGCATACAATAAGCATCACTCTCTTACATGTATGTCACCTCTCCTCCAAACACAGGCTCTGGAAATGTCCTGGAAATACACCTAGTGAGGGGAAATCAGGAAATAACTGCCCTGTGACTCATGTGGGAACATAGAAAGCACTCAAAAAATTCCTTCCTTCTAGTCCATCTAGACTTGTATTTTCTTTTGCCCAACAACTCCCATGCTCAGAGTAGGATTAACTGTAGAAGTAGACAACAGAAAGCAAAGTTCCCCAGCATGAGCCAGGGGTGCCTTGAGCAATCTCCTGGGCATGAGGGTTTTGCAAAGGTCCCCTGCCCACAGGTGATGGTAAGTGTAGCTGGCAGATACAGGGCATCATTCCTACGAGAAAGTTTATCCACCTGGAAACAGAAAGAAGAAAGCCACCACCCTGCTGTGTGCTAGACATTGGCAAAGGAACTGTGTTTACCATCAGCTACCTCAGCACATTCCCTTTGCTTTTATCCTTGATTGTTGTAGATGTGACATTCTGTCCTGTCCTGACTCACCATAATTAGCTGGGCCAACAATCTATAGTGGTAGTGAATTTAGGGGCGAAGTTGTTACTGTTGATTAGAACACTTTCTGCTGCCTTCCCTCTCTTAGCAGCATCACGAGGAGAAACACGTGGTTATTTCAAGGCCTTTTGGCACTGGGCTTCTACAAAACATTCAGATGTTCTGAGCAACTGACCCAAACAGACCTTTTTTTTCTGCTTGCAGGGCCTGTTTTGGTTAGAACTACAAAACATTTAAAAACTCTATAAAATTGATAGGACATTAAAATGACATGTTTCCAGGGTGTCTTTTTATTACTGCACCATGTCGGCTATGGCCATGCCCACCCTGTTATAGAACTGTTCAAACAGATCTGCCCAGATGATGATGATGCTTTTTCAAAAAGCACTTTGGATTTAGAATAATAACCACAATCTGCTACGAGACAAATGTTGATGAAAAGAGGATGCCAGCGACAGAAAATGTGACAGAGCTGGAATTTCTAACAGCAAAGCTGTGTGCAGCAGTGTTATTCACACTTGGAAATGCAGTCTTCCTTGGATAACAGTACCTTCTGATATGCAATATGGGGCTGATCCAAAGCCTATTTAAGTCAGTGGACCAATTCCCAATACCTTTAATGGGCTTTGGATTACACCCTAATTGCACTGATGTTCCTTTTACTAAAGCTCTTAGTTATAACGAAGCTCAACAATGATCTGTTTGTTTTTCCCTCATTTCCAGGTGTTAATATTTTCTCTCTCTCCAGTGAAGTGAGGCCTCAGTTATCAGGGAGGAGAGCAAAAAGCCCAAATCTGCTACCGACAGCAGTGATCTGCTGCACGTAGATGGCTAATGCTTGGTACTGAGTCAAAGCGAGCAAGATGATGATCATCATGTAAAGGCAGTTAATAAAAGTGAAAGTGCAGTGGCATTTCAAGCCTGATTTGGCAATAAATGTCTCCATGCATGAAGGGCCTACTCTAGCGAGAGAACCAGAAGAACCTATGAAAGAGGAAACTATGGAATATCAAATGAGACCAGAGGTCAGCAGGAGGAAAGGTCTTAAGAGAATCAATGAGGGAATTTCTTTTTTGCTGTAAAAGCATAAAGAAAACAGATCATAGTTCATAGGGACATTGATGGTTTCTAGAACTTTTGTCTAAAAAGTATAAACAGTGAAAAAAATCTGCCAATGCTGGAGTAAATTGCCCTTCCTCTGTCTGGTGGGCAGCTCCCACAAGGGCACAACTGTCTTTCCTTTCACTGTAAGCAAAAGGGAGATTCAGTCTCCCAGGACTATTGCGATGATGTAAAGCAGGATTTCTGACAAAATACCATCATTTACATCATTAAATTCTTATCTCATCTGACAACCAAAATTCATCTTCCCACCAGTCCCTGATGCCTTGGCTTCTTTAGTAAGATGGGATAGTCCTGTGACAGCTACTTGCGAACTAAACGTATTGACAGAAGCTGCCTATAAATTAATTAACTGCTTAAGCAAATTAAACAGATGGAAAATGGGGAATCGGCTACAAGGGATGGATGGACAGTCAGGGCCATACACATGCACAGTGCTGATGACAGCAGTCCCTTTCTTTCACTGCAGTCATCTTCTTTTTAAACAGAATATAAAGGATCCAAAATTTTGCTCATTCAATAAACACTGAGGTCCAGCTGAAGTGATATGAGCCCAGTGAAAGTGAAGTAGTATTTACCTTAGTTTCTGACTATAACTGAATAGATTTAATAGCAAACTAAAAATTACAGAAAAGGTATAGTTCTAAACATAATAAGTTTTCAAAAAAAAAAATTATTTTCTTTTACCCCAAGCAAAATATTCTGCCCTCTTTCCACTTTATTGCATTTATTTGCATTTGAGTCTGTTTCAAATTAAAAGTTAATTTCAAAATAAAAATTCAGAAGGGCTTACTTAAAAAAAATGTCAAAGTGAAAGCTTTTGGCATTTCCAAAATGCAACATTTCCATTTCAAAAGATGTCAAAACAAAATGTTTCTTTTATTTTGGCTGAAACTATTTGGGCAAGTTATCCTGCATTTGCTAATAGGTTCTCTCCTCCCACTCAAGAAGGGTTGTTGGTTGGCTTTTGTTGGTGGTGGTTGTTTTTTCAGCAAGTTTATTATTCAACACTGTTTTGTCAAAACAGATTTTATTCTATGTGTGGGGGGTTTGGTGTGCAAAATGTTATTTTACTTAACAAGGCAAAAATACACTATCACAAGGCAGAAAGCTTGATCTGAAAAGTACACTAAGTGATACGGGAATGGTTTGATTATTAAAGTATGAGTAGAAACCATCTTATATATCCTGGTAGACGACAAACGCTGACAAGTTTGAATTTCAATGTCTCAGCAGTTCAAAATTTTCCCCCAAAAGGCATGTATATTCTGTGCTCTATTTCTACCCCACAGATTCTATAACACACAAACATTTTTGTTCACAGAAGAAAAAAAAGAGGTTCCAGAATTTGGAAAACATGAGAAAAATTAAAAAATCTTCAAGTACAAATTACTTAAAAAACCCTGGGAGCTAAGAAGCTTCACTGAAGGTTTAAATCTTCAGTCTTTATGCAACAAGTACAGCAACGAAGCACATTTCAGCAGCTGAGCATAAGCATGAAGCACTGGTATTATTTTGTTATTGTTGTTCTTACTGAGGGAAGATGCATTATCTGATGCTAAGTCCTTTCTAGTATTTTGGGAGTTCCACTTACTTGGTTTTAGCTGTGTGAAATTCCTGCATTTAACTGACAGGTTTTATAGTTCAGCTCAGGAATTGTATAATGTTTATTATTTAAGAGTAACATTTTCAGGTTACTGGTTAATGCAGTTCCTGTGAAACAAACAAAATGTTTATTTATCAGTAATATTGTGTAAGACTACAAGAAATTGCATCATATTTATTTTGGGGTAATTCAGAATCAGCACTGACTGTCCTCTTTTCCACAGGTCATTAGCCTACCTCTTTGTAATTTCTCCTTTGCTGTACATACCATGCAATAGCTGGGTAAGATCTGCACATCTCAATTAAATGTTCATCAGCCTGTATAATCCCACATACAACTCTCACTGGTTTCTTAAAGTCATTTTATTTACCTATATGTGTATGCCACACCCTTTATAACCCTGATACTTCAAATACTAAAACATTTATTCATTTTAGCTGTCTCTTTGGTATATGATGCAGGACAGGAATTAAATTGTAAGCCTTTAACCTAAATAAAGTCTTCAAGACAAACATACTGTGTGATTTTTGTTGAGGCCATAATACTTTTCAAACATTTCTGTCAAAAATTAAGTTACCATGGAAATATTCGTTTGCACTCCTGGGTCTAAATATTTACTGTTTCAGTTGTCTACTACTTTGCCTATACTGTATCATTAGGCTCTTTTCTGACTGTCACTTGCTTTCCCTTCCACGACCTGCAGCACTTCATTGTCACTTGTGCTCACATAAAGTGCACCAGTGGTGTCTCTTTTGGAGACAGTTAGGGCTCCTGGATGGATAATTTACACGTGTTACTCATTTGGTCTGTGTTTGGCCTGGCAGCTTTTATCTTTAAATGCTGTTGTATCAGCGGAAGCTATGACGAATAATCAAAGGGTTTCTAGATTTGAGATAACTGGTATCTTAAAATTTCTATTTGATTTTAAAAGCACAAAAAAATGTTTTGGTTAGTTAACATTGATAAGCTGTATGTCCAGTAACACTGAAATGAGTAAAGGGCCCATGGTGAGTCATACACTGTTAGTATGTTTTTTGTTTGATCTTGGTCATAGATGTATTATTTTCTTCTGAAGTCTGAGTGTAATTTATTTGTCAGGTTGAATGGTCAGAGAGAGAGTTGTTCATTGACCTGAAGAAATGTATGGTGTCTTCATGATGATGAAGAACATAGAAGAGTCTCCTTCTTGAGAAATATTAGAGTTGATAGGGAGTGTTTGAAGAAGAATGTGTCAAAGAGACTGACAGCAACATGAACAAAAGCAGGAGCGGAAATAGAAGATGAGAGGCTGAATTTGTTCTCTTTGAAATTTCACATTTAGGAATTTTAACAAAGGAAGGGTCATTATCTGGACAGCATAACTTCCTGAACCCAGCTTTTATCTCTTCTTGTCCTTTTATGTAATTGAAAAAAAGGGTCTTTCACACAGAAGAACAATGGAGAAACTGGAGGAAATATGATGGGCACGGGAGAAAATCCCTCTGGTACATGATTTTTCAGTGCTTCTTCTCATGGGGCAGGATGCAACAACCTCTCACTTGCACCTGAGGTTCACTGCTCTTTGGAGTCTGGCTGTCTCCCTTTCCCTCTCAAGTTGGGAACTATTAGTTGTGCTCTTCTCTCTTTTTTTCCTTTCCTTTTTTTTTCTTTTGTTTTGTTTTGGTTTTTTGCTAGTTGCTTCACTTCTCAGGAATGATGTTAATTCTTTCCACAAGTTGTTTGATCTGAGTCTACTCCTTTACTAATCCAGCTCTACTTAATCAAAGAGAAATTCCACCCTTCATTCATAATCCAATTGCAATATTATATATTAAGCCAAATATTTGCTATACTGGGTGAAGTCCGAACAGGTTTGTTGTTTATTTTCTTTTACATAGATGAGGTTATTAGATTGCACATCGCAGTAATGCAAGCTGTGAAAGGCAAATAAGCTCTGAATTTACCTAAGATTCTGCCGGCATGTGATTTATTATTTCTCTCCTTGGCCTCATCCTTAATCCTTCCCACCTTAGACCTTAACTTTCTTAACCTAGTCTAACTCAAATCCTCACCTCTTGCCCATCTTGAATCCAGTGAATCTTTTCTGGCTTAGTACAAAGGAAACAACCGGTATCAGAGTGATGAAACCTGTTTGTCAGAGACGGTGACGAGGGCGGTGTAGTGTATGCCTCAACATTGCTGTATCAGTGTAAACAGACTGCAAACTACAAACTGGACAACGGCTTGTCCGAGATGATGACAAAGCAACCTGGCTCTATCTGTGGGGACAGGCTCCAAACCACGAACTGGACCACAGCTTGTCAGAAATGGTGCCTTATCAGTGTGGAAAGCTGCAACTGCACCCCTACACGTGAGCCCACACCCGGGGCCTGGAAGACCAAGGGGTCCGGAGACCCCTGAAACCCCCCTGAGGCCCCTCAGAGACAGTGTTGGGCATGCGTGCCACTGCCAGGTGGTAGGTGCGGATCAGCAGGACAGTCCCCAATAACAGAGCAGGAGCCACGAACATCTAATGGAACGTTCTCCCACCAGACCTGAAAGCACATCGGACTGACGGGACACCGCAGATCCGTGGTGGTAGCTATCTCAACTGACTCTTATCTTCCTTCCTTTCCTTTCTCTCTTTCTCTCTCTGCTTTGCGAACCTTTGTCGGGCAAATAAAGCCACTTGGCACTTTGACTCCATTTGGAGTCTTAATTCTGTTCCCGAGAATATGAACAAAATCTTGCTCTGGTTTATGACCAGCACATGACACTATTGGATAGGAGCTGTCCTGCAGTGTGGAGCTTGACCATTGGGATAAATAAGGAGAAAAGATTCTATACAATTTCACAAGCCACTTTTCCGGTCCTGATGATTAACTGTAGGTCAGTTCTCTAATTGTCACCTTACTTTGCATCTCTAAAACAAAACAGAGCATTATATTCCCCTACCTGTTATGATTGCACCATTATTATGGATCAAAGTATGCAATCACAAAAATCCATGTAACAGCAAGCTTTAATACAAAAATAATAACATTATATATATGATGAGCTGCCCAGCTGCACACAGAAACAAAGGATTTGTTAACCCAAGGGACTTGCTCTCATCAGAACAAAAATCAGTATGAAAGGTCTCTATGTACAGCTGCAGTAAGTTAGCAGGTAAAAAATATATGAAGGGAAGTAAGGTGTGTACGTACACACATATGCACTTACGTTATTTGTGAAGATAGCTGGGCTTTAAGACTGTGAAACACAAGAAAATGAGACACAAAAGAAAAGCTGTTTCCTTTGCAAATATTTAACAGCTGTGTAGTAAATATTTACTGAAGGAAACAACAAGGAAATTCTCCTCTGAAGTTTATTGTGCCAAACTTACAGACTACTCAACCATTAAAGTGTGAAACAAGGGGATATTAGCCTTGATTTAAATGCAGATCTCAATCCAATCTGAATTGGGGAGTCATTAGCAACACACCATCATAAAAGAAATCATTTAGAGTATTTACAGTACTCAGTTTTCCTGCCATCCTTCCTCCCTCAGTGTACCATTCACCAGGAAGGAGAGCTTTCTACTTGATAAAGTGCTGGATAAAAAAATGCTACTGGCCAAAATCCAATCCTATCATTTATACTGGTTTTACATGAAATTCTCCTCTTTCTTCTGATAGATACCTTTTTAACTGCTATATATGTCTGACAGCATAACTCACGCTGGCAAGTATGTAGCACTTATACCTACTGTGTACCTTTAGAATTATGGATATTTAGGCAAAAAGTAATACTCTGTGTGTGAAAGGCAAGCTGGGTTTTGCTTCATCATGTTAACAGTCCAGAAATGCTCATGACAGTCAGATCCCTAGCTCTTCCTATTTCTGAGGTGCTGCCTACAGGTTGTTTCAGGGCAGTATTTCAGTGGTTTGCTGAATATTTAAACTCAGCTCCACAGTGTTGAGGAATGCAGGCATTTTATTTTCTGCTTCAGGTAAACAAGATGTGTAAGAATTCTCCTGACTCCCAGAATTGCACTTATAGATCTCTTTTTTTTTTTTTCCATCTTAGCTGATCAATGAAGTGCAGACTTTCCTGATTGATTGAAGGTTTCCATTTATACAATGGTCCATCATACCATTTCTGAGTGTCCTGACTATTTGCTATAGGTCAGTGTAAGTGTAGAGCCACGAAGGCAAGACTTTAAACATAGATTTTTCAGTTTAATGCCCAATCAATTTGATATGGCAGTCTAATGTACTCTGCTATACTTTTTAGTGGATAGAAGAGCAGTTTCAAAGACTGTTCATGAAATAAAAAGAAAATACTTTAACATTATGAGAGAAAGGGACTTGATCAGTAAGCTGCACATTCCAGCCCTGATCTGATGTACATGAATGCTCAAAGGTCTTCCATGAATGTGCTTTTAGGGCTTAATTATATCTGATAATCATCTAAATATGATTTCAAAGCGGGATGGTCCCAGGCAAGACAGTTTAATTCCTGGGATTCATCCCCTGTGAGCAGAGAAATACCATTCATTGATAAGACTGAGATGAGGTAATTCAGTTTCCCAGGCTGCTGGGTTGAGGTTTGAATCAGAGTTAAGTTTTCAAAAGAAATACCATTCCTAGTATCTGTCTGTCATATAATACATATATATATATGCACATATATAAGGGAAAGAGAATGAAAGGGGTGTATCATTGTTTCAATGTTACTGAGAATAGCTGTCAGTAGAGTTAAATAGAACCTAAGGTAAATGTTTGTGTTCCTCATACATTTCCTGCACTGGAATGTAGATTTTGGCTTCTTTTATAGTCAGATGCAGTATTTGAGCATATTTATTCATTTTTAATCAGTGCGCCTCATTTAAAAATAGCTTTGTACTTTCTCTCCATGCCAACACTTTATACTTTATTTAAAAGTGAATGATAGAAGTGAATATATGATTACGGAAACCCACTGCAAAACACTGCCTGCCTACTCATTGGGGAAACAAATCAAACATTCAAACATGATTTTTAATACAAGTTTGAGATCAAAGGACAAAGTGGGTATATTCTTCAGAAAACAGCAGAGAATCCTTATTTTAATGTATTTGAGTAGGGCAGGTGGCACTAGCAAATTACATTATAGTCCCTGGGTAATGTAACAAGGAAAATAAGCAAGAAAACACACCTTATTTGAACTCACTGCTACAGTCAATAGTTGGTTTTGTTTTAAAAAGCTCTGTCCTTGTCAGTGTACTGTCATTAAAGATAAAAATTGCTTGGCACCTACACACGTCTTACGGTCTTTTCAAATAGGGCTCCTGTTTCTCTGATACCAACCTTTGTTTCTGCCAGAAGCCAACACACAGCTGTATCTTACCTAAATCGTATTTAAACTGTTGTGTGCAGGAGGTTGCCCATTTAGCAAGGCTTCCTGGTAGTAGGTAATAGGTACTGGTGTCTTATATGCCCCTGAATGGATTTAGGGTGTGAATTTTGAGCTGTAGAGCTCCAGTGAGTTTAAAATATTTCTAATGGGCTGCAGGATCCACCACAGCCATCGCTGTGGTCAGTGACAGTTCACCATCTGCATGCCCAGAAGTTTTGAGAGGAATGGCTGTCAGTGGACTAGGCTTTGGAAAACCAGCCAGAGGAAGGTAGAGTACCAACCAGGTCAAGTATAGCCTGAGTTGTTGGTCTTGACAGCATGTAAGTAGGAAATATGGGGAAAGAACAGAAGAAAGAATAGTGTCTGCAGAGAGATAACTATATTAGGAGTTAGAGTCATGATAGGGAAGGAAATGGTGCTCATTTTGTTGTAGGCAATGCCATAGGTTGTTCTGCTGGGAGACTGAAGTAAAAGACTGAATTATTTCTGATTGTTGCTTGTGCCAGGACTCAAGACTCTTTATGCATTGGAGGGACAATGGATCGAAATAATTGCCATAAATTACTGCTGGTTTGGAGGGGGGAAGGGGAAGGAATGTCAGAGTTTCATGGCATTTCTATAGCTTTCAATGGAAATATTAATGCGTATTACTTATATAAAATTCATCCACATATGCAAGATAAAAATGTGCTACAAAAACACTGGGCTGTAAAAAAAAAAAACCTAAATAAACAGGAGTCCATAAAATTGCACTTGATAAAAATGAACTAAAGCCAGAAAAATCTAACTTGACTCAGAGCCAAAACACTTTTTTTCTTTGAATTTGGCTTCTAATTGAAGATGAAAATAAAACAGATGCTAGAAATGTCAATTAAACACATTTTTCAATCTGTTTTTTATAATCTCTAACTCTATACATGGACAGACTTCTACTTTTCAAATTATTGCTAGTCCTTATTTCTGTTTTTTTTTAGGAACTGTATTATATTGCTTCTATGGAACATGACTCAGTGTATATATGGTTAGTATGTTTTTATAAGCCTGCCTTGCATGCCATTATTTCCATCATTTAATAATTTCTCTTATTTAATAACAAGAGAGTGTTGCAATTATAATTTCTAAATGTTTCCACAATGGCAAGGGCAAATTATTGCTGTCTTTACTGATCACCTACTTGCTCATGTTTTATAAATTTGAGTTACAGAGTTGAACCCTGAAATATCTGCTCTGCAGACCCATTCTTAGATGAGAACCTGAGTCAGTTATACCTGAGAGACTACAAAAATTTCATGTACTTTTCACTGTTTATTCTATTTGTTTCCAGTTCTTTTTCACTAAACAATGTGGCCTGAGAAGTCTGGTTTATTGTTTATTTCCCTGTTACACATGTCTTGTGAGAATGTTTTACCAGAGTTTTCTCAGGAATTTATACATCAAAACTCTAGAAAATATATACAGATTACGCTTTTGTTTTTTGAAAAAGGACTCTTGCAAAACACCAGTCAGGAACTGTGATTGATCTTTTCTTTTGGCTTTTCCTTTACTTGAAGGAAAAGTTTTCTTCTTTGGTAGAATGGTTTGAAAGGTTTGATCATAGAATCATAGAATTGTCAGGGTTGGAAAGGACCTTAAAGATCATCTAGTTCCAACCCCCCTGCCATGGGCAGGGACACCTCCCACTAGAGCAGGTTGCTCAGAGCCCCATCCAGCTTGGCTTTAAAAACTTCCAGGGATAAGGCTTCCACCACCTCTCTGGGGAACCTGTTTCACTGTCTCACCACCCTCATGGTGAAGAGCTTCTTCCTAATGTCTAATCTGAATCTACCCACCTCTAGTTTTGATCCAGTTTTGATCTAGTTTTTGATTTGATGTTCAGCATTTTTGCAATCTGGCAGCTGGTTGTGTAAATAGGCAGCTGAATTTGCTCCTTCTCTGCCGATTGATGGGAACTGTGCATGGTCTGGGGTGCTAAAGGCAGAGGAGCGACTGCACCTCCTTTCTTCTGCTACTGTAGTGGGGAAAATGTATTGCAGAGACACAAAACAATCCGCTACAATACGTTGTAGCTCTGGGGAAAATTGGCCTGGACCTTCCAACTATTATTTGCAACTTGACTATTCACAGCTGGAATAGCTCTGGGTTTGTTATTTGTAAAACATCCATGAATTTCACCACAGGCCTTTCTAGCAATATTGAAGCATCTGTGAATCAAACTGTTTCCCAGATGTTCATTCAGTACCTGCCGACTCCTCCAGCGCTGCAGCCGTATCAACGCCGATGGTTACACCGCACTCCCAGTCAGGTCCTGCTGCATGGCTCCACTCTGACTGCAGCTACAGGAGTTAATTCCCAACAAGAAGAGCGTTATTTCTTTCAATAGGAAGTCCTTGCCAATGTTTGGAGTCCTTGCCGATGTTTCCTGGCAGCTATTGATGTTTAAATTTCAACCAGTTTTTGGTTTAGTCTTTGCAAACCAGTCAGAAATGCTGGAAGTGATTTTCTACTTTAAAAAAAAAAAAAAAAGAAGAAGGAAGGAAAAGGAAAAAATATTTCCACTAGGAAGGGGAAGACTTAATTAGAGAATGTGGAGAATATAATAAATATCCAACAAATGTTCAGAGCTTATCTTCAAAAGAGCAAATAAGCCTAGAAGTCCTTAATAAATGGCTTTATCAAGAAACCTTGGAAATTGTAATTTATTTTTACAATGAAGATGTATTTTAGGTTTTATTTAAAAGCTTTCAGTGATAGGTAATCATAATCAGTTAGTTACTTATTTTAAGAAACACTTCACATTTACAGGTTGGTAGAGACTGATTGAATCTTTATTTAGTTGGTTCTTTGTTACGTGAGGGCACTGGAAAAAGAGACCAGAGTCTAACCAGTGTCTTCACACTTGGGGAGAATTCCTTGGCTTTTCAAGTCTACTCACTGCTATTATGAACTACTAGCAGATGGTGTCTGAGGTTTATGATGCTCAGGTAGGACTTCAGAGACTTTGGAGCTTTTCCAGGTTTCATCTGAGTGTGCCCCAAATCCATGATTTTTGTATTGTCCATCCTGAAAGACACAGGGAAGTTCTATTTTAGAAAGCTTAAACAGATTTAATTAGTCTGCACTGTTGGTCAGGGAAATATATGGTCTTCCTCTACATGATGGAGAAGTCCTAGTGCCTCTGTGCATTAGAGCAGAAACTTGTAATTTTATGGTAAGAACTGGTCTGAGTTCTTACTGACTTGAAGGGAAGTTTTGCATTGACCATGATGGAGTTGTAATTTCCTTCATTCTCAAGAGATCTGCAGATTTTTTCCCAAGGAAGGAGCTCACATCCTATGTGCAAATTCACGGTTTAACTATCTTAGACTTCTTAGGTGGCAGCAAAAGTGTAAAAGCAATTTGTGAATTGCAAGAAGGTGGAATTGCTTTTTCATAATTATTTTTAATCATGTTTTCTATCAAGGTAATTTTGGCATAGCAGGTAGGAGCATCTTCTTGCTATTCATCTGTCTATTGGAGGGGGGGAGGAAAACCTGAGATGACATCTTGTCTGATAAAGCCTTTGAAGAGAGACATCAAATACTAGGGACATGCACCCTCCACAGACATGACTGCCTGGAATCTGAAGCAAAATGGTAGCGACACATTCCCAAACACTTCACAGGGACTTAGCTGGGAAAAAACTTTTAGGAAGAATCTCTGTTTCACACAGAAACTGTGGTACTGATGTGAAGAGTTAGAATTTCCTACACTATGTGACTTTTTTTTTTTTATATGACCAAACCTATTATTATTTTTAGTACTACTTCCACAACAACAAAGACATTTTTTACTAACGCTCACCCGCTGTGGGGATAAGTGCATGCGGTCTTCACAGATTATACTTAATGTGTTAGTTCTTTGCTTCTCAACTTACATCTCCAAGTATTTTCTCTATGAACATTTGATATCTTCAGGAAACACCAGTGTTTTAAAAAAAGAAATTCATCTGTGTCACTTACTTGGAACTCTGTTTTTGGTGGTAGCATATGGCCCAAGGAGATGTTTTGGTCTTTAAAATTCAGAGAGAAAGAACTGACCAGCTGTGCAAAACATCTATGGTTTCATTTTTGTTTGAATTTCAAAAAAAACACCACAAAACCAAAACCAACAAACAAACAAAACAACAAAAAAATCCAAACAAATACAACAGCAAACCCCTCAATCAATGCTTATTAATTTATTCTAATTTTGGTGTCATTTGTCTTTGGTATTAGGATACTGAGACCAATTGGATCATATCAGGTCATCTGACAGTGAAGTGGTCATTTATTTCCTTTTCTTATCCATTCTTCAGGTTTATGTTCTGACCTTCAATAGGTAAAGGTGCTGGATGACTTAGCTTAAGATCTCTGACCAAGTTTTTATATCAGTTTTTGTATAGGAGGCAGTACCACAGAATTCAAATCACTTGTATTTGAAAGATTTATAGCAAGCTAAAATATTACAGACATATGACAATATTTGACATTCATTTGTTTTCTATCCCCCTCAGTACCGTTTCTGCTTTACTGATATAAATGAAGAATTTACTGTAAACAAGGGAAGATAGTGTTTTGTCCCATTGTCTTGCAAGACGCTTAGATGTATAGATTTAGTAGACAAAATGGGAATGGAATAGCTAAGTGGTAGCCATGCTTTCAAACATTACAAAAGCATATTTGTGCAGGTTTTGCCCATGGCTGCCTGGCATCCCAGCTCTGATGCTGTACCCCCATCCACAAACTGCCACTGGATCAGCTCTGATTGCTGCAACTGGCTGTGCCCACGCCAGAGCCCCTTTCCAGGCTCAGCTAATGATTCATGACTATGTTCAGCTGCATGTCAGCAGTTCTTTTCTTAAGATAACATCTTGGAATTTTTTGTTTGTTTTTCTCAATGAATAAGTGAGCATTTCTGTTCACCCTGTTTAGAAGCTGAAGATTAAGAGGAACGTCACACTGCAGGTATTATTAGACAAAAACAATGGATGTTAAGCTATTATCTGTACATTAGCAAGTTTTCCCCAGGTAGGTTTTATCATTTCAAGACATTTTGTTTTGTGGTGTTCTTCTTTTTTTTTTGTCTAATCACCTCTAAAATTATGAACAGTGCAAGAATAAAACTTCCTGAATAGCAAAGCAGCTTGAAATATTCATAACTAAGAATGCAACTGGTAATACTCATAAACAAAGTTGTTTGGAGACCCCTTTATTAATTTTTAATTTATTTTCAGTCAATTCCTTATTATTTCCAAATTCCTGTAGGGGATTCTGTTAATTAGTCATGTGTAAAATATTCATTAAAACCAGCTTCCTATTTTCTTCTTTTATTGCAAATTTACATTTCTAATCTTGTAACCAAAATAAATGCCATTGGGTACAGAGACCACATTAATTTTGATCAACCCCTTGAAATAGAAACCCAGGGAACAAATGATATGGTAACAAAATCATATTTATATTGTGATTCCAACTCACTAGAAACACAGGTATACATATTGCAGACTGTGGTCTACTTGAGATATAAACAACAGACATTTTAGATAATTTTAGGAATTATTTCTAGGAGAGAATAAACAAACAAGCAAGCAGAAAAACACAGTTTTCCACTGACACTTTCCATGCATGTACCATTCTGAACTTGATGGGTCTAGGTATAGAAAAAATACACCATTTTTGAAATCTGGCCCAAAAATGGAGGAAAATATGTTTTCAAACAAATTGAGGTTAAATTTTGCCTCAATATCATTTTTTATCTAATGATTAAATAGAGGAAAGGTGCTCTTGCATTTTAGTTGGATGACTGAGACTCAGAAGTCTGAATAAAAGTTTTACTTATGATACATAGTCATTTCCTGGCAACTCACTTAATCCCTCTGGACCTCAGTTCTCTCTGTGTAAACCCTGACTCATATTTCTAGCTTTGTGAATTCTTTGGTCGTACACTCAACTTTAAATACATGATGAGGCCAGTGGAAAGGATTCATTACTATTAGTAGTAGAATGTAAATGTGCACACAAATGTTTCTGGGGTCAGAATCTTTAGATTGTCTGTTCTAATTGACAGGAAAAGGAGATGTTTCCATCTTTCAGCTGTATCAAGAAATGTGGAACATCTCCATAGTTTGGACCATAATCTTGTAATATTGTGCTTATATAATGTTGATATGATATGATATTATATATCACTTCTATGGAGGTAAGGCTAAAGCAATGTTTCTTTTTTTTCTCATCTCCTTTGGTATTTATTGGCATAAGCATAAGGAAAAGTTCCAACAAACCTGTAAACATCCATAAATGTCCTGTGTGCAGATCAGAAGCCAAGCCCAGAGCCTGGCAAAGATCTCCATAAAATCAGGGGCTATTCTTTTCTCTCTATGGGTCACATCTTCCACTAATGTCAGATATAGAGTTAATTTGCTAAAATAAAGCCATCTTGGTTTCTTTCTCTTTTGTTGTGAGGATGGCAGGTGCTCCAAAAGAAAGTGTTGTTATTTTTCATTTTCGCAGGGAAAAGACAGAAAAAGAGCAGGGAGATATACTCTGGAAATGGTACCTACTGTTGAGTTACAACCTCTGATAATATAAAGCCTGGCAAAATACTGGCCAAAGCCAGTCTTCACTTTTTAATCTCTTTTTACACTAAATTCAGAGAAGTTGGTGTGGTTCCTGCCAGGCAGAGAAGCCTGGAAGAAGCAAAAATGCATCCTGATAGGGTGATGGGAGTGCAAAATTTTGTATATAAAAAGGAAAAATCAAGTCAACATCAGCCAACAGAATTTAGTCTTCCATTTCCAGCAGGTCTGGACTGGAACCAGAATGGTTGATTTCCGAATGAGCATACTGAGGCAAATCAACATAACTTGGTTACTGGTAGCATTTCTGGTTTTGAAAGGTTTTCATCTCCATCAAACCAATCTGGTTGTAAGAAAGCTGGTCTGGTTCAGATCTTTCATAAAGTGCCTACTGTCTCCTATGAGCCATTATCTGCTCTTCTGGGTGTACCCTGCACACCAGAAAGGTGACCAGTGTGGGAAACTATTAAGACCAACAGGCCAGAAGGTTGTTCCCTAACTGGAGAGAGGCATCTGAAACCCACCACAGCAGTAACACAGGCTGGGCATTGCAAGATGCACCACTGAACCTTCCCCCTGTGCAAGTGCAAATGAATTGACTCTCCAAAGAGTAATACACTTCCACCTTCTCTAAATCCTAGCCTGGGTATTATGATGGGGCTATGTGGAACAGTGCTATTGGAAGACAAAGTAGAGCTTTAGTAGGACTACTGTAGGGAAGGAAGACTCAATTCCATCTCAACTCGGGAGATCTGCATTTCATGTTAAATTTCCTTTTCATGAACCGCTTCTCCCTTTGTGATGTCATTTACAAAATAATCCACTTGGACGCAAAATGCGTATTTTGTTGTATTCAAAACATAATTGAGGCAATTTAGAATTTCTTTGAAGCTTCTCTCTGGACGAGGAATGTTGCTGACCTGAATTCTCCCACTGGGTATTACAAGTAGTCCGTTGTACTCCTGAAAGTGGTGAGAAACTGCAGCTGCTGCTTGGTAGTGCTTTGTACTCTGCTCACACAGGTACACATTATGCAATAAGCATAACTTATGTCCCCACGTATCCATCCCAGGAGAAAGTGGGTTTTTCAATGGCCTTTTTATGTGTATTTTTCTCCTGCTTTATCCACTGCTTTTCCTCCATCACTATCTTTATAATAATTTTCTAAATAACACCTAAAAAATGGTTTTCTAGGTCTTGAATCTTCACTTCTTCCAGTCCTTGGCATAAGAGCTCAGAACTGTTTCTCTGTCAAGACCCAGAATACTTCTCGGACACATTTAATGTATGTAACATCAACTCTAAGGAAACAATTATTTATTGCTGCTTCCAATTCCAACAACAGATTTGATCAAGACCAAATTAATCACTGCCTTAAAATCATTAGAGCTTATGTAGTACAGTACTGTCTGAGCTGAACCATGACTCGGCTTGAGAACACTCTATCTGAAAACTAATCACCACCCACCAAACCATCATCTTGAGCCAGCAGTTTATCTCCATTATCTCAGTGGATCTTCTGATTGCAACTAGATCAAAACATCTTGCTGAAGTCCAGATTAATTTTAACTCATCCTTTTTTTTCACAGTTTAGCACATGGAAGTGGTCAATTGGTAATGTTAACCTGAGTTCAGCAAACCCAGGCCGACTCTGCTGAGATGCTTTCCACTTCATCAGTTCTCATAAATTAATTCCTCTGTGATACTCTCAAGTTCTTCACCTGGAACAAAAGCCAGGTTAAAAGTTTACATGTCCTGGTCACTCCTCTTTTCCTCTCAGTTTAAACGAGAGGAAAATTTTTTTATTTTAATGGTTAATTTTTCTTAAGTATATGTTTACATTCTCTTTACTGAAGATTAGTTTTACATTTTCCCTTTGTTTTCTTGCATTCTTCTCCCAATACATCACTGCTTCTGATTCTTGTCCATTAAAAGGATGAAGAGAAGTATTTAAAGGAATTTTGCCATGCCTAACTCCTTGGTGATTGTCTCTCCTCTATTATTCAAAAAATCTTACTTAGTCTTTTGTTTTTCTTTTCTTTCCCCAGGATGTTTTGTTTGGTTGGTTTGTATGTTGTTTTCTTTTTCCTTTTTTTTTTTTTTAACTCTTATTTTCCTTTTTCTTTGTCATTACAACACACAGGAGTTCATTATATTTTTAAGCATCTCATTTTCCCCCTTCAGTTCTCGAGCACTGCTAGCATGTACTTCAGGTGGGTTAGGAGTATTCTTAATTGCACTCTCTCTTAAGAAGTCTTATGCAAATCTGTTCTGTACTTAATACGCTTCTGAAGAGAGGTTTTAATGTTGTAAGTTGAAATTCTTCAATGTTAAATAATGAAAAGTGTGACTTCACATCAGTTTTAACAGGGGACTTCCATAGTTCTCAATGGAATAATTAAGAAAGGAACCGTGGAATATATTATTCCTATGGCAGACTTACAAAGTACATGTCTTTTGAGGCATTGTGTATGTATTTGCACAGAAACAGAGATAATTTCCACGTAGGCTTATATTTTGCTTCTCTTGCCCTGTTAATCCAGTTGGTCAGTACAGGGACAAGCTGATAGGGCCGAGTGCAATACTTTAATTCTCTGATTGGAGTTTGGTGAAGATTTCCCGTTTTTAATGTTTCCTGCGCATTGCTGATTCCTTTTACATACAGCTTTTTTATTATTGATTTCATGTTAGTGTACTAGGAGGATAATTGTGCTAGGAATTGTATACAAAATGCATGTAATTTTTTTTCAAGGATATTGTGTGGCTGCTGTAGGCTATAATTGTTTTGGAAGATTGCACAGAATTCGAGTACTTAGATTCAAAATGAGACAATATTATGCCCTCTAGGACTCCCAAGATGTATATTTAGATCCTGCCTTGCCAAAGACTTCCTACATAATCTTGGCATGTCCCCCTCATCTCTCTGTTCTTCAGGTTCCCAGCTACCCAGCCAGGACAGAAGTACTCCCTGTCTTTCACCTTTTTGGGGTAGATTGCTGATGTGTTTTGCTTGATTTTTCCCCAGAACTTGATTCTAGCGAGGTTACTTCAGTTCATGAAAACTCTGACAAAGGCAATACTTTTTCTAGTACTAGAGCTCATGAGCTGTTCAAGAGGTATACAAAACTTTAACCAAAATAATATTAATGCTTTATGAATTATGTGGTCATCAAGAAGACACTAAATGTTTTCCTAACTAGCACATCCTAATTTCAGAGCTGGAATTGAATGATGCTCTGAAAAGAAATCTATCTGGTAAGTTTCTTATGCTTTGCACCAAAGGCATAAAATTTGAACTTTTCCTCCTGTAAACTTAATTCCCTTCATTTAGACCATAAGATCACTGTCCAGTTATTTTCTTTCAAAAGTTTTTCTCTGTTATGAGAAGATAGGGGTTTTTATCTGAAGTGTTTAATATACCATATTGTAAAAACTTTCCCAAAAGAATCAATCTTCAGCCTTAAAGGTTATTTCACTTTAGTGAGCAATATCCCACAATTTCTGCTGTGTTTGATCCATTTGAGCTGTGGAGTTGGTAAGATTACACATGCATACAGTATAAACTGCATGGATTTTTAATGTTTCACATATTAGCTTTTAAAAATCACCTTCATATTCCCTATATCGATTTCTGTGGGTCCCAACATTCAGCACCCGCTGAGTGGCTTTGCCAGACTCTCCTGATGTAAAGATGCCATAGGAATCCTCAACAGGGGCAAAGACAACTACAGATTAAAAAAAACCTAGCATCCAGTTGACCATTTTTCTTAAGGCTTATTGTAATCTTTTTTTTTTCTTCTTTTTATGATGGCATGCACAGTATAAGTGCCTAAGGGCAAGCTTATTATAGACTGTATTTTAAAGCTGATTAAAACTAAATTCTCCATGCCTGTCTGAAACGTATTCCACAGAGAATCTTGTTTCATATCGGACGAGTAAAAGGATCTGTTGCTTAGTTAACTAGGTTCACCTTTTACCTCAGCAGACATTTAAAAACTCATATCAAATTTCCATTACACTTCATTTATTATCCACTCTTTCTACTTTGATCAGAGAATGCATTATAATGACGATGACTTTGAAAAGTTTCATAACTAACGTGCGCACGTATGTATATATATTTATATATTGCTATAATTTATTTATACTCCATATAAAAATCAGGCTATCAAGTCTGACAGACAGATCTTGGTACCATAATAAACAGCCTTGTCTTCACAATCACACTGCAGCACATGTGATTTGGCAAACTGTCAGATGGCAGGATGAAGAAGTAAAGCGCAGAATCTGCAAATTCTGGCTGTGCACGTGGGAATAAGTTCTGGGCTTTCCAAGAACTTCTGGAGAAAATGAAACTTGGCAGAATCCATGCGGAAATTTGTTTCATCTGTTTTCATTTTACACTGTCTGTCATCTAGTTTTTGATCACTAAATGAAGACGAAAAAATGAAATCTGGCCATATGCATTCTATAAATTTCAATTTAGCTATCAGGTATCACACCTGCCACAATTTTGCTTTTTGCTGTGTTTCAGACAAGGGATGTAATTGTTTGTTTGTATAAACCAATGTTGATTTGGGAAAGTTTATTTATGGTGGTATTTGCATTAAATCTGCTCATTTTCAACCATTGCTATATAAACCTACCACTTGAAATATAGACAATTATGTCAGCTTGTATAGGAAATGTATTGTATAATGTTAACAAAATGGCAATATTTATACTCACTGCTCCTCTATTGAAATGCTCTGCGCCCTGTAACTGGCTGCTCTCATTCTGAACACAGTCACACTATACAAGTTCCAGGCCCAGATTCCCTTACCAGGGATGGATGTTGTACTTTTTAACATTTCTGGTTTGTCTGTCCCTGCCGAGCACGCCTTGCACTGTGAGGATTGTTGGGCAGCCAGGTTTGCTGCCCACCATCTCCACACGTGACTCATTTTTAACCACTGAAGCTTCATTTGGGTGAGGCCAGTGGTGGACTTTCGGGTGAATGGCCATTCAGAAATTGCCTGTTGTTGTGGTCGCTTTGCCCATGAAACACTGGCTGAGGCCAGCTCTTTATCACCCACCCTTGGGCACCACAGCCCCACCACGGCTTTGGGCTTTGATCCCCAAGATGTTGCCCACACCTTCCCCACGCCCACAAAGCTTCAGTGCACCTGAATGGTAACAAGTCACTCACTTTTTCCTTAATCTCCCCAAAGCTAACTCTTCATACCCTTAGGAAGAGGACTCTGTGCAGGGTAAATTTATGCTGTTATTAGTCAGGAGGATTAACAGCAGCAAGTTATCTCTCCATGAGCTGTCAAATGTATTTATGCTGGCACTACTTCCCCGGTTGTGGTTGAGTTTTTTCCCTAGAAAAACATGAAAAATAAACTTGAAAAATTCATAAATGAATTAATCTCCTTGCCAAGGATCAGGAGAAAGCTAGAGGTAGGTCAGATTTTGTTGGAAAACACTGATTGGGTGGCAATTCATTTTTCCTTGGTTCCATTTCAATTTCTCTGAATTGTTTATGTCAAGAAGAGATGGATGGAAATTTAAATAAAAACTGAAACAGAAGTCAGAATGCTTTGCTCTGATTCAATATCTTGATGTTTCAGTATTTTAAATTGAAAAGATTTTTCTATTTGAAGATTTTTTCTTTACTATTTTAATTTTCAAAATGATATGTTTTCAGGCAGTTCATACTTTCTTATTTTGACTCAGATTTCTTGGAACTGTTTCAGGCTTTTTGGAAATGCTGGAAAATCAGAAAAGCTTCATGTGGTTATACACCGAGTAAAACATAAGCCTAATGATTTACCCATTTTATTTACTCTTTTCATATTCTCTTCTTTAAAGAATAAATCTCTGAGCTATAATGTGAGACCAGGTATGCAACACAAAATGCAAGCATAATCTATTAAATATTATTCCAGTAATAAAACACAAGTCTTATAGTAGTCATATTAATGAAACAGTATGATACCATACATCATTCTCTATACTTGAGTTCTGTTATTTTGGATTGCAGGATCACGAAGTCTTTTTCTTTTGTTGTTGTTGGGGATTGGAGGGAAGATTGACAAAAGCTTTGATTTATACCATACCTTTAACGACACTTCATTGCAAGATTTTATATTTGCTCTTGGGTGGGTAAGGATTTTCCAGGTTTTCCGTTAATTACAACAATTTTAAAAAGTTCTGATTCACCCTCAGATAAACATTGGTCCAGGATTTGAGAGAAATATAACTCACTTTGAGGAAATAAGGGAGAAGATTCATAAGGGGAAAGTGAACATCTGTAGAGTGACTTATTGGATAGATGATTTTTTGAAAGTACCCCACCTGAGTTCTAATGAGAAAGCAGCTGTGTGGGAAGTTGTGGGAAGATGGGCCAGTGTTCTCCCTGCACACGTACACCCTTACACTCTGTCCTACCATCCAAAGGTGAGTGCGGCACTCAGTCCCTGGTTCATAAATTTGTTAGCTTCTTAGAGCAGAAAATTTGGAAAAATATCATCATATTAGTGCTAAAACTTTTTTGGCATTGAAATTTAAACAACAATTAGCATAAGGTAGTGCTGTTTAGTTTTCTCTCTGTCTTTCTGTCTGCATCTCTGTCTGTCTTCCTTCCTTCCTTCCTTCCTTCCTTCCTTCCTTCCTTCCTTCCTTCCTTCCTTCCTTCCTGCCTTCCTGCCTTCCTGCCTTCCTGCCTTTCAGCATGCCTGCCTTTCTGTCTGCCTGCCTTTCTTTCTCTCTGTCTCTTTGACTTCCTGGTATTTCACAAGCTTATGTATAATATGGTTTATTGACATTTCTTTCATGGAACAATGGAAACTTCTGTGCTTCAGTGATACTCAGTTGCTGCCAGCCCCACCTCTGGCTATTGTATATCTGCTGCCTCAACAGTTCAGCTGGTGACAGTGCTGCCAGCGCCCCATTGCCAGGCACATTCCAGCTCACCTTATGAATCAGACTCTTTCTTGTGTGCCTTTCACAGGAAATCCACTTAAGTGTAAAAGTATACAGTGTATTACACCAGCATCTCTAAGGAAGCTGAAGCACCATAGACCTCTGAATAAAACTATTGAGAGTAGTCTATCAGAGCAGGTACCTCCTGGTTTTTGAGAAGCTGACAGATTTAATAAATTAAACTCCAGTGCTCTATTCATAGCTCAAGTTTTTTTATGGTACCAAGATTTGCATTCCAATTAGCACTTGCAAAGAAAGTTTTCATGTTACCTTGATCAGTAGTATTTCCCCCTCCTCAGTGTCTGACTTATTCCGGTGAGACCGCAGCAATGTGTCAGGAAGAGCATCTCTGTTACCTTCTGATTGAACAAAACTCTCTTAGGCTTCCTTTGAAATCTTGAGGGCTTGTCACTTGAGGTGTTGCTTTTTTAAGCATGAACAAATCTTGTCAGCCTAAGTTGAGAAATCAGCTGTATTTTATCAGCACTTTGGGATCAAACTTCACATCCAGTATTCAGCACTGGGTGCTGTATGTGAGACAAGACTAAAGGTTACAGTCTGCTTCAGGAGCACCATATCTGGTGGCAGGAAGAATCAGTTTCTTACCATTTACAGAATATATTTAGAAAAATATAACTCAGATACTGCTATTTGTGTGATATATAAAGTGCTTCATATCTTGCAACACTCGCTTATTTATGTAGGCACATTATGTTGAATTAACTACAGCTTCTTTGACTTAAAGTGCGTTGAAACTACACACAACTTTCTAAAGAGAATTAATTGGCATCACAGGTCTTTTGTAATTAATCCTCCTTAAGGCTGAGGTAATGCTGCTTTGCAGCAGGTCTATCACTTACCCAATTACACGCTGATTGCTGCACTCCCTAGTCTTCCATCTGGACATCTGTAGAGCTCTGGGACTCAAAGAGCTGCATGCTCAGTCCCATCTGGAGGAGTGTCAGAAAAGCAAACATCTACAAGATGTTGCTGGAGTAAATAAAACCAAGATGGTAATTCCTGCTCCTACTCCCAGTGCCAAGTAAAAAGACTCTGTGATAGCGACTGAACACAGGACAGGACTAAGCCTTGGTCAATGCTCCCAGCACCTATCCTTGGGACAGGGACCTTCCCTTTTGCTTGGGAAATGGAGAGTGCTTTGGCAAGCCATTATACCGGTGCACACATACAAAGTGTTTGCCAACGCACTGGAAAGTTTCTCAACAGGCATGCAAGGAAAGGTGTCAGGCACCCCATAAAACACCCTTTCTACATACATGCTGAGGTCTGACCAGAATGACATTTTAAAGAGTGATTGTATGACCTGGAAGACAAGTTGAGAGCTCTTCATGCACAGTCGTTTCTGAGCCTCTGCTGTGGAGCTTTGAAAAGGCAGGAATGCAAGTTGGGTCCCAAGACTGAGCTGTGTCAGTGCTACAGTGCAGGGAGAGCATTGGGGCTGAAATGCTGTGTGGCTTCCACAAATCAGAATGTGTAGAATGTGCATTGATGGGCTAATGTTTGAACTAGGAACGCTTAAGAAATTGTAATAATTTTTCAAATATTCTTTGTACTGTGGGTACAAAGTGAGATGTGTGGGTGTCACGGTAAAACAGATGGTTAGTTTATAGTCTGCCCATTTCAAGACAGGTTTTATCCTTAGAATTGTCCTTCTAACCAAGTCTTCTACCATTTCTGAGACAGCCATTTCTTGCCCAGTGGCAGCATGAAATACTACAATTCTAGCTGAATTTGCGCAGTGCCTGTAGGAAACACCCAAGCTACCCAGTATGTTCCCTGCTTGTTGCTGCTGCCTTCCAAGTTTTTCCTTCTCCAGTATTGTAGTCATCAATGGTATCCCACGGCTTTAAATTTTGGGGAGAAAAAGGGTTTTCACATGGATATTCTGTCACTTCAAATGAGCGTCAAACAGCTTAGAGGGATCATTACCTTCTCCAGCATAAAATTCTTCAGCACTATCTTTCCTCAAACTAGGCACTCAGAGCTCACCAAGTAAAGCAGTGATGTTGCACTTTGTGAAAGCATTTGCAGAAAAATATGTCGGGGGTGGGGGGGGAGAATATCACACACTGCTGTTTACTTCATCCTCCAGATTCCCCTCTCCTGAAACCATAATGCTACTCCTCCAAAGCTACAAAGACAAATCCATCTGACTTTGTGAGTGCCAATACGAGACATTATCCTGTTTATATTAAAGACTGCTGTAAGTGAGCAGTGTGTCTCCCAGGCTGCTCTCATGGCAGCTTAGAAATGAAGCTGGCAAAACACAGCTGAGTTATGGGAGAAGCATCATGTCAGTTTAAAACAGCAAGTCTCAGGCCTCCTGCCAGTTCTAGGACGCATCTTATAAAGCACAGTGAGAAGAATCGCAGAGCTGACATGCAAAAGTTTGCGCTGGGTTCCTTGCCAAAATTGCCAGCTATGAAATCAAACAAACTGAATCTGTAAATGAAATGATTAACATGGGAATTTCTGTAAATCAGCTTTAGGAAGTGGTGTGGAAGCCCTTGCTTCCATTTAACATAGTATAGCTCTGACTTCTTTTCCTCGTTTTAAAATTCCCCTGTAGACAAGCCTAATATGCTCATAAAACATCAAGATAGCTTGAAGTTTGGAAGATTTTATTTTTATCCAGAGTGGCTTAAATCAGCTTATTTTGGCCTTTTATACCTTACATCAGATAGAAAGAAATATTAAATATTTATTTCATCTAGCATCTGGAGCATATACATAAATATATATGTTAAATGCTTAAAACATCTTTTTCTTACAATGTAGACCAATGTGAGAACCCTGAGAAAAGAATAAATTACAAGCCTGCATAACAACCACACATCAGTTTAAAAACCATGTGAGAGCTACACCTGAAGGGGAGAGTTAAGGCACTGTATGTGAAAGCAGTAACTCTAAAATTTGTATTATTCAAGGTGTTAGTCCCACCATTATCATTATTTTTAATGGTGTTTTTATATGCTGGTGAGTAATAGTTTGTCCACATCCTGGCTTTCATTGAAGGAACTGCTTGTGCAGCAGTTATGCTGGCAATAACCTCTAACACAGTGATGGTCACTTAATTAAACAATTTGGAAGTTTACTTTAGTTGACATTTAAAATTGAAATTTCAAGTACATTATTCTACCGTGTTCTCTCTTGGTATTGTTCAGTAAAATGCTGTATTCAAGGAAATCCACGAAATTACAATTCAAAGACTGTGATAAGAATGGATTAGTTTTGTACCATTTTTAGTTCTCATTACAATTTTTGTTACAAGACTAAGACTACAGATTGAGTATAAAGTATATCGGGCTTTAAATTCAGTGATAAGTCATTGTTAGGACAGAGAATTTTGTGATAGCACAAGCAGAAGATTAATCCACTCTGATGACAGCCTCGCAAGTCTATGAGGAGCAGAACACAGTGCAAGATTTATCCATCGCATTGACAAGGACGGTAAGGGGAATGGGAAATTGAACAAAATTAGTCCATTTGCATGACAACCTGAGACTATAATCATATGGTTCCACTCAAATCTTACAGTAATGGACCATAAAGGAAAAAAAAACATAAACAGGGCACATCGTTTGAAACTATATTGTACTCATCAACCATTCCAGTGTCTGTAGAAAACATAATCAGGGAAGAAAAATTAATTTTGGTCTGCTAAATTACACTGTAAATGCAGAGGGGATACAACAGAATTGTTCAAACAAAGTTATTCATGTGGCTTGCATAAGTTTGAATAAATTCATTCTGCTCTGTATTCACAAAGATGAGACTATCAAACTAGATCCTCAGCTTGCATAAAGCAGCATAGTTCCCTTGACTTCAGTGAGCTCAAAATCTTCTCAAAATCTCCAAGGAAACCCTCTTCTTGATAGGGAGGCTTTGAAAATGCTGAAATAAAAGATAATTCAAGATACCTAGGGGAGAATTTTAAAGAATGGAGATTGGCAAACAATGTGAAATATAGAATAGCAAATGTACACATGCATCTTCCACATCCCTGTAGTTCCCTGAAATACACTGGAACTTCTCAAACATCTGTTTGTGTGCCCAGATGTTTCTGGTATCATGGCTGTAAGGCACAGATTTGTGAGCTGAGGTCCAACATATCCCAATTTGAATTAAAGCAGCTGTGATGTGTATCAGACTTTTATGTTTATCATATATATGCATATGCAATAATTCTATAGCTGTTTTATTCTTTAAGTAATTAAAACAGTGCAAACTAAGGCATAAAGTAAATATGATCTCGTTATTGGAAAGCTCTTAATTGCTTTGTCTAAAGGTCAAAGTCAGAATTACATTAATTTAGTCATGAACCTTTGCACGTGCTCATCTAAACAACAGAATCATATTTTAATTTCCTTTCACTATACATACAGGCATTTCTGTGAAGGAAGTTGCATAAGAATATCTGCATGTCTCCTTTCCTGCAGCCTTATGAAAAAGACAGTATCATATGGTACAATCAGCACTGACTGTGCCATGTACACATAGCAGCAGTGTATTTTGAGAATACTTAAAATGTAATCTGAAAGCATTTGAATTAGTAAGTGAAGACTTCAGTGCAGCGGTTCAAGCAGTACATAAACAGACTCATTGTATTTCAATTCTTGTAAAGACCAAGTCCCATGAACAAGCAAAATTTTCACTAAATTTAGCTTGCAGGCAGGAATTTATTCAGGAACTGCCTGCCATACTTGAGTGTTCACATACTGAACTGTATATTACTGAGCTAAATACGTATTTCTTCCTGCTTTTTTTTTTAACGTTGCAGACTACATGCCATTGTGTTTTGATTGTTATAGTAACATGCAGAACAGACCTTAAAACAATTTAGGCTAATCATTCAAATGGTCCTCTGTGAGTGTGTCTGTGTGAGAACTTTGATACTGTGTTCACTTGGAGCTTAATGTGAAGCATAGATTTGAATTCACTGAAGTAACTAAAGAGGCTCTTGTCCTTATATACACACTTAACATAGTACCAATGCTACTTAAAAATAATAAGGAATAAAGGATGGGGAGGAATCAAATTGAACTGCTCACCAGCTCCCTCGATCCAGCCTCTTTTTAACGTACAGAAGTCAAGTCAATTTAATCTCTCTGCTACAGCAACATTTCTCATGCACTGTCTCACCATATTGCAAATTCCCTGACTCTTTCAGAGCCTTTGCTTCTCTGTTTTCCTTTCCTAGCATCTGTGTGGATGTCAAAGGTACCCTTCATCTAGGTTAGTGCTTCCATGTAACACATAACAGAAGTGGTAATGGACTGGACAGGTTCTTAACTGCTATTATAAAAATGTCATGTCTTCTTATAAAATATCATATATTTTTATGATCTTGATTTATGATGTATCATAAGTCTGAGAGCCCCAGAGCTGTTTAGCCTGGAGAAGAGGAGCCTGAGAGGGGAGCTTATGAATGTTTACAAATATCTGCAGGGTGGGTGGCAAGTAGAAGGGGACAGTCTCTTTTCAGTGGTGCCCTGGGATAGGATGAGAGGTAATGCTAGCAAGGTGAAACACAGGAAGTTCCACCTCAACATGAGGAAAAACTTCTTCCCTGTGAGAGTGACAGAGCCTAGAACAGGCTGCCCAGAGAGGTTGTGGAGTCTCCTTCTCTGAAGAATTTCCAGACCTGCATGGATCTGTTCCTGTGTGGCCTGCCCTGGGTGTTCCTGCTCTGGCAGGGGGTCGGACTTGATGATCTCCAGAGGTCACTTCCAACCCATACCATTCTATGATTCTATGATTCATCTCATGATGTTTGAGAAACACACAGGACAATGTTGAAAAATACGCTGTGCCTCATGTAAGCAGTGCAATCTCTGCTATGTGGGTGAGGAGACTGTTACTTCTTGATATAGATGAGGTTGGAAGGGTGCCGCAAAGTCCAATTACCTGCCTGGGGCTTTGTCTGTCTGTGTCTGGCAGCCTGTTTGTGGGGGCTGCGAAAGTCTCAGTGGACCAATACCAGGTTAGCATCTTCACAATCAAACCTGCAGGGAGTCCGTAATCCCAGATGGGACTGAACCAGAATGCCAGGATGCATGGAGCAACCAACCCATAAGCCAAACCAGCTGGCAATACAGGATTAGTTGGGAGCCGGTGCAGATGGCAATGGAAGGCTGGTCAGGACTGCAGGTTTTTGCTGGACGTTGGGTGGATACCGATACAGATGGCAAAAGAGATGTGTCAGAAATACAGGTCTCTCCTTACTTGTCCTGTGTCAGATTGTCTCTGCGTGAGAAAGGGATAGGTCTTCCAAAACATGCTCTTAGTTTCTGCTACTCTGTCCCCTCCCTGGAGAATTCCCCTATACCCCTGAAATGTAAGGTTTGCCTAGAAACATGCAGATTTAATTTTGTTTGGAGGGATTATTTGTATATGGGAGTAAAATGTGAATTTCCTGCATGCACTTGCACCGGTAAATCTTTAGCACTCAATTATTTGCAGAAAGTGAACAAGGACTAGTCACGAATGCTGTCAAAATGGAATTTACTTTTAACTTCAAATGAATATTCATGAATTATTTCATCCACTATTTGCTCACCACTCATATTTAATGATATGGGAAATGGGATGAATAACAAGGTGCTGAAATTTGCTGACAATACACAATTATTTAAGTTAATATAAACCAGGAAGCAAAGCAAGGAATTTCAGGAGAAGTTAATAAAATCTAAAGTGACTGAATAAGAAGATACCAGATGAAGTTCAGTGCAGACAAGTACACGATAGTGAACATTGGAAGGAATCATTTGAACTACTTGTATGTATGATGGGGCATGAATTAGGTCTAATCTCTCTGGGTTAGGATGTATGAGGAATTCAGGATGTGGCAGCAAGGAAGGAAAAAGCTGCAATCCAGTCCTGGGGAAGAGGGAGTCCAGATTAGAAAAATACCTTCAGTCTTACTTCAGCTGTAAGCAGGGCTAATGTTAGATAGAAAAAGTGACCTCTAGATCTCTGTGCAGGAGTACAAGCTGGGGAAATAAAAGCACTGGATTTATTAATTTATCATTAACTTCTCATATAAGGGATGGAATTGCAACAGTTTAAGCTAAAAGGCAACTCTGAAAGGACGCAGTCAAAATAACTCCAGAGGAAAGGGCAGACACGTGAAAAGTGGTCTGAAGGATGCAAGTTAAACAAACAATTTACTTTCAAAGACAACAGAGCATCAGCATCATACAAAATCATACGCAACTCCAGGATGGGCATGTTTTGATTTTCTTCAAGACACACCACAATCCAGCAGCCAGCATTACAGAACCAACAGAAAAGTTTAGCAGTGAATAATCAGGTTTCAATTAAGATGCTAAGCTTTTCTTTGCAGCAGCTGGGATAAATTGTTGTACTGGTGGTCTCTAGTAGAGGGTCAAACCAGCATACTGCAGGCTTTCATTTTAAACTGCTTCAACAGGGCTTGCCAGAGCTCAGCCATCAATGCCCTAACACCACAGGAACGTGAGCCTCTAGTAGGAAGAAGTTATTTAGGAAGAAGTTAGTCACCATCCAAGGCAGCAAGAAAGCCTGAACTTGCCTGCACCTTCTATGGACTCCGTGCTGTGTAGTACTGGGGTCTAGAGGAAGCTCTTTCTGGAGCCAATACAGATGAACAATGTGGTTTGCCAGCTAGCTGACTGGGATGCTAGAAAAGCAATCGGGTGATAGCAGGAATGCCTGAGGACCTGTCCTTCCTCTTCCTTTTGCTCTTCGCTCTCTTAAAGCATTGTCCACGCTGTCACTGAGTGAAGTGACTTCACTTCTGCGCTGGGGGCTACTGCCAACTTTTCTACAAACTTTACAACTTCCCAGTGAATGACCATGTTCCTGAAAGCTTGAATGAAGTAGATGATATCAGAGAAAAAGAATATTACAGAATAATTGGTTTCTTGTCCCGTGCATCTCAGAGAACCTTCCACCTACGAAGGGATAATGCAAGAAGTTGGTGATGATACAATTGCTTTTAATGCAGGTGTTTTGTTTTGACTTACAGCACTCTTGGCAGTTCACAGGATGAACTTTCCACTCTACATCCTAAATGATCATCCAATATTTTCCTCTTCTGAGTATTATTTTGTTCCTCACCACAGTCCTCAAGCATTTTTCCTTCTGCAAGAGTTCTCAGATAGGAAATGCACAAATTCCTGAGGGGTCACTGGGAGAAAGAAAGAAGGGATGCAGCTGTGGGAAGGTGGTGAGGAAGGAATGGGGGCAGAGGGAAGAGGTCTCTGTCCAGGACAGTGAGTAGAGGGGTTGAACACAAAAGCACCAGAGATCCAGGACTTCTAGGAGGTCAGTTTATTTTTCAGTTGTTAGGTTTGGCTTTTTTTAAGCAGGACACTTGTTGCTGTGAGGGACTGACAGGATGCAAAAGAGCATCTTCTATTCCAGCACTATGTATACCTCATCAGACCACAGTTGTCTCAGTCCCTGTGGACACATCTAGCTGGTCACAGCTCTTGTTCTGTGCCCTTGGGGCCTACGTCTCTGCAAGATACCACCCGTGGCAGCTGGAGGTTCCTGGGAAGTGTAGGACCAAACTCTCAGATCCTGGTGGATCTAGACATTCCTCAATAGACAAGGATGTTAATTCAATAAGGATAGAAACCTGTGTCATAATTTAAACTTTTTTCAGCCTGTTACCTAGAGAGAAAAGATCCAGGATGTCTTTATGGGGTATGGATCTGCTGGAATATTGACTGGGATGTTGTGAGGGTAAACACCTGGACAGGTTAGGACAGGGACTGCCACTGCCACTGCTTTAAGTCTAAGACTGTATGAGAGACAGATGAGAAATGTCAGAACTCTTCTCCCATGTAAGAAAAAAAACCCGAAGAAGTAACTGTGATCTTCCAGGAGCTAGTCTGGTTATTGATGGTTAAGATTTTAGCCCTGGACTCTAAGAAGCCTTCACTTCTAATGCTCTGGTATAAGATGAGTGTGAATTAAAAGCAAGTGGTAATCTGTCATTTCATTGATGTAATTATTCATGGGGTTCACTCTGTTCCTCCTGCAGAGATGTGACTATCATTATAACTACCATAGCATGACCAGTCCCAGGAGAACATAAACAGACATGAAAACTGAATTACTTTATCCCTTTTAGCTGTGAGGGTCTTTATACTCAGTCTGTACATCTCTTTGGTATTATAGTAGATGCGGAAACAGAGCCCAATTTCAGGGCAGTTAATCCAGCTTTTAGAAACATTGCATTCACTTTAAATTCCCTCATTTCATGACTTCAAGGTAAAGCAAAGAGCAGAAAGAAACTGTCTCTGAATGCTGAAATGTGCCATTTCTTTCACATGGACATAGTTAGGCAGATTTAGTGGGATGTGTGCATGCATATGTTTGTGTGTGTTTGTGCCGTTATTGCTTCAGAATTGCCTAGAGTTACATCATCTCAAGAGATATATTCAGCCCTGTGTGCTCAGATGGAATATGATGTTTGCACATAAAATTAGAAGGATTCGTGAGGCATTCAGACAGGAAGGTGAGGCAGTTATAAAACAGATGCTAGCACTGCTTTTTGGGCTAGAGCCCTCTGAGGCAGGCTGCTCTGTGATAGACTTGTCTGTGTTCAAAAAATGTTTTCCCTGCATTTTATTTGAAAATAATTTTAACCAACTGTGGAAATTCAGCATTTTGATCTGACTTTTAAGTACATTTTTGATTGTATCCAGATTTTATTGACTAGAAAAAACTTCTATAATTGCTGTAGTGACTAGGATAAATCAAACATTTCTGAAATAGTATAAAGACTACCTCCATTCTTGAAGTGACAGAATTTGGTTTGACACCAATAAATTAATTTGATATTAAAAAAACTCAACAAGCATCAGAGAAAAATCTTTATCCAAGGCATTTGTGCTTCCTCAGTCCGTTTTGCATGCCATTTTCCTTTTGGCAGCAAACTTGGAGATCCAAGAGAACGGGCATTTGTCAGAACAATCAAAGTCTGAAAGGAAAGATCGTTATAATATTTTTATTATTGGCATTAAATATTTATCAGCCCAATTCAGTAACAGACACAGGAACGTGCTTATGTGATAGAGATAAATGTGTGTGTGTGCACACATGCTTGTGGCTGTTCTGCACATACATAGTAGATGATCCTGGAGCATGCTGTTGATGGGTTAGATACTGGAATCTAAGGGTGCTGAATATGTGTGGAATTCAACAGCAAGGAGGCTGAAGATTTATGAGCCCTATGTGGAGTGTTCAGGATCTTTCACTCCTCTCTCAGGATGATCCACAGTGATCTGAAACCACAGTCTTCAACCTAAGGCAGATACATTCATAAGATGACCATCAGACAGCACTGTTTGGGCTCTTGCTAAGTATATACTGGCATACTTAACTTGTAAATTGAGAAAGAAATACATATCCTGATGCACTGCACTTTTTTTTTCACCACTGTAACATCAAACTGCAAATATGGTGAGGTTTTTAGGTACATAAGCAGCTAGTAGTACAAATTTGATCACACCAAAGGAATAAATATCTTTAATACAGTAGCTCATACTCATGTTAAATTAAAAGAAACACACCTAATACCAGGTCTGTTCAGTTTTTGTTCCTTTGTTGGTATGATAGGCAGTTTCTGGAATGAAAGCAGTTGCTCTATATTTATCTATATTTAGCTTTTGAAAGCTACCCAGGACTGAGCTCTAGGAAGTGTTGACTTCCCTCCCTTGTCAGCCAGGAGTGTTAGTTTCATAGCATTGTCTGCATAGTCAGCCTCCTATTTACCTTTAAAACCACTGTGAATAAATGCATTTCTTCATGATGCAAAGCTTAAAAAATACCCAATATTTTTAAGAGCAGGCTGATGTCTTCCTACCAATTCAATAGCAAAAACCCCCCACCAACTTAAGAATTCTACATTCCCCCTCAAGATATTGTTACTGCAGTGATCAGTAATCAAAAATGTGTGGTTTGAAGTCAAGCATGTTAACTTGTGTATATTCATTTACTTACGCCCTCCTAAATCAGCCTTGCAAAGATAAACGAGCCCATTTATAAAACGAACAACACATTTAAGTATAGAACTGTGTCTTTGCTTCCCATCTGTAAGAATGGAAAGGCTGTCTTTTGGAGTGTTTCCACAAACCATTTATTTTTAATGTTTCTTTATTTTGAGGCAAGCAGGGGTGGATTCTGCAGCACTGCAATTCCACATTCTTCTACCCTTTTTATTTAGTTTAGACATATTCTGCAGTCTTCCAGAAGCATGCATGTTTGTGCATGTCCCTCCTGCCTGTCTATAAAGACAGGAACCCATTAATACTTAAGTTTTCTGACACCTCAATACTTTTTCTCAGCACATTTTGAAAATTTTGACAGTACAAATTTGGAAGTGTCTGCTTTCTTATGTGTTCACCTGCTCATCTCCATTTGTTTAACTCCTTATTTCTATATGCCAATAGATATTATCAGTAAATCCTCCTGGTTTAATCTCCAAAATGCCTCAGAAATCTCCCCTTTCCTCTTCATTCTCCCAGTAAAATCTTTGTCAAGTCCATCCTTCTCCACATCCACATCTACTGCGACCTTGCTGTCTTCAGCCTCTAAATGACACTCACATTAGCCAGTTTTTGAAGTAGTCTAATGCAAAAGTAATCCACTGCTCCTAGTATTGAGATCTCATTAAGATATTCCTAAATCCCTCTTCTTCACTGTCTCGTTATTGCCTTCTAAATCTGATCGAAGCTCCTTTTATCACCCAGAGTTCCTCTTGACCTAACATTCCTTCTTCTGTCCTTGCTCTGTTCTTCCACACCTTTCTTCTTTACATGCTCCATCCTCACTCATTGCTGGTCACAGTGTAAACCATCCACCAATTAGACCTGTGCACTGCCTTTGATGTCATCCTATACCTGTGAGTGGAGTAAGTAGCTCAGCAATGCTATTCCAGATGGAAAGTATCCTGATATGACTGGCAGAGAGTCCCCTTGATATTGTTTGAACCACTGACTACTTAAAAACAAGTTATTGTGTGCCTTCCTAGCCAAAAATAAAGGAGGCATTTGTCTTATAGTGATATTATGTTGGGTTTTTTTCTGAGTCATCCACAATTTCTCTTGTGTCCTTAGGCCTAGAATTGGAGAAGGAATTAAAGATTTTACTGTAAATTTACTATCACATGACCCATCAAATTGATCCCCAATCAGTCTATGTGAATACCTCTTGCATAAAGCTAATGTCTATATTAAATTGAAATGTACATCTCTTAACTTTTCAAAAATATGTTTCAAACTCTTAAGATCCGAATTTTAGGTTGTAACTTCTTGCTCTCTTCACTTGCTTACTATTAAGCACTTCTTAGTTTGATTTTGGGGAGTAAAAAGTCACGGGACAATAAGATATAATTCCTGCATTACAGGTTTTCCAAACCCAGCCCACATTAGTCCACTGAAATTCAGCAGCAGGATCTGTAAGTTATTTCAGACAAGCCCATCTTACAGCCCAGCACATGTCAGCATGAAGCACAGGACGCACAAAGCAAAGCTCCTTCCCCTCAATTCATCTGACTTTCTGTTCCTCCGTGTCTCCGTGCATTAGATTACAAGAAAACTTAACAAAACAAACTAACTCCTAGTCCCTTCCTCTCTTACCCTTTCAGTCTGCCCCCCACCACAAAGCCAAACAGGAATAAAACAGTCTTCCTACACCTGGACCCTTTGTTCATTATTCTGCAGTTCATCAGAAATGAACATCCGTTTACTGGAGCTTCCTCTCTCTTTGTCAAGGTGCTACAGAAGTACTTTGTGCCAACCAGACACCTACGTGCTATTTCTACACGCCTCACATCTCCCTGGCCCCGAGTAGAGTTTAACCCATTTAACTTCAGCCAGCAACCGTCACGAAGCTGGAAAGTGATGGCAAGTAAATAACACCTAACAAGTTTAGAAAAAAATGGTGCCACATCCACACCCGTGGATAACTCCAAAGACATTTTGTCACAACCACATTTCACAGCCTCATGTCTGTTTTATTTCCTTCAGAAGAGCTGCACGCCTGTTTGTGCACATCCCTCTGCTTCCATCTATAAAGACAGGCATACCTACATCAGTGCTTCTGTTTGACAGCGTATGAGTCATCTCCAGGGACCTGGGCAGTGATGGTGTGCACATCACCCATAACAAGATTAGAGGACATGATGCCATGTCCATGCATGATATAAGTACATGCTGGAGTCCCGTTCATTAGGATGCTATAATAGGGTAGAATTGCTCTCACGTGGAACACAAAGCCATGCCAAATGTGTTACCAGATTTGGTATACTGGATGTATCCTATTACACAACACCTTGTTTCAGTCCCATAAACTCAGAAACTTTGCCTCCTTCAGCTCCTGAGATTCCCAGACATACAATTACCTTCCTGCCTTTTTTCCTCTCTGCCTATACATCTTTGTTTTCCTTACAAAGCAGAGTTCAGTGGATTTCCTGTACCTCCTCACAGGCCATTGCCCTTAAAGCAACATTTCTCGACCAGAGTAAGGATCTTTCTCAAAACCAAAGCAAACAATAGGAAAAACTGCAGTCAGCCAAGGTTATCTCAAAAAAAAAAAAAAGGGGTCTTTGGGCTCACATATACCCAGCTCACCAGGAAAAGGTGGAAGGAAGCATGTAAACTGTTACCTCTGAGCTCATAAACCCTGAGCTAGTTACTAATCTCCTCCACCCCTTCCTCACCCTCCCTCATCTACTTCACCATTCTTCTGCTGCTCCTTTACTCCTGCCAGCAGGCTGCAGCTCACCCCTTCCCCAGGCACTTCCCAAGCAACTCCTTTAGTCCATGCTCCTCTAGCCCACTCCCAAACCTTCTCTGACATCCCCCGCAAGACTCAGGGTCCTGCTTTTCTTTTACTTTCTTACTTATTCCCTTCTCATTTCTTCCCTACTTGCCAGGTCCTCACCCCCTCCTGACCCTTCCTGTCCTGACAGTGAGTCTCAGGAGCTTTTGGAAACGTGAAGCACAGAACAAAGGGCAGCATCAGGGCTGTGCCTGCACCAGAAGGTCTCTTTCCTGATAAGCATGTGTGCTTATTTTCCTCATGGTCATACATTTTAAGGCAGGGAGGTTTTTTCTGTGACACAGGAGCTCTGCACCAGGCACCGTACAGCAACAGCATCACCAATGAAACTTCTGCCATTCCTAGGTAGGTGAAATCTCCTTCCCTGGGGAACAAGTGGCAGGTGGGAAGGGAGTGGGGTGTAAATTGCTGAGTACACAAGATTAGGTCCCCATAGATTTGGTCAGTGCCACTGCCAGGTTCAGCAATTGCATGGTTACGATCACTGCAAAAATGGATCCCACAAATGCTAGTCTTTACCTCACTGTGGGCTTTGTTTTGTGAAAAACAGAAACATTGTGGGTTTTCAGGGGTTTGGGGTTTTTTTCTCTCTCTGCTTGGGACATTTTTAGATTTCACATGTTATGAACAGCAAAAATCCCACAGGTTTCTGGTTTAATCTCTGGAAGTTTGTCTCCTCTCTCAAAAACAGAGAAAAAAAGCTGAAACTTGATGATACCTGAAATTATTTGGCTTATTTTTAATTGTTAAAAATTGTGTGTAATTTTTAGTCTTTTTTTTTAGTAAAATTTTAATTTGTCCAAGAAAATGATGTCTCAGTGAGATTTCCTGAAGCAATGAAACCCATAATTGTTGTACTAGGCAAAAAAGTATTCAGAATACTGTTTGGATAGAGAAAAGCAGAAGTGCAAGGGAAGCCAGCATCCAAAAGACTGTCTTCTGCAACTTTTGTTATGTTCTGCTAAAAATTTCTTTTATTTAAATCAAAAGCTTACTTTCCTTTCCAAGCTAACTGCCTCATTTCCAACCTGTTACAGAGTGTGTATAATTATTCAGTGAACTGTTAGTTTTCTCAAAGAGAGAGATCCCTTTTTCCTTTGTGTTGAAAACCATATGCATTCATACAATGTGAAAACAGTTATACCACTTAGGAATCACTGGAGAAGAAAGAAGACAATACTTTCCTAACATGGAAAGAGTATTTTAAGAGATTAAATTTAAATAATTTGGATAAGCTTTTAAACCCTAATGTCATAATGTTGTAAATACCACAACATGTCATTTTAATCTCTTAGACTATGCATTTGTGTTAGCTACACAAGTATGGAAGTGCTTATAGAAATCAAAACTCTGATCAGGGGAACCCTCTTCAGTATTTTTCACTTGCTATGTATAGGGCAGTTTGGGTTCCTCTCAATGCATAATTCAGAGTGCAAATAACTGTCTTGTGCTTTACTTGAAAGCACTAGAGAGCTTTGAAAGCCCTTCAAATGTTTTCCTCAGATCGCTGAATAACTTCTACATTGTTTACCAATTTTATACTGGTTGAGCACGTACACATGTTCTTAATCCAAAGCAGTGTTTGCTGTTTCTAGCCCCTGGGTGGTTTAACCAAAGAAGTCCCTGTAGTTGGTCATCATTGCCCCATCCTGCGATCCAGCTTAGTCTGTGGTTATGTTAAGTTTACCTAATTTTGTGGATACCTTTTGCCCAGATCTGATTTTAGAGCTCAGAATGAAGTTTTTAGATAAAGAAACAAGTCTGATTTTCCTTTGTTCCAGTTCTGATTTCCAGTCTGCTGGACTATGGCTGCACTTCTGCAAGCTGCAACATGACATGCCACAAAGATGCCAGGTGTGAAGTTCAGGGTGGGACAACTGGCTGCTATTGCTCCCAAGGATATACAGGAAATGGCATAACATTCTGTTACGGTAAACAGATTTTACTTGTATACATTTTTGTAATGTGTTTGCTTGAAAAACTCAAAAGCCCATTAGCTCAAGGATTAAACTTAGTGTCACAACACCTTACACTAACATGTTCTCAAAACCAAAAAACTTCAGCAGTTTTTGAGAAATTCTATAACTTACTCTCAGCCTCATCGTTTAATATAAAATATTGTGCATCTCAGTTGAGTAAGACATGTTTTCAAGCTCTCCTTTTCCATGAGAGATGCTATCTCCTTTGATTTAGCTTCAGCAATTTCCTTTGTGACTCAGGACTTCCGAAGCTTGGAGTTGGCAATGACTGCAACTTTACATCCCTCACATCTCTCACACACACACGTAGTGCTAGGCCATTACAGCTGCTTGGAAGGGAAATATGCCAGAAGTCCCACGGAAAGGTTTACCTCTGGATACCTCTATCTTCCATCCAAAGAAAAGGATAATCTCCCTGCCTTTGTTTTTGAGGTGTTATGAATAGCCCTAGTACTTATTTCTGCTCTTAGCTATAGCTATGCCCAGCTGCAGGCAGGCTGAAATTCATATAAATCTTGTCAGTTTTCAGTGTTCTGAGTAGTTATGAATATTAACCACCTGTCTGGTCAGTTTTTGTATTTCATGCATCTTGGGATATTTATCAGAAACAGGCACTTTGGTTTGATTTGAACAAAGGTAAGCAGACCACCTTGAGTTTGAAGCTTTATAGCTCATTTGTCATGGTGTACTTGGAAGTGTGCTTGTTTTAGGGTAATTTAGAATATGAAGACCTTTTTCCTAAGAAGGCTTCCTACCCTTTTATAAGCTGGGAGTGCTTATAGAGAAATGTAGCTGGCTGAAATAATACAGTAAGGAATCGTAGAATAACTTCATTTGAAAGAGACCTCTGGAGGTCATCTGGTCCAGCTCCCCACTCAGAGCAGGTCCAACTTAGAGAAGGTTGCTCAGGACCTTGTCCAGCCAAGGTCTGAGTATCTCCAAAGGTGAAGACTACACATCTTTCTGGGCCACTCTTCCAGTGTCCCAGTACCATAATTTTGAAAACTTTTTTTCTGATATCTAGTTGCAGTTTCTCTTGTTGCAGCTTTTAATACCTCTCATGTCCACTTGCCACTCTACATTTCTAATAATGGTTTAGCTTTATCTCTTCTGTAAACCCCCATGACCCCCTATTAGGTAGCTGCAGACAGCAATATGATTTCCCCTTTGCCTTCTCTTCTTGAGCCTGAACAAACACTGTTCTCTCAGCCTCTTCTGTGCATCAGGAACTATGTAGTCATTAAACATATTTTAATTTACTGCTATCCTTGCATTAAATATAAGTCAATCATTATTTGTCCATTGAGCTGGTCAAAAGAAAACAGGAAGAAACAGCCTTCACCACAGTAGTATTGTATTTGAGCTAATTTGTTTTTACTACCATGAGCAAGCCAGTTTATTTGCAAGTTAAGTGCATATTACATTTGCAGACAAGGGTCTACGCTTGTGAAAAATGCAGAGGAAGAAGAAAAAACAGTCACTTTTTAGCAATACTACCTGTAACAAATCAAACCAGCATTTATTTACTTATCTACCATGATCTTGTATCCACTACATTTACTGTACTTTTCTAGAAAAGTTTGATTGTGAATCATTAATTAAATTTACACTAAAGATACCTGTTGTCCTGCACTGACATTACTGATGTTCTGAAATCCATCCATTATATACATACCCATTATGACATTATTACATCCACTTGTGTGAAGATGGATTTATCTTACTTTCCATGTTCTTTTTTTTCTCTGCTAGTATCTTCTTCTTGCTTCCTCTTGCCTGCATTTTCTTTGAGAAATCTGAATTCAAAATTTATAAAAGCATTTATTGATTGTTTAAAGAAAATTCAGTACAGTGAAATATACATTCACAAATCTTGTGAATCAATTAATCATTTATTAAGAATTATACTGTTTGGATACTCAATTTTTAAAATAAAATTTCTGATTCCAGTCCAGGCAAACCAGCTACTGGATTTATTTGTAGTGCTTTGCAGTTAAGTGGCAATGGTTTGAAGCAAGCCTCATGTCAGGAGACCAACATTTTCTTTGGTAAAATATCTCAACAAACACCAAAGTCACTTACCCTCCAGCTAAGCAACAAAGCTTGTATCAGAACTGCTGCCCCTGGAAGAGAGGTGACATCTCTCTAGGGCAGCGTGTTACACAGTGCATTATTAATGTTGTGCAGTAGTCCTCTAATAGCATAAACAAGTCACCTGAATTTTAATTGGGTGGGCTCTAAAAAATGATTAGAACTATAGGCTAAACCCTATCATCACAGAATCACAGAATGTTTTTGGTTGGAAGGGACCTTCAAGATCATCCAGTCCAACCTTTGACCCAACACTGCAAGCTCACCACTAAACCATGTCCCTGAGCACCAGGTCCACACAGTATTTAAATGCCTCCAGGGATGGCATATCTACCACTGCCCTGGGCAGACCATTCCAATGTTTGGTAACCCTTTCAGTGAAGAAATGTTTCCTAATATCCACCCTAAACCTCCCCTGGTGCAGCTTGCAGCCATTGCCCCTTGTCCTGTTACATGTCACCAGGAAGAAGAGGCTGTCCCCCTCCTCGCTCTAACCTCATAAATAGTTTAGAGCTACAGAAACATAAAGCAAACCTTCAGTTATTTAGTGATATGTGAGATGTTGCTGTTCTGGGTGCGATAGCAGCAGGTGCATCTGCTGTTCTGGAGACAGCTACCCATTGTTCTTTAGTTCATAATCTTGGGTTTTTGTAACGATAGTCCAGTCAGCTTCAAGGGAGATCATCAATTATGTCCTAATAAGAGCATTTTCTAAAGAGTGCATATGGTATTTCCTATGTACCTATTTGTCCTTTTAGTTATTTATGTAGGTTGTGAGAGTCATAATTATTGCCAACAACATTATTAATTTGCATAGTGTAGAACCAGCTTTGTCACTGTGCTTATCCTGGTAAACAATTAAACCATAACAGTGGTTGTTTTGAAGGTTTATTCTGGAACAAGCAATTCAACTTCTTTTTCCTTGTAAAAATGTTGAACAACAAAAAAATGCTGGTTTTTGGGTTAGTCCTTTTATAGATGGAAAACTGTCCCTTTTTATTTATAGGCACATTCTCGGTGTTTTTAAAAGGTTTACATTTGTTTCTCTACTTTCACTTGCTTGTAACACCTCTTAAATACTTGTAAAAGTTATTTCTTTGCAAGCTCTGTCTTTTCAATGTGATACACTTAGACATTTTCCCTTGAGTTTACTGTGCAGCAAAAGGCAATAATGCCCTGTTACATTTATTTCCTAGCACCATTATTGATGAATCATGAATCACTGATGTCAGCATACCTTAGGAATGGGTTTTGTTAGTTTTTATTTTGCTCCCTTTGCCAGCTGGCTAAGTGACTGCAGAGAGCTCAAGATTATTGGATTTGCTGTGTGTAGATAAAGACATATAGATATGAATTTAATTTCCTGGTGTCAGAGTCATGGCTTTTAAAATAATTATCCTCTTACAATCTTTCCCACAAGATTTCAACCACTTTAAATTAGGTCATGGTTTGGACTTTCCAAAGACATACTTTGGCCAGTCTAACAAAAAAAACCCCAAAAAACAAAACAATCCTCTTCATAACCCTTTTTGTCTTCAGTAAGAATATGTGCAGGAACGCACAGTTAGGAGAATGATTGTAGGATCTGGCCTCTTTTATATATTGGAATTACAACTTACAATAGCAATATATTCCTTCTTTACAGTATCTTCCAGAAAGACATAAACGAGTCACCTTGTCAAGCTTTACACCTCTGAGGTACAAAATACTGTCCCATTCTTCTTACTACCTCTTTTGTATTTATATACCTTGCTTTATTCAGTACAAAATGAGAGAGAATGGCCTCTGAAAATACAACTATTTGCCTTTTAGGACTCTGTTCTTGGGCAGATGTGTATTCTGAATGTAATGCATGAGGCTTTAGCTTCACATTATCATACACCTAATTGAAGTACCACAGCTAGAGTTCTTGGCATAAAAATAAAAATAAAAATGTACCCAGATAAACCTGAATCATAGACAAGTCAACTTCCTCTCGTGCAAAAATGCTATGGATTCTTTACAGATAAATAACACATAGTTGCCACTTTTGTAAATCCATTTCTGTATATAAAAAGAGTTGGGCGTATAAATTAGGTGTTGCTCATAATCCCAGATTTCTTCCAGAAGAAAATTGAAGGAAACAAACAGAATTTCAGATCCTTTAGGGAGGATTGGTGTGGAAGTAAAACTCCATAGAATCCAGTATTTTATTTTTAAAACAGAGGGAAAAAGGAGTTGGCATCATTGGTGCTTTCCTAAGCAGCTCTGCTGTTTCAATACTGGCTGCTTCTTGATTGCTGACTGCCAATTTGCTGCTTTGCTGGCACACTGCAGGAAATTAAAGTAAACAGTGTGATCACAGTGTTTACTTTAACTTTCTAAAATACGGAAGGAAAATGAAGCAGTGATGTTTGTTCCAGGAGGGTAGACAGGCAAGCAGGAAAAGTCTGAACACAATATCCCTCCCAGATAGCCCTGCACAATATTCCCTTGTAAATGTCAGTTGCAAATTAAACTGCAAAATTAATCAGTCTTACTTGTAAAATAGTTACAGCTTTTCCAGAAATAGGGAGCAAGGACTTTGGCTATTACAGAAACTTGGTATTGAAGCAAGGCACTAACTCTCTTTCTGAAGTATGGTATAGAAGGATTTATCATTTTCCAGAGGAAAAAATACATCAATGCAATGTGATATTTTATATCAAAATACAGAATCCCTGCTAGAACACAGGGCAATTTGTGTAAACTCAGATGAATCAAACTGAAAGCCCGCTCAGTATCTGAACACACACACACGCATATTTTCTTGTTTTACTGAGGGTCATACAGCTAACTCTCTGGCTTTTACCAGCTGTAAGAAGGAGATTTCCTGTGAGACATCAGCTCCTTGCTATAAGGTGATACTGCTATGTCCCACCATCAACTTTTATTATAGTCACTGAATTTGTTTTGATTCAGTGGTATCACCATTGCTGTTCAGCAGCACCCAGTAAGTGTAGAATTGCAACAGAATTTTTACCTTTAAAATGAAAGATGACCATGTAAATGCACAGTGTATAATCATTTAATTCTATCCAGAAGCGTCCATCAATAGAAAATGTTCTAATCCAAATGCTGGCTCACCAGAGAGTGGTTGCTGTGGGGTTTTTTTTTGTTATCAGCAGGCATACATCACTGGATGTCACTTCTGTGTTTACCAAATAGTATGAAATCACTGATATGGAAGATCCAATCCACACACTCCCTAAATTCATTTCACTGCTATCAGTTACCACAAGCTATAAAAAGGCAAACTGCAGCTGCTCTAGCATAGCACAGCAGGAGAAAGATATGCCTTAGCCAAACACACTCAACCAGGCTCAACACAGTGGGTGACAGCTTGGAAGACTGGGGATGTGCTACCACCACCAACAACCGCCAGCACTTTCACATGCTCTCCAGAGACTCTGTGCTCATCTCTCACTCTTCCTTACTCTTTTTTTTCCTTTCCCTCCCTCTTCCTGTGTTCCCCAATCTCTGCTGGTTCACCTCCATATTCTGCTGGATCTTTGACATGCTTTGGAGTGTGGTAAAAGCAGAGCACAGCCTGTGTGAAAGGCCAGAAGCCATCTTCATATTCACAATTTCTACTCCAAGTTTAGATGTCTGGCTTTTTTAGTGATCTCAAGAAGTCTTAGGAGACATTGTCCTGTTTGTTGCATATGTAGGCATTGTATTTAATTAAGATTCCATCTACAGGGTTCCTCTCCAGGGGCCAGAAATTTTTTCTTCCCTTCTGTGTCGTCAGTCATAATGTAGATGAAGATTTTTCACCTTTTCTTGAAGTGTAGAGATTAACTGCTGAGCTGTGCCATCTTTTCCAGCTGAGATATCTCGATCCCATGTTCTGGATTAAACCTGTGGGTAGATCATGGCATTGAAAAATCTGGACAAATTAGTGAGGAGGATTTGGTATTCTGGTTCATGATAGTCCACTTGATCGTGGGTGTTAGTGTAGCAGGTTCCTGGACACTTGGAGACCTCTCTACAGCTTTATGTATGGCTCTGGCCTTTTCATGTGCAATATGTTACACTTTTCTGTGAATTTGGGCAGTGTTTGATGGCTGCGATGTATGTAGACTGCTGGGGACTAACCAGCTGTTCTGTGCTTGCTTTCCAGTTGCAAAGGACAGAACTGTATTTATGTTCCTGAAAAGAAAAAACATACCCTTGACTAACATTGTTTGTTAACACTGGTTTTGTGGCGTTGACTTTACTTTTTATAACTGAAATTGTTTATTGTGATTAGCTAATACTGAAAGTATATTTTAGGTGTAGCTTTTAAGGGTGGATTGAGAATTTGAAGGGGGAGAGCGCATTACAACAGTGCGTGGTGATACAAGAGGACATTAGTCAGCTGGAAAACAACACAGCATGTTTGGAGTAACAATACAATCCTGCTGATTGAGACTCAGTGGAGACTGTCTTACCGCAGTTGTCTTACCTTTAGTAAATGCCTGAGACCATAAAATTCTATCTCACCATTTGATATATTCAAAATGCCAAATCCAGTTTTCTCAGATGAAAAAATCCTCCTGGTTTCTCACTTGAATGAGATAGGCAGAAATCTTCAGAGGGTTACCTCTCCTTCTTACTGCCAAAAAACAGTTTGTCTGGGACACAGGTACAGCCCACTATAACCATTTGTAAAACAGACCCTAGCTTTAATAAGCCTTGGACCAAGCCCATGGTAGGCTCATTATGTTCACAGATTTCAGAAAAAAAAAATAAAAGGGGTGGTAGGGAGAGAAACAACAACAACAACAAAAAGGCACCTTTATCTTTTTTCCGTATATTTTGTTTACATTTTCTTGAAACGATACTTTGAGCATGACTAAAACACAGTAATGCCGTTTTTTTAATGGGCCAGGAAGAAACAAAACTTCCTCTTGCTACATCTTTAATCATATCCAGTCTCTTTTTAAAAATAGTTCTGTGTGCCTCTAAAAAGAGTTTTAAATCTGTGTGTAGATGATGTGGTAGAAAACAGTTGTGTCTCAAAAATGTACCCAAACTTTCATGCTGATCAGCAGCACGTGGGTGATTTCTTATTTGTTTAATCAAAAATGTGTTTTAACCCTTGCCAAATAACGCTAATTTCCTTTCTTGAGAAAATAGGGGGGTTTTATCCTGCTTTATGGTACTAAGAATCAATCAATATGTTGCATGTTTAGAGGATGTGGGAAAAATCATTTAAGGAGCTTTAAACTTATTATCTCAGAGTCTGCTTACTTTGTGTCTAACAGAGATAGGATATAGGATTTACTTCCTGCATCTCTAGCATCTGAAGCAATCCCAAAAGGTCCAACAGTAACAATATATTCTTCTCACTTGCTGGCTTGAAGTAAAAGGATGGAAGGTTTTGCCAGAACACGTATACACATACACATGTATTAAGTGTACACAACCATGTCTGCAGGGACCTATGTATAAGTAGGCAGGAGAATAAAAAGCAACCTTTTCTATGTCAAAAATGATGTAAAGCAATCTGAAAATTGTCCGGTTTGCTCATTCTTTAGTTGTATAGTTGAAACTAGCTGAAAGTAGTTGAAATCCTGGGAACACCAGGATTTATTGGAAAGAAATTGCTTCCATAAAATCCACTTCCATGAGACATCTTCTGTACCTAGGCTTGCACACAGTAGAGCCCACTACCACTATTGGATTCTCCAGCTGCCTTTGGGCTATGAAGTTGGTGTTACCCGGGTAACAAGGAGGGTATCATAAGGAATTACACACAGACAGTGATGTAATTTCTATCCAGCAACATTGATTTATGTATAATATCCCACCAATCTGTCATACTCATTCTACTTTCATCCCTGTTCAATAACTCAGAGTTCAATAGTAGAAAAGTGTTGTCTTTAGGATTGGTTTTCCTTTTTTTTTTTGGACTTGGGGGGGGGTGGGGGGAGTGTTGGTTTGTTTGTATTTTTGTTGTTGTTCATTTGTTTCCTTTTTCCAGAATAAACTGGACAGGAGTGGTGAAGTTGTCTGTAACCTCATTTTAAATGTGTAATTTATCTAGGACGATATGCTGGTGCACAATTTTTCTGTGTATGACTGTGAAAAATTGCTAACTGAACTACTGGCAGACAGAATATCAACCCCTGCTCAGCCCTGTGTGTATGAAAGAGTTTAAGAAGGTAATTGACACTTTGGGCCTCTATGTACCAAAGAAAGAGATAATGACATTCTCCAAGAAGATTAAAATCTAACCAAACATTGTGCTCTAAATATAGAGCACAAAGCCAGGTGATTGTGAAAATGCTGCTTGGCTGCAGGAGGAGGAGGAGGGGGCTGAGGGACTGCAATTCTGCACTGTGTATTTTTCAGGTACACAGATTTAATTTAGAGATTATGACTTGAAAATGAAATTTACAGTATGTGTGTTTTTCAGCGATAAGGAATTGATTTTGTGACCTTGGTACACACTAATTGAAATATCTGGCACTGCGTTTTGTTGAGGTTAAAGGAAGCCATATATGCCTGGAACCGCATTCTTCTTTCACCTTGAACTGCACAGTTAATCACAACCACAATCACTGGCAGGAAGGAAGCTGCTGTTTTGCTGTGGTACAAGGAAGCTGAATAATCTCTGTTCATTGTCTAATGGATAGGTTGTTGCGTGATTACTTCAGGCTGAGTTTAAGAGATTCATGATAACTTTAAAATGGAGGCTTCTGGTGGAATTAACATGCAATGAGCACCAGGGGCTGGAGTTTCACCTGCTGCTGCAGGGCAGGGCTGAGGGGTCTTCTGGTTTGCTCTGCCTGCTGCAAGCGTGGCTGCTTATCTAGGGCTGAGACAGCTCTGCCAGGAGGTGACCTGGACAGGCTGGAGAGGTGGGCAGGGAGAAATTTAATGGAATATAACAAGAGCAAGTGTAGAGTCTTGCAGCTGGGAAAGAATAGGTACCAGTATAGGCTGGGGATTGACCTGTTGGGAAGAAGCGTAGGGCAAAGGGACCTGGGGGTCCTGGTGGGAAGCAGGGTGACCATGAGCCAGCAATGTGACCCTGTGGACAGGAAGGCCAACGGCATCCTGCAGTGTATGAGAAGGGGTGTGGGTAGTAGGTGGAGAGAGGTTCTCCTCACCCTCTATGCATCTGGAATATTGTGTCCAGTTCTGGGCCTCTCAGTTCAAGAATGACAGGGAACTGCTTGGAAGAGTCCAGCACAGAGACACAGAGATGATGAAGGGAGTGGAACATCTCCCTGCTGAGGAAAAGCCGAGGGAGCTGGCTCTCTTTAGCTTGGGGAAGAGGAGACTGAGGGGTGACCTCATTAATGGCTATAAATATGTAAAGGGCGAGTGTCAGGAGGATGGAGCCAGGATCTGCTCAGTGATGGCCAGTGACAGGACAAGGGGCAATGGGCGCAAGCTGGAACATGGCAGGGTCTGTATAAACAGCAGGAGAAACTTTTTCAAGGTGAGGGTGACAGAGCCTGGAACAGGCTGCCCAGGGAGGTTGTGGAGTCTCCTTCTCTGGAGACGTTCCAAACCCACCTGGACAATGCATTCCTGTGTGACCTGCTCTAGGTAATCTTGCTCTGGCAGGGGGGTTGGACTCGATGATCTTTTGAGGTCCCTTCCAACCCTGAACATTCTGTGACTCTGTGATCCGAGGAAGAGGCATTCTTGTTCTCTCCTGCATGCTGTTCCAGTGGCTCTGCCCTTGGACTGTGATTCCTGTGCATCCTCCTGCTTAAAAGGCCAGCTGTAGCTTTTAAGAGTAGCTGCTATGCCCCGAGGGACTCCACTGGTGGGTTTTTGATTTAATATGTCTGCTTTATTTAACTGGGTTTCTTCTTAGTTTAGACCTATACAACTGTGACAGTCTAAGGTGGTCTATAAACTAGTGTGGCAGGGTGTCCCATTATTTTGCCTGTTGCTTAATGCTGCACATTTGTTAGGTTGGCATAGTATCATGTTTCTCAAAAAGGAAAATGAAAGCCCCTGAAAAGCCTTGACAATAAATGGTTATTTGTTCAAAACCAGCCAAGTCCAATCTTTGTTTATGATAGTAAGTTTCACATAATGGTGTTTCAATAAAGAAAAACAGCTCTTCAGGATATGCATTGGCTTTTATATTTTAACTGTAATGGAAGCTCTGCACATAGGCAGCAATCTACGTATGTTACAGTGAGGGAGAACATTAGCATAGATGGTGGCTTGCATGTTTATCTATTTCATGTTTATTTGTTGCAAAGTGTCTGAAACTCAGTTTTAAAGAATGTGATATTAGGCCGAGGTATTGCAGTTTTCATTCCCCAGAAATGTGCCAAACAAAGACTGAGAGAAAAGGTGAATTCATCCCACACCAGAAGACCGCTGCTTCTCTCCTGGCCCATTTGCACAGAGGAACTGCAGATCCATTCCCAGAACTGTTGTGCTGCCTTCTCCTTTTCAGTCCCAGATTGGGAGACAGGCTAGTGATCCTCACTGACCTTCTAATACTGTAATGGTTTTAGGGTATCCCCAAAGGTCAACTGAGCTGAGACAGCACAGCCCTGGCATACAGCTTGCATCAGGAGTCTCATGGGGGGCAGGGACTTATTGCAGCAGCGTCCTCTGCATTACATGAAGGTCTTCATCACTTACTCTGTAGCATAAGAGGCCCTAAAAAATGCCACATGAACTCTTCTTTGTGATGTTGGCGTGGACTGAAAGAGAGCTTCTGCTAAGTTCTGCTGGCCTAAATAGGAGCTCTGAGCCTTGCATTAGTTCTTTGTGGTGATGGGAAAGGAATAGGTGGGAAACTGTATTACAGTGGAGGCTTTGCCTTTCTTTTTGTCTTGAATAAATCATTTTAGTGGGTAGCATTGATCCTGAGGAAGCTCTTCCTTTCAAAATCAGCCGGTAATAAGTTCAGAAGGGAGAGCAGCAGAAGCTGGAGGTGCTCAGATGATCAGGCTTGGGCCCCTTGTACCCATCGAAAAAGTTTCATTATTTAGACCTATGACAAAGTCTGCATCAATTCATAAATATGACCCACTGTGCAATATAAAAATATTGATATTTCTGTCCCATTGTGGAAAGGATCTCTGGTGCATTCAGAAAGTATTTCATCTCCTTATTATCACAGAGAAAATGGAAAAGGCAAATAGCCTTCAGAAGTGAAAGACTTGAAAGCAGAGATGTAGTGAAGTTTCTAGAACTTAGCATAGATTTTCGTCTAGGCCAATCCAAATAGAAACTACATGGGGTGGCTGTTGTGAACAAAGCAGAGATGCGACTTGGCTGCTTTTTTAGGGTTGCCATGAGAATCTCACTACATTGATTCCACAAAGCTTTCATCATACTCAGCTCCATGGTTAAAATCTAGGAAAGCCTTAGTAAAGCTGCCTTTAGAAAATGATGTCACTTCAGGAGTGCATCAGCCAGCACCACTGCTCTCACAGAAGACAGATAGTCAGTGCTCAGTGTGTTTGGACAGAGTGGTGGGCTGCAGAAGTGTTGAGCTCCATTTGCATCATTTTTCGCACAAGGTCTGAAGCTTAGACAGATGTCAAAGGAGAGGCTGGTATAATATTTACACAGCTGTGGGCTGCAAGGAAAACAACTGTGAACTGAACTTTTTTGTACAACCTCTTGAATAAACAGGTACTATGGTAATACCACCAAGTGCTTCTTGTTGGAGGGGAGGGATGTGCTAAATGGCCTCTGGGCTGTATTCACTGCTCTCAGAGAAAGCCATTGCGGCTTTTATTAGCTGTAAAGTGCTCTTGAATTATTGCTCAGGTTCAGACCTTAGGCTGATGAACATTCAGAAAACTTTTAACCTGACAATGGCACATTGTCAAGAAATGCCACACAGGGAGCAGCATTCAAGTTTGAGCCTGATATTCAAACTAGTAAGGGCTCTGGACATCCGGTTTTGAGTGCTGCAACAGAAATCCAAGGGCAAGGCTGTTGCTGCTTTTACTGGCAGCCTGGTAAAAATAGTCTCTTGATACACATGATGCCTCTGTTCCTGTTGCAGTAAGCAGTGGCAATAGCACAGATGAGTAAAGTAATGTATTTTACTATAGTTTCCTGCAGAAGGGGTGATGTTGGTGACTTTCCTCTGACAGGGAGGTGACTTAGGTTTGACTTTTGCAAGCCAGCAATGGCTGTCGGACACAAAGCCACAGTAAGGGGTGGATTTTCACAAGTAATATATGTGGAGCACTTTTCAACTGTCTGGCTCTATCCTAGTTGCCTAAAGGAGGACTGAGTTGTTTCAAAAGAATAATCCCAGTTGTGGGTGCTGAGCAATTGAAAATCTGTCCATGAAGTGCTTTTTTCCTGTCGTCTGTTGGCATTTTGGGCTTTTGACTGATTTATTACTTTATTTTTAACTGCAAAGACCCTTCAATTAGGGAGGGGAGCTCTGTGAATGAGCTGGAGCTGCTGGTGGTAGCAGCTCCTTGTCGTTGGAGATTCGGTAATTAAATAAGTAGATAATATCCTCCTTATTGAGAAGATTTAGCAAATCATAAGGACTTTGCATTATTACAGTGTTTAACATCCACAAATGGAGGAAAAACCCCATAAAGGCAATTTTCATTAGCTGCAATGCATGTGGAGGGCTCTTTCTCTTTCTTTGAACAGCCAAACGCTAAACAATTCCTAAATCCCTCCTTGTTACTTATGTTTTCTTCTTGATTGTTAAAAACCCCATAAAGCAGAAACTGAAGACTTGCTATTAAAATACTTGCTGACAGATACATTCAAAACATCCTTTCAAATAGCCCTGTCACATCATGATTCATCTGCTGTTCTGATCTAGTTGCATTAACAGCAAGTACCTTCCTTCTTGGTTAGAGCCCATCTCTTCTCAGTGGAAAATTCTTCCTTTAGACACTTTATTGAATCTGTGCTGTAAACAAGTCTTTTTCTGGTGTGGTGATGTTTGTGTTAGAGAAGGCATGCAGTCCTCCCAAAAAGCACGGTGACAGGCTCATCGGGGATGAAAAATGAGAGGTGGTCGCTGCATGAGGAAGAAGCCTTAGCCTTTGTCACCTCCTCCCCTGGAGTATATGGGTGCAAGTGCCCTGGACAATTAGCATAATGAGTCAGGATTCTTGTCTCAGCAGAGTGACCCTGGTGGAAAGCAGCACGGCTCCATTGATTGCAGCAGAATTACGCAGCTCCCACCAGCTGAAGACCAAACCCAGAAACATCCTGGGGATTAAGCGGTCCCCAGTGAAGCAGGGTGAATTTCACTCCTGAAGCTTGAAGTTAGAATTATTTACAGTCACTTTAACAGGACAACAGCTGCTCTTTACCTCAAAATGAGCCAACAGCACTGAAAGAATTTGGATCTGAATTGCAGATGGATGGATTTCAATTTGATTCAAGTAGCCGGACTGCATGATCTGTACTGTAAGCTCTCAAAGTCAGAGCTTGAGAGAAGAATCATTAATTTGGAAGCTGATACCCTGAAAGACTTTTATGAAGCAATATATTTTCATAGCAGACACAGATCAATTTAAAAGTAGTAATCAAGAGCCATGTGCTACGTGTTCATGGACAGAAAATGTAGAGAAGCCAGCCAGAGCCAGACACTTAACATTCAGAGCATTCAGACTAAGGATATTGCCTCTATGGAAAATAGTATAGTTCAGAATTTAAGTATTGTGAATTGGTGAGATAATCACAGTGCTGTGCAGATACAAAGGTGCTGCTGGGTTGCTTCCAGAAACATGCTCAACAGTTTTCTAGGCAAATTTGGGTTTAACTTCTGTGCAAATTTTGGTGAAAGGAAAAGTCTCTGCAAATATTCCATAGAAAAATATACATTCAATTCTTGAGACAAAAGATACAATTATAACATAAGAGAATCCATTTAAATGACTTCTTATCATCTTTGAAAGGCGTTCTCTAAATTCAAAGTAACTACAACAGTTTTCATCAAATGAGATTCAGGCCCAGGGATTTTTTCCTTGCCAGTCCTAAGAGTTTTATGAGATGTAACATTCTCTCAAGAAATAAAGCTTCCACACACTACTGTTTTATGTCATGTGTTCTACAAATCCAAAATTTATGTTTGCTTGGATACTACTACAACTAAACTCCTGGAAATTTTTAACCTTGCTCCCTTAGTAGTCTCTTTGGGGATACTTACATGAAAAAATAGTCACCCCTGGCAGTGATTTGTTTCATGTCTTACAGCAGTCAGTGGCGGAGTCATCTCTGTGCCATGCTGCATCTGAAATCAGATCCTCGGGCATTCAGGATCTGCGCTTGGAGCCAGGCATGGTTCTCACTCCTTTGCTGAAGCCGTCCTCTGTCATAACTTGAAGCAACCAGAAGGCAGCTTTGTGTGCATTACTTACACCCTCTCAGGTTGATTATTCTCCAGTTTTGCGTAGCAATCTCCACCAACCAGAAAAGAAAGTAGGGACTAATGAAATCTTTAATGTCAGGCTTTATCTTAGCTAGTGTGTTAAGGTTTTCTGTGGAAGTGATACTGAGGCATGATCATCCTCAGTACCTTTTGAACTCAGCTGAAAGAGCTGCAAGTTTTACATAAATAACCTGATGTGAAAATTTCTCCTATAAACTCACATATTCAGAAGAATCCACACAGAAGGGTAATGTTACTTTGGACTGAGCTGCGAAAATAATTTGACTTTGAGTTTGCATTTCCCTAGCCACCAAAGTCAAGCAAACTCAAGACAAAAAACAGTAGTAAGCCAGAGATCAACAGTTACAGGTCTTGTGGAATGTTTTGGTTTGTTTGCTGCAAGTATTCAGAAGCGTTTTGATGCGAGATCTCCCTATCTATTTTGCTTGGCTTCTTTTTGAGTAATGCAATATCGTAAGAGGCAAAATTTTATTTGAACTGAAGAGTCTGGTTAGACATACTGCCTACTTAGATTTTTATACTCCTTGGGCTATAAAGTAGTAGGAAAAGATTCTTTATAAATACACATACATATATAGACCTTACTGTCTATGTACATTTAAAAGACACTGAAACTATCTGAACTCCTTTAATCTACATAAAAAGGTGCAAAACTCTGATACACAAAGCTTAGATCCATATCTGATTCATCATAAAAATGGGTAATAAATAAAAATATGCTAAAGTTAAGCACTCTGCACAGTTTCACTAAAACAGATGAGGACAGTGGAATACTTTACACAGGTTTTTCCATAGTACAGAGATCACGCTGCTTGAAAAAAAAAGTCTTCTTTATTTTCATTCTAGGGTTCTATTAGGGGTTCTATTAGTGGGTTTATTAGGCAGCCAGTTTGGGGGGGCTGAGTTGCTCATGGAGAGTGAAACACCTGAAAGAGCTTATTACCTTTGTGTCAGTTTTTACTACTTCTGTTCTCTTCATGTTAATAGTATAAGTAAACAAAGTATACAAAGAAAATGGCAAGATTTTTACCACTGTTTTCTCCTCAGAAAAGCAACATAATCTAGTGATGTGAAGACGGATAACTTTGTATTACATTGCTACATGCTAGTCTATAGCATGCGATCAGACAAACTCTTAGAAAATCCCAAACATTGACATTTATTATTGACTAAGAAATGTGAATGAAGCCTTTTCTGGGATCTTTTAAGGAAATGTTATAATTTTTAATGATCTCCTAGATGGTTTTGTTGTTATTTCTCTGTTCCAGCCTTTGACAGATGAGATGTAAGCTGCTTTTGCTTGGTCTGCCAGTGAGCTCACATTATTATCAGTTGGGACATAAGACCCTCCCTTGCATATTTGTATAGGTAAATCTGGTCACTGACTCTTCTCATTCCCATCCTCTCTGCTTTCCCTCTAAGTAATATCTCTGTCCTGATTGGTGTCAACAATGTCTAGTAATTTAGTATCATCTGTGAGTTTAATTCTCAGGCTGTTTATCTCTTTTTCCAGAGCATTAGTAAATATGTAAAATAAAACTGGGCTTAACACCAGCTCCTGTGGCAACCCAACTGGATACCTCTTCACAGCTCAGCACAGTGCTGTTTGTCATGACTCATTATCCTTTGTTTATATTCCTTCAGCCAGTTTTCAATCCACATGACAACACTCTCATCGAAGACATTATAAATTATTTTCCTAATAAGATTTTGTGAGCCACTGTATCAAGTGCATACTACAGTCTGGATATATTGCAGCCACTTTGCTCCTTCCTCACACTAACTTAGAAGACAGTGAAGAAGCAATCACATTTGTCTGGCATTATCTGTTCTTTGAAAATACAAACTGTTTATTGGTCATGGTTCCCCTATTTTTCCAGATGATTTTTACACTCATAATATTTATTCTGGTGTTTTAAAAGAGAGAGAGAGCAATCATACCCAAAAGATAACTGCAGTTTCTCTCTCCCTCTCTTCTCCTTTTTCTTGGAAGACTTCAAGAAACTGCTGAGATACCCACCTAGGGATTGAAGGCAAAGGGGACAGCATGTGCCAGATGCATACCCTTCAGCAATGGGGTGTCCCGCGTGGCGAGTACCACCAGAGCACAAGGAGTGGCAGAGAGCTGGACTGCCTGTAATGGAGGTCATACAGTCAGAAAGAAAGGGTAGAAAGGAGTGGCATGGCTGTTAGGAGGGGAGGAGGATTTCCATGATGGGCTGAAAAGAGAAAGCAGCGGGGAAAGTCAGAGTGTCAAAAGTGGGAGTGGATTTGGCGGGGGCATTCTGGAACTGTCTGCTCTAGGGAAGGGTCCCTAAGCTGTCACTTGTTCAGTGATTTTGTCTGGTGCTATTCACACCGGGAGGCATGCCTGGCTGTCTTTCCTAGTAATTCTTGTGCTGCTCTTTGCATCACAGGCCACTTGGGGCTTTGGAAAACAATTTCAGAAGTAATCCAGTTTATCTGTATGAATTCAGATGTAGGAATCATGTTTGTGCACTGTGCAGTTTGTCTCTGTAGCACATCTCATGCCATCTGGCCCCTGTGGATTACTGGGGACAGGAGCTTTTGCTGTTGGAACCCTGTGTTTGGGGCATATTCCTTACTCAAAATGTAAATACATGGACAGACCTCACACTGGCTTTACCAAGAGCTATTCTTGCGTGAGAATGGTGCACCAAGGATCAAATCCTGTTTGTGGAGGAATTACATTTCCTGCCAATATGTGACATGGTTCAGTTTCAAGCACATACAGAATAAATCTGTGACAAGCAGACATTTAACAATGACTTAGAATCCAGGACTGTTGTAGGAGACAGCTCTCAGCATCTGATCTAGCAAGATCTTCTGGTCAACATCTGCATGACCATAGGATCCACATCCCAAAAATAATTTCTAGGGATGGTGTCTAATGAAGTTTTAGTACTAGTATTTATACACTGAACAAGCGTGGATTTGTACAGTTAAATTACACTGGGAGATGACCCCTGAGAAGCTACTTCCAAAGAAATTAGTTTTCCTTTCTGCCAGCTCTTGTCACTGATCTGCAAATCTTCACTGTCTTCTTTGTGTCTCTTACCCACGCTTATCCTTGGACGTTAGAATGCATTCGTCAAAAAGATAACAGGTTCCATTTTGTATGCCACTAAGGTTTATCTTGTGAAAACAATGCTACTGAAAATACGTGATGACTGACTTGTAAGGAATGTGTGGACACTTGGTACCTATTACAAAAATTTCAGCCTCTGGGGAAAAAAAAAAAACAAAAACAAAAACAACCTAAACTTTCTGAAGGGATTCCTGTTTCTTGTGGTGCTGAGTGCTTGCTCTGATTGCTCCTCAAAGCCAAACTTCCCATTCTGCAGACAATCAGAGAGGCAGATGATGTCACTTCCACCCTGGAAACTAACTGCTAATGCAGCTAATACCCTGCTCAGAATACTCAGGAAAGTATGACTAATAGCATGATGATATTTTCCCTTATACAACTATGCAAACACAAACGAAGAAAGAAAAAAGGAAAACATGTAAGGAAGTTTTAAACCAGATATGACAGCCTTAAAAATTTTGCACCACCTTCCTCCACTGGAATTAAAGAATGTTTAAAGCAGACTAACTTGGAGTATGTTAGCGTGGCTGTATGATCTCAGGATCCAACCCATACTTCAAGCTTGCACAGATTGGAACAATGGTCTCATGAATAAAATAATGCAGGATAAAGTGTTGTTTATGATTTCTTTTCTCAGCAGATTAGCTATGTACATCTTGTAACTCAGGCTGGCTCTGTGGAATATCAAGCACAGCAAGAGACCTGTTAGAAAATGAATTACATTATCCACCCAAAGCAATATCAGAAATGTCCCGGAGTCTACACTATCTTAATGTTGATTTAAAATCATATATTCATATTACCTTTTTTATGTCTAGTAAAGCAATGTGATGGAGCCTTTCTTTTGCCAAAGTTGTATTATCCCATTTCTCTGAGTTAGGTAAACTGTAATGTGTCTGCTTTACAGATGGGTAAACTTAGCATAAGGAGAGGGAAGCCATTGTTTTCAGTCAAGAGTGCCTAAATGTAAACACTTTCATCTATATTGGCCATCCATAGTGGCAGTGGCTCTGAAAATGAGCCTCTTTCCATTCATTTATATGACAGATTATTCTGCTGTAAACAATTCTTGGATAAAATACATTAGGTATCCCCAGGGCAGGCACTTGACATCCAGATTCCCGCATGAAGACGCTACCTGCGGGCTGGGGAGATGTGCTCCTGGGCTCAGGGAGATTGAATTACTTTGGCCAACTGGAGTAGCTTCAGTAGGAGGGATGGGGTGCAGTTCTGCTCAGGTACTGCCTGCAGCTGAGTGATTAGAGTGCTTTTCAAGACAAGGGCCAGCGGCTTTGTTTAGGACTGCCTTTAAACTCCTGCATGCTAAAACATTGCTTATGGAGAGGGCATTACCACCTCCTCCTTCTCTTTATCCTTTTCTTTTTCCTGTGTTTCAATAAAAGTGACTGTAACTGTGCATAGTGCAGGTTCCCACAGGCATGTTTGGCATGTTAGGTTTAAACACTTAAACATTAAACACTATCTCTGAAAGACTCAGGCTGAAATATATAGGTTTATAGGACCTCATCCCAGTGGAATTGAGGCAGCACTGGAAAAGAGAGCTGGGCTGCTTATTGCTGGTGGGGGCAAGGCAGTCCCAAGCACATTAAGGAGCACAACACAGGCATTTGTCAAAGTCCCACTTTTGATGCCAAAACCCTTTTGTCAGGTTGTGACTAAAGAAACAGCCACAGAGCAAGGACTCAGAGTACCCCGCTCAGTAGCCAGTCTTTTCCAGCCAGCATTTTGATAAATGTCCTATATATTATAGCACAGTATAAATTATAGACGTATGGATTGCAACTTGTAGCATGGGATATTCGACATGCTGGGGGTTTTAACCTGCATGTATGGCGCAACCAACATACTGTTTCTATCATTTTAACCTTTGTAGAGCAGGTGGCTGATGCAGTTAATGCTGGTATCATTTTTCTTGTGTGATTTGCAGTGATGACAGTTCTGTCATTTCATTTTGAGTATTTAAGGGTATTAGGAATCATTTTGAGGCAATCATCTAGTATAGGTATTTTCAAGCATGCGTAAAGCATATAGGTAGTCACCCCCTTTCACACTGAACATTCCTAAATCACAGAACGTTAGGGATTAGAAGGGACCTCCAAAGAGCATCAAGTCCAACTCCCCTGCCAGAGCAGGACACAACTAGAGCAGAATATATGAGTATATGACATGTTCTGTGTTAACCTGTGGAAAAACTATGGGCAAGATCACCAGCTATGGTAAACTGCTTTGCTTAATTTCATTAAATGGAGTTATGCCTTTATGCTCCAGATGGGAATCAAGCCCAACATCTTAGAATTTCAAAGAATTAAAAGACAGGGAACATTTCTAAGACCATTGAAATACATATTTTGCATTTCAAAGATAATACAAAGAAACCAGTATATCATCAAACTATTTAATTTTCTTCCAAGGTAGAGAGTAAATTGACAAGAGCTCAGCAACTGGCAGGAGAACAAGTGAAACATATTGAAAGTGCCAGTTTGCAAGTATCGAGGGAGGCAGATGTGTCAGTTTTACATCTGCTCAAGCAAAATCCTTGTTGCTGTTTTTTCCCCTCCTCCTTTTAAAATACATTTAAGTATCTGAAGGTTTACTTGTTAGCTAATTGATAATCCTTTGTAAGTGACCAAGAAGCACTTGGTTGATTGAAGAGCACCTTTCCTCACTGTGCTGTGATTCTAGTAGTTGTAGTTCCTTTGTGGAAGTTTCTGGTTTTATCCCACAACTCGTCACACCTGACACACACCAGATTTCAACTGCAGCTGAGTAGTTTCCTGGGCCTCAATACTCCAGATGCCAATTTACTACCTCTTTCTTGAGCTAGCTATTAAGAGGGAAGGAAATAGAAACAGCACTGAGATTTCTGCTGACAGTCTGTTTCAGGATACAGGCAGACATCATAGCAATGAGCAGCAGAAGGAGAAAAAAAACCAGGCAAGGGTAAGTGCTTCCATGTTTTTTAAATGCAGGCAGCAAGGTAGGACCATTACAGTTACTTTCCCTGTGAAGCAGGTAGGCAGACATAAGCTAAACCTGTCAATAGGTGTTACAGCTTTAAGTCTGCTGTGGCAGCAGGTGTTGTTTGAAGGAATATGTACAGGTAATGAAATGAGTATTCTTCTGCCCTTGAATTTCCTAGTAATATTTGCTAGTCTATGGTCACTTTGTTGTTAGTTTATCATCTGTCACATTCTTGTGAGGAGGATTTAAAAAATATGTCAACAAAATGAGGTAGCACAATTGCATAACTCTTAATACTTTACTAATTCTCAAGATGGGATGTGAAGGGGGTGTTGCTATGTCAGAGCTGTTGGATTTGACACCAGTGAAAATGCCTCTTGACTCTCCAGAGGCATGTTGTATGTGTAGGACTGTGAAGGCCAGCTGAGATGACTGTATTTACCAGAGCAGTTTGCTTTTGCCTGCTTTGCCCTTTGTAATCAGGGGCAACTGCTTGCTAAGTAGCCACCAAAGATGAGTTTTCCTGATGGGCTGATGACTTCTAATTATATAGTTGCCATTATCATCCCAACAACATCCCTCAGCAGAAATCAGTGTGCTAGAGTATTGCTCACATAAAAGATGTGGACAATATTTGTCATGCAGTCCTTTGGAGAGTCCACAGCCCCTCCCTCTGCTTAGTATAGACGGGAAGTCTCCGGTAGCAGCTGGCAAATGTTGAATTATTAAATGTGTCTACAGCACTTCATATAATTATTGCCCAAGTGATAGTACAGTGAGAGAAACCTGGTGTCAACAAGCAGACTTTTCCACCTTCAGAGTTTGGCTAACAGGCTTGCTGCTTTGAAATTCAAAAAAAGTCCACTCTGTCAGGAAGAATTTATAAAGAAAATTAAATGAGTTTGCATATTGCTCTGCATGACAGGTTTTTTGTTAACGTTCAAAGTCTGCAGGATCTAACCAAGCATGTGGAAGTAAGATACATATTTCTGAGTGCTGTAATATTTGTAGTCATTGTGGAGAAACATTAAATATAAGCAGTTACCCCAATTTTTTTTTTTTTTTAATCCACTAAAAATTCTGTAGATTAATCACACTGTGAGGCAGGAAAACAGGGATGGTTGAAATAATTTTGGGGTGGATTCTCAACTGACTGTCAGTTCAGAGGGGATTTGGTTTCTGGTGACCTTTTCTTCCTTGACGAAACAAATGTAGAGGAGAGATGACTCCATAGTTGTGTCTTGACTAGAAATAACTGTGGCAGAAGTTCTTTGCTTTTTCCCATCTTTTTCTGATGAAGTGTAATTAGTCCCCTGCTTGCCTCTTCCCGTGAGATGTTTGTAGGCAGCCTTGTTGTGAAGGAACAGAAGCTGCAATTGCAGCAGGTCTTTAAACTTGCGGTTGAAAAAGACAGCTCTGCTATAGCGATAGAAAACATCAAAGCAACAAAACACCCTATTTTATCTGATGGGGGTAACAATATCTCAGCTAATAAAACGTCTGTCATCCCTGCCCATTGTACAGATAAGGAAGCTGAGGACGTTTGGATGCTCTTTGTTGGTATGCCAAGCTGCAATTATGCTATGACAGAGCCCTTCTGGGGTATGATTGATGGAACATTTTGAGGGGGAAAGTGCTTCAAGAAGCAAATTTCATCAGATTTGATGATGACATCGCTTGCACAATGGTTGGCAAAAAACAAGAACGTTTTAAGTAGAAGTAGGAAAACACGGCCTCATTTAATCTGCCTGGGATGTCCTTGCCACATTCACTTATTTGTATTGTACATTGGATGTAAACAAGCCTAATTCTGAAGTTCTTCAGCTGACCTTTCCTGGCATTGAGATCAAAGTACTGTCTGCAATAAAGATGAGAAGACTTTAAAGACTTCAGAAGCTCATTGGAGTAGGGTATGTTTAAACATAAAATAACACAATAGTGCAGCCTTTGGCTAATACAGCACCCACTGAAGTTCTAAAGAAATTTGTTGCTCCTCAAGAAACCCATCATTATCATGCAGTTTAATGGCCTGAAAGCGGACTGACTTTGAAAACGATTTCTCCTCCTCTCCTGGGTATTAACTCACAGAGTGACTCTACCACTTGCCTTTAACTGATGTAATGTGGATGTCACAGTCAAGAGGAAAGGGATGCCCTCTCCTTAATCAAAATCCTGGGTAGATTTGAGAACTGGTAAAACCCTCCTCTGAGTCAGCGCTATGTAAAACATCAGCCTTTACAAAGCACAGCATAACCCTTTCTGCAAAAGCATGTGCTGCTGCTGTCCCGTTCCCAACATGCCCTTTTCCTTGGCTCTGGCTCCAGCCAACCCCTGTCCCAAATCTTTCAGCGGGTCTCTGGAGGAGATCCTGGAGGTTGAACATTACAGTGCCTGATATGCAGCCAAGTCAGCTGTAGTAAGAATTTAAGCTTTAAACCAGTATTTCCATATTTAACAGATTGACCATTTGAAAATAAATGTGTTTTAAATGCTGGTTTTCTTGATGCATAATCTGTATTTGGATTTGAGAAGTATAGCTGCTCCACTTGACTGAATAAGCAAAAGGTTTGATGGTTACTATAACATAAAGTTTGCAAGAAATCTGAGCACAGAAAACCTTTCCCAACAAACTATTCTGGGATCTCCAGTATCTTGAGTAGGACTAGTAAGTCCTTAGCTAGGACTTTTGCAGCACAACTTAAGGATATCCTATAGAACTGTCTGTGCTGGTACATCCAGAGATGGTTGCAGAGGACAAAAGACAATAACTTTTTTTTTTTTAATGAACAAAACATTTGATACATGATGTAGTAGTTTTCCTGTCTTAAAAATAAAGGAAGAGTCTTACTGTTGCTTTCTGTTAAACCACTTTCTTGTCCAACGCTTTAAAAAAGAAGCTTCCAGTGCTTCTCCACATCTCTAATAAATGGCCTAATTTTCAGAGATACTTAAAGTGCTGTAGAAATCTATTCAATGGTTCTGCAAGTTCAGTCTATTAGATAATCAAGATGTTTATCTTGATTATGTTTGCTTGAACTTAGATTTAGGCATTTAATTTGAGAGGTTTGTTTCAATAAATGGAGGGAAGCTACATTTCTTTTTGAGTGATTTGCTTGGGAAATAAGTCTTTAGCATTTCCAACTGGGAACTTTGCAGCTGAGTAACACTTAGAAAAATACTAGTAAAGGTTTCTGCAATGCCCCCCTCTCTGTTAGATCCCCAGCATGCCAGTCCACAGAAATTTGTTTCTTATATGCCTTTATTCAACGCTTCATGACAACCCCCATTTTCTGTGGCTTCTACGTTCTTACTATGTAAATTATACCCCTCACTTAGAATCATAAAATGATAGGGGTTGGAAGGGACCTCTGGAGATAATCAAGTCCAACCCCCCTGCCAATGCAGGAACACCCAGGGCAGGCCACACAGGAACAGATCCAGTTGGGTGTTGAAAGTCCCCAGAGAAGGAGACTCCACAATCTCCCTGGGCAGCCTGTTGCAGGCTCTGTCACTCTCACATGGAAGAAGCTTTTACCTCATGAGGTGGAAAAGGCATAAAATGCACATAAGAACACTTTACGTGACAGATTGTATTACAGTAGGCAAACCTGAAAGTTTTTTCAGTTCTGACTTGTCATGTTGCTACATTATTCCCCATTATAATTATTGCTTGTGTCCAAAGTAGAGTTAGGTTTTCAATGGAACTTTTATATTTTTGCCTGCTAAGTGAGTTTGATATCTTTGGGATAATAAAGTCTGTAGCATCTGTACCTAAGAATAAACACCCCCACTAGAAAGTGATGAAGTTATGGATATGACAGTGATTATGAATAAATGGAATATTTTGACCTAGTGTGTAATAACTGTTGAATAACAGAGTTGGCGTAGTCAGGAAGGGAAAAGTCCCTATATACTTTTTAAATGAGCAAATGCCACTAAGGTGATACTTTATTATTACATAGAATCATAGAATTGCTGGTTGAAAGAGACCTTTAAGATCATACAGTCCAACTGTCAACCCAGCACGGCCAGGACACCACTAAACCATGTCCCTCAGTACCACATCTATACATCTTCTAAACACCTCCGGAGGTGGTGAATCCACTTCCTCAGGCAGCCTGTTACAGTGCTTTACAACTTTTTTGGTGACATTTTTTTCCCTAATATCCAACCTAAACCTCCCCTGGTGCATCTTGAGGCTGTTTCATCTTGTCCTGTTGCTTAAAGTAGGAAAAATGCTGTGATTATCCCAAAATCTGCAACACTTTAACTGAGCTGTAGCATAGACCTAGCTTCTCCTGAGTTTTATAACCTCTAATTCCACCTGCATCATTATATTTAGGTTTAATTCACATCAGAAGGAGGGGGGAGGAAGACACAAAACCCTATATGTTTTATAGTGACTTCTGTTATCAGAAGTGAAGCACTGGGGTCAGTCTCTGAGTCACTGTTGGTAGTTAAGACATTTTCACCATGGAGTTAAATACTTACGGCGTTGACAGTAGCTGGAAATACTTCAGTGGTTCTCGTTGAAGTCATTAGTGTAGCTGAAGTAATGCTGGCATGGTTTCCCTCTGGGTAGAATTCCTCAGTCTAATTGTCTCCTCCTTGCCAGACCATATTTGATATCTTCACGTTTGGAGACTGGATGTTTTCCAGTAATTAATGGCTTTTCTCAGTTATAGATTGAAATTATTTTCTTTTGTGAATTAGTCTATTATCCAGTAGTGAAACTATCGAATTCCAGAGCATTTAAATTGGCTAACTTACAAATACAGCTAATATAAAAAACACAGTCACCAAGCCACAAGAAAACTGTGGGCCACAGAAGGTGCTTGGTTCACTTGTAATTTTTGACAAGAATGAAAGAGTATTGACTTAACACCAATAGCAAAGAATAGATTTTTTTTTCTTTTTCTTATCTTGTTCTAATGGCCTAACCCTAATATTAACTGAGAGTAAGATAAGTCCATGCATCTCAGAGTAGCACTGGGTCGCCTCATCTAACCTCCGGAATAGCACTGGCAACCAAATTTCATCAAGCTACTCTTGTCTTGAGTACTGTAACTTGGGGTTGACAAAAGTACATTGTGAACTCAATGTCTCTGATGCCCAGACTAGATTCCTTAAAAAACTTTGTCCACTCAGAGCATAATTAGACCGTGGTTTCAGAAATCAGTGAATACTGTTTCACAATGAGGAAAAAAAAAAAGCTTCTCCTGTCGTCACTGTTTTATGGCCTTCCATGTTACTTGAGCTCTTACTTCTCTCAAAGCAATTTTACCACATCTTTTTATTCAGCTTTTTAAATCCAAAATGGAACATAATAGAGATCTCAAAGCCAAGAGCAAGAAATGTCTTTAATACTGCTTCAGATATGCTGCAGCAAATAATTTTTCAAAGGACAAGATTTCTTGAGGGCAGTGTGGTACAACTACACCTGCACTTCATAATGTACCACCTATTTTTAAGTAGCAGATTCAAAAGCATGAATAGGGACTTCTAGTGAAAGGTTGATGAGCTCAGTTTACCTTTATACATGTAGATGTGTCCTTGTTGCCCAAATAAAGACTTCCTACTAAAACTCTGAAATTATGTTAAAGCACGATTTAGCAAAAACTTTTTTGGTAGAGTTCAGTTTTTCTTATCCCTTCCAAATACTCTGCTGAAGTGGTAAATGTAAACTGACAGAGTTTATCTCCCCAGGGCCAGGAAGGTCACCTGGAAATGTGAGAGGCAGGAACTCCTATTAATCCTGACTTCCAGCCTTGTGTTTCTTTTGTCATTACACGGGGCGTTGTTGAAGAAGCCAGAGACCACAGCCTCTGAGTGATGGTCCTTGTGTAACTGGCCATGGGAGACATCCATCTGGTAGTTGGTGGGGATTAAATATGGATGGAGAAACTATGATATGGTTTTACTGCTTTTCTTTAGATGCAGTGCAAATGGATCTCAAGATTTGGTGCATGATGGTGTGTAGGCTTTTTACAGCTAGTACGGAACTATTTCCTCTACAAGAAGACAGCTTTACAAATTCTGCTGTAATGAAAGTTTGGATCTAGACAAATACCAGAATGTGCTGTACTGAGTTTATGGGTTTTGGTTCAGAAAGTTCTGCAACAGTTTTCAGAGATTAGTTTTGGAACTAACAGGAACCAGGTGCATTGGGAACTGAAGGACAACATTGAGTCTTGTTTTTTTCCTGAATGCTATTATATCGTGGATACTGAACATTGGAGGGAGGATATGTTGTATGCAGAATAAGTAATTCATGTCATTTATTTATATAAACTAAAGAAAGGGCGAAACAACATAATCAAGATTCCAGACTCACATTCTGAGACATCTACTTTCATGGTGTCATTACAGTAAAAGGAAACGGAAGCCTGCAAGAAATTACTGTTGGTATTGCCTGGTTGTGGGCTGTTTGTTTTTTCTTTGATTTTGTGGTGGGGTTTATTTGTTTTATTTAATTATTTAAATGCAGTTTTACTTGCAGTGCTGAAATGGAACTTCTACTTGGGCTGCCCATTCAGTTCTGCACGGGATGTATTTAAGCACTGTTAAGTCCCTCTCAGTCAGGGGTGCTGTGCTGCTCGGTTTGCTTTAAGCAAAAAATATTCTGATTGTGTATGTGTTGTTTTACTTTACAGTTAAAGGATGAGTTTCAGTGAAAGACAGGTTAGCAACAAAAGTGAAAGCTGCATTGCGAATGATGTAATAACAGGGAAGTTTCTAAACTCTTTCTTCTGGTATTACTGAGAAAACCATTAACACCCGCACACTGGCAGCATATTCCTGTTCAGCTGCACTTCATCTTGTTTCAGTTCTGTGTTTTCAAGCGAGGCAAACCAAGAAACTGATGATGTGTCTCAATTACATTCTGTCTAATCCTTGAATAGTAAGCTTGACACAGAGTGTCTACCAGAATGTTGAGGTTGCATCTTTGTAATTAGATTTGTGTGGGGTGAGGAAAGGAAGAGCAATGTGGTCTTCATTTTTGCCTTCCGATCTTGGTGGGTTTTGCCCCTTTGCTTCTATAAAAGCAAAAATGCAGGTTAATGGGATACACTCCTTGGGCTTAAGTGAGTTTGAGGTCAGGCTCTGTTATGGAAACAGACTTTTCATGAATTTAAACCAAACACAACCATGTTGTCGTTCTGTTCACTCAGAAATAGATGCAGAAGCAATCCTGCTGTTTCTGAGCCTGCCACAAGAAGGAGTGATGGAGCAGGTCATCAACAGGAGAGTGCCTTCTTCGGAATTAAGATGAACCTGAGCTTGCCCTTTAGTACATACAGACCCATCTACCCGCTCCGTGGAGGAATTCAGCAGCTGGATATTAGTTCTGGATTCTGATGTCATCACATAAACCACCCCAAACAAAATGACAGCTAATTGTTCCCATCAGCCCCAGTTAAAAGTAATGTAAACATACAACTAGCTCTGTGCCTGGGTAGTTACTCGGAGCTCCGTGCACTTTCTCCTTTGTGTCCACCACTCTGTGCCATCTGTGCAGCAGACTCACGAGCCTCACAGTGACACTGGCATTAAAGATTTGAAACTGACCTTTGTGCCCTGTGGAAGGGTCCCAGAGCACCACAGGCATGATCCTTCGTGAGTACCTGAGTGCTTCCAGCCTCAGCTCCCTGCCACCGTGGGAACACGGTGCTGCTGTTGCTAAATGTTATTCAAGACCCCAGGACTCTGTGTCGTGCAACTGAAGGTTGTTAGTCCATATCCTGACAGAGAACAGTGTTATTTCTTATCACAGCCTTTGCTGTGTGCTGGTAGGGACTCTGACAAAGCTCATCAGATAACATTCGACATTCCTCTGCCTCATTGAAACTGTGTTGTTTCTCACCCCCTTTTCGCATCTTGCTTACCCATATCATGATGGTGCTGCTGTGATTTTCCTATACAAGCTGTAAAGTGCTGATATATTTCCTAGCTCCATTTTTTGGAACAAATATCTTTCTTTCTTTGTTTTGAAATTTGGGAAAGTGCTGCCTGAAAGTGTCCATGTGTGTGTGTTCCCCTCCCCCCCCCCCCCCCCCCCCCATCAATCAACCTGTTTGCTAAGCTGTTTTCCTTCTGGTTTATCTCTTGCTTGGGACCAAAATGTTTAGATTTGAGCAGTAACATCTCAGTAGTTCACATCCTGTGAGATGGGAGCCTTGGGTTTTTTGAGTTCACAGTATGGCTAACCAGGAGCTGCATGTGACTGGAACTGAAAATGGGATTATTGTTGATCCCCTCCTATTCAGTGTCTGTAATCCAGTTTTCCAGAGAATTTATCTGGTCATCACTTCTCACATCCAAAGCCAGTTTGAGAACTCCAGCAGACCATCTTCATACTGGATTTTTGCTGTTTTACTTGCAATTCCCTGCTGTCTGTGACATTACCCTGCTACAGTCTCTCTCCTGCTTTAGCATTACAGTTTAACAGCTCTTCAGTGCAGGTCCTCAGCTGGTGGATTAATTCTGCGTTGCTGGGCAGAAGGGGCTCCTGGAGCTCCAGGTGAAGGAGGTCATGGTTGGCTTCCCTGAGGAGTGAGTGGTGGATCCTGGTCCCTTGTGCCTGAGCTGCAAAGTGGGTTGTGCTTGTCACCCACAGCCTCGACAGGTTCCCTGAAACCCTGCTGATGACATCAGCAGGGGATGCCTGGCCAGCTCTGAGTTTTGCCCCTAATAGAAGGGGTGCATCTTCGTAGAACTCGCAGGTCTTCCCCTCAGGGTCCAGTCAGGAAAGGGATGTCAGCCAGACAATAAATACTGAATTTGGGCTCTGGACACCCAAACTGAAGCTCCCCACTTGCAGCTGCACAGTTCTGAAGCTTTCTTGATGAGTCTTTGCTGGTCAGTGCAGCTCTTCTCTGGAGAGGGTGGTGAGGGTCCATTGCTGCTGTCTGCAGTGCACCCCGACTCACGCTCTCTAGAGGGGGCAGTGCTGGGGGAAATGTGGGACAGGACCACTCAGCATCTATTTATTCTCCCCTTTCTGTTTCACTAATTTGAGCACCCTGCACCTTTTACTTCCCAAATTTATGCAGATGCTTGTCTGGGTAAATGTTTCCTTTCCGGGCAAGGACTAGCACTTTAAAGATTTCCTTCCCTGAGTCCCACTCTTCACATATGAGTGAGCACAAATTATAGATTTTTCTTTTTTTGATACTTCACAAGGCAGGTTGTTCTGTGTGGCTAAACAAATGACAATTTCATCACTGGCACTTACCCGATAATAAATGCTTTTCATGTTTAATTTGTAATATCTGAAAATATCAGCAAGAGATGAAGGAAGCAGTTTAGATAATACATTAACCTCCCTGAAACTTGTCCATTATCTGAAACTCAACCTGAGTGTATTTTGAAGATGTAGGAACATGCATTTCCTTCTTTTGGACAGTTCTGCCCTGTTCCTCAAACTGGGATTGTGGGATATATTTTTTTTGTTGTTGTTATAAAGGCCTTTTATTTAGCTGGGTATGTAAGAACTGCTGATCTGAAATCATCACTGCGTATACATGTAGCCTGTGAAGAATGAGAGAGAAAATACTCTCTTGCTCAACTAAGGACTCTTAGGAGTCCAGCCAGCTGCACAGCCATCAAGTTCAAAGCTGTCAAAGACTACTGGCAAGTTCTTAAGGCATCCCAAGGAGGTATTGCAAAGATCTGTTGTAAGGAGCTAGAGAGTTTTTAGCAAGGCAGAGCTTGCAGTGGTGAGATTTCCCATACAGCAACTGCGTGGTCCCATGCCCCAATGTAGGACAGAGATGAATCGGGCCCATTATGAAAGCAATTCATATTTAAATGAGATTTCCAGCCCAGTTCCGCAGTCTCAAGTGGTTTTTCTAAGCATCTGCTCTTTCATGCTGATTTAGACCAAACTCAAATGCTGAATCTTCGGAGAATCATAAACAAATTGTGTTAAATTACCATTAATGGAAAGGCATCACAAGGAAGGAAAGGCAAGGCTGTTAATGGTATCGCTGTTCTTAGCTCAGGCTGTGATGGCTCTAGACACACAGTCCTGCAGCACAGAAGTAATATATGTATGATCACCCACTGTTCGGGGACTCCAGACAAGCTAAGCACAGCGGGGTGAGGAGCACTGGAATTTGTTTTACAGGAAGCCTTTCATTTCCTTGCTTTTGAGGGGTTAAGTGAGGCACTTCAAGTACTGTTCTCCCAGGAGGGTTACACTAGGGAAGGGTAGTTTTAGTTTCCCCCAGGGGCTCCATAGCAGCTTTGGCAGCAGAGGCTGCTGTTGAAAGAGAACAGCCGGATGCGATGAATCAGTATATTCCCCAGCAGCTCTGGCGGCGTTTCCTTCCTACCTAATGCTGTCCACTTTCCAGACTGCTGTGTCCTCAGCCCTCTGCTGCCACTGCTGTTCTTTGATAGATGGGTGTGCTCCAGAGGACTCCAAGCTTGGTTTCAAAAGGCCTGGATTGGGGCAAAATTAATTGTTGAGGTTGTAATTGCTTCCTTTTGTGTAACCTGGGCAATGCACTGAATAAAATGTGAATGTGTTGTAGTAATGATGGCCTCAGTATGAGCTGCTTGTCAGCCTTAGTAACATCAACTGTTCATTAAGCTTCTGAAAAGTCCCACCACCATGCCTATCCTTCCTCAGCTGTGGCTTTGGGAAACTCAGGTTATTAAACTCAAGCTCTGCTCAGGGGCTCTTAATTCATTAAAATCCTCCTCTGAAACGTCAACGTGTCAAAAGAGTTCACCTGCAACAGACAGATTTCTGCTGACCTGGGAAGCCTTGTTCCTCTCTGGACAACCTGGTCGGTTATCCAGTACAAAGTCTTGGACATGTAGGTCTAACTAGCAGATTTTGATCTAAGGCTGGGAGTTCCAGCTCTTCTGCAGAAGAGCCTGGAGTACAGAAGTCAAGGGTTAAGCAGCACCAGGGCAGGCTTTCTGTGTGGTGGACTTTGATGTGGTAAGTTTTTACAGCCATGGGCCACCCCACCACAGGTGGCTACAACTTGGACCAAACTCCAAGTTCAACATTGCTAGTTTTCCAGTCAGGTTACTTACCAATTAATAAAGGCTATTGACCTGACTGATAATGATTTCATTCAGGGCCAGAGATCTCAAAATATATTCTATAATACAAAGTTTCACTTCTACAAAAATCTAATTTTGCATGGACTGGTGAGCACTGAAAATGTACAAATCATTCTGTTGAACTTGGCTGATTTCAGCCTTGTTTGCTCATTACTTGAAGTGAAGGGAGAAGTGGTTTACTTGAAAATTTGCAAAAAGGAAAAAAAAACTCAGTATGACAAGCCTCACCCAAAAACTAACTCTTCATCTTATATGCCATCATGGAATCAAAAAGTCTCATCATGGAGATTTGTCCAGTGCAATGGAAATCCTTCAGAGCTCTTTTGATAAATCTGCTGCCATCAGACTTTCCCCTTACTTCATATAAAATTCATAAACAGCATTACAAAAAATCTTGTATCTAAACTTGCTTGTTCAAAGCATTTTCTCATGCTTATCATGATATTAACAAATTATATCACTTTGTAGCTGTAGCTGCCCTGGCATTTTCCTATTCTAAGCTATAGTTGTATAAGCACCCAGTATTAAAACAGGATATGTGATGGTTAAACTTGCACTTTAGAAAGGGATATGGAATATGATAAAGGAAATTTCCTCTCTCCTTTTTTCCTAAAGTGTTACTGGATGCTTCTAGCTTTCAGCTGCATGGTGGCCTTAAAATCTACCAGTTTGTCTTCCTTTTTGTATTGATAACATTTTAAAGATAGCATTTGAAAAGAATTGGATATTTTTCACACAAAAATGTGTTCTATCAATGCTAAACAAAATTCATACACATTTTACTTAATGAACAATGTTACGTGATGTTAAAGAATGATTGCTCAAACACAGGATCCAATTTATAGCCCTCTGTTACAGGGGAAGACTCAAATCAGTGCCCAAACTTCTTAGAGGGGCTACTCAATCCTAAACCAGTGGTGTCTTGATATTAATGCACACAAGCAGTTTTACTACAGAATTAACATCTTCAATTTAAAATTGAGTTTGAAAGGGGTATATCAGCTTTTCAGGTTCTTTGCTTTTGAAGATCTTTACACATTTCTGGGACTAGTAGAGATAGGAATACATCCAGCTAGTAGCTGATTCCATCTAACTATAATTTCATTTAATTTTAAAGGTGAAAATGTGAATTGGGTTTGTTTTACACCTGGATCATGCAAACATCCTACCAATATTCAGGTACACGTGCATACACATACCTGTATTCACCTATCTTTGGCTTATTTAACACAAATTTTCTGGGAAATGATTGATAACCTTCCTTACATGGTGACTTCTAATGATGAGATTTTTAGAGTGATCCAAATATCTTAGAACTGTCAAGTAAAAAACAAAAAACCAAAACCCAAACAAAACAAAAAACAACAAACCACTAAAAAGCAAACCAAACAAAACCAACAACCAACCCACCCAAAACCAAACAAACAAAAAAACAACCAAAACCAAACAAACTATTTAAACCAACCAACAAAAAAAACCAAACCAAAAGAAACCCAAACCAAACAATAAAACATCCCCTCCTCTCAAAAAAACCCAACCCAACAACAATCTTCTTCACACTCTTCCAACTGTCATTTCTCAAGACAGTTCAGCTCTTCAGGCTATGCCTTGTGTATGAAAGGGACTTCAATGCAGAATTATCATTAAACCACAATAATTAACCTTGTAGTTTAGCCAATATTGTCTCCAAAAGACCTGAAATTTTTCATCAGTTACTGGGGGGGGGGGGGGGGGAGGAGGAGGGGAGAAATGTACAGTCCTGAGCTACTGCCTGCAGTGTTCAGCGGGTATCTGTGCCAGCAGTAAATGCACATGCCATAATTAAATCAGGTAGTAACAAAGCAGGTGGATTACATGGTTGCTGTCATTTAAAGTTTCATCTCTATATAGTCAGAAAACTTCCTTGAGAAACAACCAAACTAATAAAACCAAAACATTTTTCCATCTATAAATCCCATTCATTTTTTTTCCTGATGTCCTTTAAATCACAAATGCAAGACTATTATAAATTGTGTAAATTTGGGAAATGACTGTAAGCCTCTGGGCTTTACATTGAGCTGTTGGCTGAAGAAAAGATTCAAGTTGTTCATGTAGAGAACTAGAAAATATTTTCATCATTGTTGCTATTGTAAAATCTTTTGTGTGACATTAGGCAGATTAAACGCATCTAGTCCAACTGTGTATGAAACTTCTCTTTTTTGGCTTGAAAACTTCTTTCTCTCTTGCCTTTCTCATTAACCTAGTAGTTTTCCATAGCGAGCAACACCCTGGGCCCACTGACATCAGTGACTTTTATGGCATTAATTTCAATGGAAGCAGGATGTGGTCCAGTAAATTATCCCCCAGCGCGGGCTGCTCAGTATTGCATTAGACCAGGGGAATAGTGAAAAGAAAGTTCTTTATGAATTTAACTCCTCAAAAATATTTATTCTTGTGTTTGCAATTTAGGTTACTGCTGTTCTTCTTCTATGTACTAAAGGTTTTTAAAATTATCTTGGAGGCACTCTCAATAGGCAAGCCTCCCAAGGCAATATAGTCACCATTAAACCCCTTACAGACATCTTAAATATCAAGGAAAACCACCAATAATCCAATCAAGTTAATAAGGCATCATTTTAAAGAAGTTATTGATGATATTTTAATATTGCTTTTAAACTCTTTGGACCACCTGAAAAAGGTCACATTGCTGTATTTTGAGGACTATAGTTGAGCTTCTAGAAAACAAATCCAAAAGACAAGTTTCTGCGTCTAGCCTGTAGCTTTTCTCTCCTTAGATCTGTTATTCCTGTGCTTTGAAGTTCTGTCCTCATCGGTGTCCTTCTCTTCTTCCATGACTACTATCCCATGAGCTTTCCAAAGTCAATGGGTTTCATTTTCTAGGATCTGTAACACTTTCCCAAGATTACAGGTAAAATAGGGTAGTCCCCTTTTTTTGTTTTTGTCATGAAACACCAGGATGCAGAGCAAACTGGGATTGCAGAAGAGCCAAACGCACACACACAAATTATATTCAAAGAAGTGGACCTTGTTACCAAGATTTGTAAAGTGTTCTGAAACCCAGTCTCTGTAAAGCCATGTGACAAACTGGATTTTTCATATTCCTATGCTTTGCTTTTGAACTCGGATCAAGACTATTTTTTTTCCCCTCCTTATCATAATTCCACTTAAACTGATTTGGTTTTACTTTGGCATTCTTTGAGATCCAAATCATACACCTGCTCTGCTATATTCTCATGAATACCAAAGCTCTAGAATAAACATTGTTGACGTTTGTTGGCAAAGTGCTTTTGTACTTGGATTCCTCATTAAATTACATTCAATTTTAGTTATAATGAGCATAATCCACTTGACACTGTTGACCCAAATTTCCCTGAGGAAAGCTGCAGTTCTGAATGGATATTTGCATCTCAGAGTCAACTGAGTAACACTTAAAATCACATCAGTCTTCAAATCTGAAGAAAGTCCTGTTCCAGGGTTATGCTGGGGGTTGTGACCAAGTTATACTGCAGAAATGTATTCCTGCAATGCTTTACAGCTCTTGATGTACTTTAATCTTGCCACTGCTCTAGCTTACATGACACTTTACTTATCTGTACCCTCTCTGTAAATACCTTATGAGAACACTGACTATCAGGAAAGCAGAAGCACCTTTCTGAAACTCATCCTTGGGCATCTTTTCTGAAATCGTATTTCTTCTCCCTGTCATGCCCCTTAATCGCTCCTTTTCTGCAATAAATTGTTATTTCTTTCCCTGTTAGAATTCTTTCCTGTCATTCATCATGTTTTGAGTACCTTTTACTTGAGAACAGGAACAAAATCCCAGTAGACTTCAGGAAGTCTTTAACTGTTTTTTCTTTCTTACAATGTATAAAATAAAGAACTCCACTCAGAGTGTCGTCTTCTTTGGGAGAGCTTCATTGATTTGTTTGTTTCAGAGTTTTGAGGTGCTTTGGGAGAAATGGGCTTTTTGGGAACATGGAATTAAGAGTATAGTGAGTGTCACTCTCAGTTTGGAAAGAAGAGCGTCTGGATAAGGAAGCTTTTGAAATTTTTCTCAAGTTTTGTCTGAAAACTACTGCATAGACGACAGGGGCTTTGGAAGATTCTGCCGAGGAAACAATTTTACTGAGTCCTTGCAGAAGCTCAACTATAACATTCAAAGCATGAGTTTATGATTTCATGTGATCTTTTATTTGGTCCGGCTATCTGGATCCCCATGCTCACAATGACAGCACACAAAGCTCTGCAGAGATGAAGCAGCCTTAAAACTTGTGTATGTAGTTCTTTTCTTGTGTATGTAGTATCATTGGAGGCATGGGATTTAGCCCTGTAAGATAGATCATGTAAAGTTGAAGGTACAGAAATGATGACTTGCAAAGCAATTGCTAAGAGGTAAAGACCCAGCCACAAATCTTGTTCATCTGTTTGTGAAGATCTTTAGGATAAGTAAGAAAAAACAACACATTTGAAGACTCTGGTCAGTCAGTAGGACAAACTTTGTAAGTTTGCTGTCTGGGACTCCTGAGAATACCACAGAAGGTCTTCAAAAACAGGCCAGAAAAAACCCTGTCAGTTAAGCTACATTGATCCTGCCTTGGTGTTAGGGAATGAAGTGGGTGACTTCTTGGTACACTTTTGAGGTTGGCTTTCTGTGATTCTAAACTCCTGGATGCGTCAGGCTCTCTACATGTAGATTTTTGGGTAGCAAAAACTGTTACCAAATACAACTATGGCAGAATGTGTACTTGTCTCAAACCGTTCTTCTAAGTGAATACTAGATTAAACCATTCACTTCAGTAGCCACCATTTTTCTCATTTTTTGACTCACACTGTCTGAGGGCAGAAGAGTGCTGCTGAACACCTGATTGCATCCTCAGCAATGGGAAAACTACATAGACAGAAACCAAGAATGCTAGCATAGCATTGCAAAACTTACATAAAACACCAGATGCCAAATTCAGCTTTTTCTTTATTGTTTTCTTCAACTGGCAAATGCAAATATATTTCTCCATAATTTATGTCTTGACAGATGATAACGAGTGTGAAAATGCTACTCAGCCTTGTGGAGAGCATGCCAACTGCACAAACACGGTGGGAAGTTATTTCTGTATGTGCCTGCCTGGTTTCCAATCCAGCAATGGTCAACAAATGTTTGTACCTAATGATGGAACCTCCTGCGTGGGTAAGTTATTAATGTCTGCCAGCTAGCTTTACATTATCTCTCTTCTCTTACTGCTCCAGTTAATTATAGAAATCTAGCAAAACTCTTTCAGATTTGTGAATTTTGGAGTCTGGATATAAAATTCTCACAGTTTGGACTGGTACAGACTTAATATTCCAGCTCAGGCCCACACTTCTCACTGACAGCACAGCAGCTGCCATTGCTTTCAGTAACACTTCAATCTTGGCTCTGCTTGAAATATTTTTAATCCACATGTCACAGTTTTAGAAAATTAATATATAGTTAAGGTAACACAGAAATCCCCAATCCACCTATTTATGCCCCTGTTTCACTCCTCTGTGAGCAAAGAAATATTCTGAAATATTCTTAGAGCAAAAAGTGACAAAATATTCTGCATTAAGGTTGCTCTGGACCAACAAAATTCCCTATAGATTTGACCTACTATGCCCCAAATATCTTTTGTTTGGGGGCTTTGGTTGGGATATTTTTGGTAATTTTTCAAGTCTGATCAAAAGCAATGAGCAAGATCAGAAGTTATCCTACCCCCTGTGCCATCCATCAGCCTCTGTTTCCCGGAGCAGTTAGATGGAATGTGTTCAAGATTACAGGGGTAGAAAAGTTCTCTGGAAAAATGTTATTTCTGAACAGCTATGCAATCCTTTAGGATTTCCTTTGAATGGAAGAGCTGTAACTATTTCTCTTTTTTCAAACTCCTGGTAATTTTCTCTGTATGTTGCAACAGTCCTCAGGGAATGGGAAAATGAGAAATAAATCTATTGCCCTTTACACCTTTATGCTGACTGTGTCTCATTCTAGATATGTCTCCTGTGAGCTTGTAACTGCTGACAACCTCTCTTCTTACTGCTCTTAATATCAGCAGAATGGCTGCATATTAAGCCAGAAAGTGATCTAATCAACATTTCTTGCCCATTGCTCACATCCATCTAAAAGATCTCTGCTTTATCCAACTGCTGTGAATCGTTCTTAAATTAGCTGGGATTGAGACTGTTAGCACATTGAGCTGTAAATATTCTTGCTGTTTCTGGTCCAGGCTTTGATTTTTACGTTATGACGTTTCCTCAGCTTCAGAAGTTTTGTCTTCAAAGTTATTTCTCTGACTGTTCTTGTCACTTCAGCTTTTTACCATTAGCTTCCTAATTTCTTATTTTTGCCCTCTTTTCTTTACTGGGCAGACTGATCTTTTTTTATCCTCAACTGGGGGTTAGTTTACCACTTTTCTTCTTTTTGCAAATCCATATGGGAGGAACTGAGAGCTTCCAAAACTCACACTGAAATAAAAAATTACCTGTGGGCACCTTTTCTCATTAAACAAGTGTACTGATTACTTTACCAAGCAGTGAGTCCTAAAGACAACCTTTTGATCCACAATTAATTTTCTACTTTATCTGCCAGGGAAACTGTAATAGGATATTTTATACCCAATGGATCTGCTGCTACAGGTAGTGGATATGACTTTGCACACAAGCAGAATGTTGAGTTTGGAGTTGAGGTTCAGCAGTATTTCATCTGTGTTATTAGTCAGAATCAGTGAAGAAATGACAATGAAATATGCAGATAGAAGAGGAACTGGAAAATAGGAAGAGAGAGAAAAAGAGAAGAAGGGGAAAGAAATAAAAAAGAGGAATGCAGAGAGACATGATATTTCTGAAGATGGTATTTTTCTGCTGTCCTTAATGTGAGCTATTAACATCTATTTACTGTGTAAAAAACATGCATTTGCCTTGAACTTCACATTTTATTGAACATTCAGCTGCAGATAAAAAGGTGAAATGTAAACCTACCTTTTTTTTCACCCCAGCCAACAGAGTAAAAATGTGAAAATGACCATCTATAAAATGAAAGTGACATTTGTGCCACTCTGCTTTCTCCAGGAACATGTTATTAGTTTTCTTCAGGTATTTCTGAGAGCACTGGGAAGGCACACATTCTCCATCACATCTTTTTCTGTGATAGGGAAGTCATACAGCGGATGGGATATGGCATTATGCCACATTACTAACTTTTCTTTTACCTATGCCATTCATAGGCTTTTTCATTCCTACTTTTTGTCTGCTGCTGCCTTCCACAGTGTGGAGACACAGGGAGGGAACATCTAGTGCTTTGCAATTGGACTTTTCAATCGCTTGCAAGCTACTAATAAGCAGAAGGTATAATGTAGACATCAAGCTGTCTTGACTGACAGACTGAAGAATCAAAGCGATGTAGGTACAATCCAGTAATTGGCAAGACTGAACATAATAACTGTTCTCAGTACTTTTAATTTAATTGGAATTTCCTTGCCTGCTGCAGTAAATGAGGAGTGACAAAGCACAGAAATAAAATAAAAGGTTATAAATCTATTTTCACACTAGCCTATGTGGTGTTGGTGATGCTATTTTTCTGATTGGAGCTATTATAAAAGCTTCAAAGATCAGCTCCAGGATTTGTTTTGAATATTTACTAAAAGGCCAGTGCTTTTTGCAGAGCTATGGCAGATGCTTTTCTATTTAAAAAGCTGCTGGTCTTCAGCCTTTGCTCAGGAATGTTGTCAGTGAAGACTGCTCTTGCAAGCCTTGGCAGCTCAGTTCCACTCCCAGATCAGATCAAGGAGGACAGTTTGAGATGCTCGCCCCAAATCTCCAGTAAAATTGGATTGCTGAAAGCACTGATAAGCTGTTGTCCATGTGTGGTCCAACAATTGCATATTTGGTTAAAAAGGCAGAGCTGCAAAACATAAAGAAACAAAAACCTACAGCTACTCCACACAGCATTTCAAAGCAGGAACTTAAAAGCCTCATTCTTGGAACTGTCACAAATTGTTGCCTGCCCCCGACAATCTCATTGATTTAAAAGGGAAATGAAGCTGATTAGTACCTTGCAAGATCAGGCATATTGCCTTTTAATTTTGTCTTGCGGGAGATTACAATTTTTTCCTCCAGGAAACAGTAAATTAGATAGGCGTGATATGGACTCATTCCATACAGGTAACTCAACTACAGAAACTCTTATTTCTATATAGACAGGGTGCCTCTATCAGACATCCTCTTGCCAGAGATCTGTCTCAGTGCTAGAGTTTTTGTTTTGGATAATCCCAACTTCTCACTGAAACCTCCATTATGCTTAATTCCTGGCATAGTTACAAAAGGAAAGATAATTGTGTGACTGCCCAATAAGGACAAAGAAATGGTTTACCAAACAAAAAATGTATGAGAAGCAAAACATCATAATAATTTTGAAATATTTGCATCAGTAAATCACATGCTAACCTGATACTTAGCAATGGTAATTGGAAACTATTCAAATATTTCTTTATTTGCAAGTCATTGTAAGTTTTAGCAAAGCTTGTTGTCATTTGCTGGTGCTTTAGCACTGCACTGCATGCTGGATATCTCGTTAAGATGTACATGTCCTTCTCCACATAGTTGACAAGGCCAAAGAAATCTCTGGTATAAGGCTAATGTGTGTTCTTACACAAACTGGTATTGTCATGGTTTTCACCCTTGCCACTTCAATTCGTTCAAAGTTTGTCTGTCTTACACAGGGTCACACAACAGGGCACTGACAGGCAACCACTTGTTTCAAAAAGAGCTTTATAATTTACTGATGTGAGAGGTTATTTAAATGCCAAGAGTAAGAACTTCAGCCTTGTGTCTTTATATGACAGCATTTAATTATGAGGTAGCCTATGTGTAGCACTATATCAAGCTTTTCCTCCTACTTTTCTTCACTTTTGCCAGATTCATTGCTGGGTAACATAGTTAGCTCCATGCCTATGAATACTGAGCTCAGAGAAACCATACAAATACAGCTAATGCAAAACTCCACTCATTAAAGAGAAACCTTTGCAGTTTGGGGAATTAAAGATGGAATCAAACTATTACCCCAATGCAGATAATTATAATTTAGCCTCACTCTTTAAACTTCAGTGCTTGCACCGACCCATTCAAACGCAGCCTCCTTGGCAGCTCTCCCTGAAGAGCAGAGGTGGTTGTGCCGGGGAGGGCAAATGCATCTCCAGCCTCTACTTCTCCTTCCTGTCTGGGCCGTTCAGGAATCTGAACAGATTTTCAATAGGAGATTCTGAACCTCGAGCTTAAAGCACGGCATTTCTTGTGCAAATCAGAGCCACTGCTTGGTGACAAAAATAGGGAGATGAAAGTGACGCAGCACCTCAACCATGTCCTTGAACTCCAGGAAGACCTCTAGGATTATAAGCAGAAGAAAGGGAGCTGTGGAATCAAGCAGAAAACAGTAAAAAAAATATGTGGATGTAGAAACTGTTGGGATACTCCATTAAAGTTTAAATGCATTTTACAATTGCCCCTTATACAGCATTCATCTGATTATTTATGGAGTCTCAGGAGATGCCATTAGTAAAGAATGGGCTATGAAGGTACCAAAAGTGATGTCCAAATAAGTATCCTTTGGGTATCTTCCTGCATTCCCTAGATATATCCACAGACATGCAGCATGTTTTCCCATCATTTCGGTTTCTCTAGCAACCTTATTTCACATGCATTATTATTAATTTTTGTTCTACTCCTTTTTGGAAACTACCAATGATCTTGTACCGAAAAAAGAGTGCAAAAAATATTTCCTCTATGCTCATAGTACATTGCCAGCCCCCTTTTGTTTGTCTTGTCTTAACAACCATCTGGCTACACAAAGGCCTCTTATAAATTCAGGTAGCTATTCTCCTACACTAATCAGTTAATCAGTTCTCCTTTTACACAAATATCCTTCCAAAATTCAGTGTCATGCCAGTTCTTGACTTGGGTTGTCTTCCTCTCTGGCCCATCCATTCCCCTCTCTACCTTTACTTTCCTTCTGTTCTGTTCTGTTGCTGTTCCTTTAAATCTGCTCATGTATCACTTCTTCATTTTTCATCTCTTTTCAGCAGATATACCTGTCCCAAAGCTGTTCACTTTTTTCTTCTTTCCAGCACAGCACTTCACAGTCCATTACTTCATTCTTCAGAATTATTTGGTATTGTTCCCAGTTTACTTTCCCCATTGAGTTATTTGATCTTTATCCTCAGCCAACCAAATAATGCAAAATAATCCCTATTCCTGACAGAGAGTTAGTGCCCAGCCCTCCTACATTGATCAATTCATGGATTCCCTTACTGGAATTCATCAGTTTTACTCTTGGCCTGTGCCCCACCCAGTTACTGAACCTGTCTAACTAATGGCAAATTATTTAGAGGTACAAAAGCCATTTTAGACAAATGTAATTTAAATGTGGATTTAAAGGAAAAAAAAAAAAGGCAAGCAAAAAAAAAGACATGCCAAGCACTTTAAAGGGCACAGAGCTTAAATCTTAAATTAACGAGATGGATAAAGTGATCTTTTGTAGCCTCTTTTTAAAGACATGGTGTAAAAGAAAAGGCTGCAGTTTTCTTTTTTTTTTTTCTAACTGAACCATAAGGCTGAGAAAATCTATTTAGTATAATCTCTGGAAAATGGATTTCAGACGATTTGCATCCTGCCAAGCATTTTGTTGTGATAGAATTAATATTTACACTTATGGTTTTAAAACATGAACAAAGCAGTATTACATAGTAATAAAAGTGGTGATATAAAAATATGATCAATTAGGATTTATCCTTCTAATCCCTAAGTATTAGAATTGGCAGGTGTTTTGCCATTAAGTTTGCCTTTTTAGTTTTTCTTTTCTCTTTTTATGCCATGAAATTTTATTATGAAACTGCTTGCAGTGTTCAGGGCTCTTATCAACAAAGCAGCAAGATTTTAGTCTGTAAATACTTAATAAAAAATTCAATTTCTCACGATATTTGCAGATGTAGATGAGTGCAGCTATGAAGGAACTGTTGCCTGTGGAGATCATGCAAAATGTGAGAACGTGGATGGAGGGTTTAACTGCTCCTGTAAGGAAGGTTATCAACCATCCACAGGAAAATTGCAGTTTAAGCCAAATGATGGCACTTCCTGCCAAGGTACATGATATTATAAAGGTTTATGTGTTATTATAGAGCTACATCTTCTGAGAAACCCACCAGTGTGTGTTTATCTTCAGGTAGATTAATCAGCAAGACACAAAAAAGAGGCAAGGCAGTGGCATCTACATTTCCTGAGAATGGAATCATTTTGTAAATGTATTTTTGCTAAAGAGTGTGATGGAATCCATTTGGAGTAATGGTTCCTTCCTCGCAGTTATTAGATCTGTGCTCCTCTCTGTAGATTTGAGCTCTCTCTTAATGTCACCCTGTGGAAGTCCTGAGGAAAGGGGCCAAATGCCCTACCCAAGTAAAACAAAAAGTCAGGGTCCAATCCAGTGCTGTAACTTTGGTCCTGCTCCTGCGTCACCTACATTCCAAGTGCTGGTGGTTTGGGGTCTTACTTAGGCTCTTTGTAAAAGCTCTTGTCTATATTGAATATGGATTGAACTGCAATATATAATTAGTTTCTTTTTAATTTCTACAGAAAATCCAAAGGCCAAGTGTGAGCTATACAAAGAATGTATATCTGAACATATAAATAGAACTTTATCTGGAGTAAGTAGCATTGGTTTATAAATTAATTTCCAAATCCTTTAATCATTTCTATTTGAAACTGTAATTTAAATTATAATAGTTCGTAAGGAGCTTTTAACAAATGCTTAAAGTATACAATTGAACTTAAGCATGTTTACAGAAGTCTTTTTAATAATTTCAAATTATTTGAACTGGGTTGTATGTTCAAATCATGATAATAACTTGCTTGGAATATGTGTGTTCTGTTTCCAGCAAAGTGAGTCATGATGCATGAAAAATTCAGAAGTGTGATAATCACTCGACTGCCTCTGTAATTTCTGAAGTTACACACTGATGCATTTACTGATGTGCAATTATTTGCTTGTTCAGAGCAAGAGGCAGCAAGATAGCTTACAAAAGTAATGTCAACAAGTGACAGAAGATGGTGCAAAAACATCCTGTCATGCTAGTATATTTGCCCCTCAAAGCATAGTATGTAAAGTAGTACAGAATTTATAGCCTCAAAGACTGTACTCAAGTTTGGGGTTTTTTTTTTTCCAGAAGCAGAGATTCCTGAAGTAAATTTTAAAAATATGTTAATGAATTCATTACTCATTAGTCTATAGGTATAGTATTGTTTAACTTAAAAGGATAAAAGAAACATAATTCTAAACCCCAATTGTATCTGCTTGCATTTTTTATTAAGCAGTTTGCCAAAGTTAAGGGATTCAGAAATATTTTAAAGGTTTTTATTAACATAGTGTAAGATACACATTGTATTACTGTGCATTCTGTGGTAGCGTGCTATTTAATAATACTAATAATTTTATATTTAATAATAACCTGTTCTATTTAATACATTGCATTAAATATAACACGTGCCTACCACAGTTCTGTCCAAAGACATGTCAAAGGCCAGAGCAGGATCTTACAGTGACATTCTTTCTTTTTTAATACGTAGTAAAACTAAACTTAAAGTAGTAAGTCAAAATACTTCAGTTTTATGTAAATAACAGCGTGTCAGATTTTAGCCTACTTTGTAGCGTCTGCTCTCATTCTATTCAGCTGCAGTCGACAATGAAGCAAGACCCATAAAAGCTGCTCAGCAGTGTAAACGCCGGATCTTGCAAAATCAGATGTTGGGGGGGGGGGGTTTGGTGGATAAAATCTCATTAGATTTCAGTGTCATGAAATAGGAATTCTTTTCTTATTCAGCCATGAGACTGAAACTTGCAATCTTAATCTTCATCTCACCCGATCTAGCTTATTACTTTTGAAACTAATTGTTTAATGCAAGCACATTTAGCAGCTCATCAACTGAAGCACCGAAAGTGAATTAGGCAGTGCAGTTTCTCTAAACTATATGCTTTATAATCTGCATTTGAAAGAAAGCAACCACAAAACATGCAAATACTGCCCATCGGCTCCTACCTCTTCAGCTAAAATTTAACAGAAGAGTCAACACAGTAAACATGTCACTGGCATTTAATTATTTTTGCAGAAGATTTATTAGTTTGTTTTAGACCATTAGAATAAATAAAACTAAGATGCAGTAGCACACACGAAAAAAAAAGTATAATGATAGGGCAAAAGTTTTTTTTAACAGATAGTTGCTTAATACAGTTATACCAGATGTGTCTAACTCCATTATTTTATAGTTCAACTTGTTGATTTAAATAGTGCCTCTTTTTACACATCAGCATTTTAAAAGCCAGCATGTTAATTCACAGAAACAGTCATTTGCATTGGGTTGACTTTCACTTGCAAAAATGTGACTTGACTTGTTCCATTAAGATGTGAGTTCTTGTATTTTTCAGATTACTCATTTAAAAACACCCTTGGAGATGTTGCAAGAAATTAATAAAAATACTTTGGGACCACTTTTACCTGTAGATGTGATTTCCTATGTTGAAGCACTATCTTATTCATCGTTGAACACCATGCACGTCTCTGATTCTGACAATGAAGCACTTCATAATGCAACCATTAATGTGAGTGGATCAAGCCTTAAACTTGTTTGGTTTGTTTTTTTCTTTACAAATGACTCTTCCACTTAAAAATATTCTTGTATATACAGGTTTTGGTTAACACAGTGAACAATTTTTTGCAAAAAGATAAAATTACAGTCTGGGAAGCTCTTCCTGTAGATAAGCAAAGACAGAGCCTGACTAAGCTGCTGCACACTGCAGAACAAGCAACACTTCTCATGTCGCAGAACTTCAAAAAGACAACACAGCTAGATGCTGATGCAAGTGACATAGGTAAGATAAAGAAAATTAATCTAAGGTATACTTTAGATGTGGATTACACTAAGGGGTTTTTCAGCACGATTATGAAGATGAAAAATAGTGTTGTGTGAAACACGCAGGTGTTAATTTGTATGAGTTTTGTAACTAACACCTGACTTTCATTGTACATATCATATTTTCAATAATTGAACATTTGGGCCCAGAAAAAAAACTTCAGAGGCTGTGGGAAGTTGTCCTTTCAGATTCTCTTTCAATCTCTCGTTATAGTCACAGTAAATCTGGATTAATCTCACATGCATGAAATTATCCTATGCACTTCATAAGCATAAAGAACCATCAGTGGAATGAAATTTGGATTTGCTTTATAAAGAGTTTTTACTCTTTTCAGTTGAGTGGAGGTATTGTAGATGGTCTTGGAATAAGGATTGTACCTAGTGAGTCTGATCTTGAGTGGCTTTATTTTCAGAGAAACTTCTCATTTTAAGAGGAATTTCAGAGGAGAACTTTTTAGTCTCAATCGCACCATTTTGCTCTCCTACCTTCTCCCTGCATGACCGTGTCTTTGTGCCGACTGCTGATTTTCCTCTGGTAGTTTTACTGTTCCTTCAGTGAGAGCAAACTGAAGCTAATACCTCTCGCTTGTGAAAATACTAATAAAGCATTGCTGATTCCTTTGGCAATGGCCAGTCTTTCATCTTTAATTTTTCTGCAGGAACCCAAGCTGTATGTGACCTAATTTCTTAGTTTAGGTTCAGTGCAGTCCTTCAGTGCCTCTTACTGGCTTGGTGGTTTATAAGATGACTTGATGAGAAGAATTCCTCTATTGGTCCCTGGGCAGGTCAAGCCACCTGTTCTTTCCTCACTTTTCTGAAACTTAATTAACAAGATCGATGAAAAAATAGGAAGGTATTTGTTCTGTGACATGAACCCTGTAGAAACAGATTTATGTTAGTGCAGAGCACCTATTGAGTCTGCAGCAGATCCAGAGTGGTGCCAGAATCTGTCTTTGAAGCGTCCATTCCCCTGCCACGCTCTCTGAAAGCAGAGGCATTTTTGGCCACAGAGCTGAGTCCATGAAGTTCAAGAAGAGAGGATTTGATTGCAGCCTCTGGTGGCAGCTTGGACATCAGTCAGACCAAGGCAAGAAAAAAGACTGAGAAAGAAAATGGTGAGGAACTTCCACATTGAAAGGTCACTGAATTTTTGGCTTCTTTTTGTTCTAAAATGGGAAACTGTATGAGTTCTTTTCCAAATTGTCCCCAAACACTAAATTATTTTGTTATTGTTTTTAAGCATGAATATATTTTCCACAGGACTCATATGTGCCTCATATATCTGACAAGACCTATATTACCCCTTTTTCTCCACTGCTTTTTATCTTAAAAGATCTTGAACTACAAGCTTTTCAAAACTCCAGCCACAGAAAACTCTTTCTTACATCCTGACAAACATTTTCTGACAGATGGTCTATTGAATAGCTCATATTATTTTTGTGTGCTGTGCTATGAGCAATGCAGATGGTCTAGCTTAGTGATATTCCTCCCTCAGTCAAGTTTTAGATTTGTTTGTTGTTGTTTTGCGTTGTCTTCTAAAGAAAAAAAAGGCCTGATTGACTTTTTTTTTCTTTTGTTCCCATCCTGAGTGATTGAAGCTCAGCATTATAATGAACAAAGCAAAGTGCTCAGTGTCCTCTAATGTAGTTTTTGTCCTGAGGGGTGGTGCTTGTTTGTTTGCTTTTCCAGGAGACACATCATTATTTCATGGTGCAGTGTGCATTTGGTAGCATGGATAGATAACTATAAAATAAATACTTTTCAAAAATTGGCTTTTATCAAATGTTACTATTCAGTAGAGAATTTTAGCTTTGCTGTTTATAATTGTGATTTGTGGCCCCTTTCAGAAATGCATTTTTAATAAAGCAATAGCTCTTCCTAAAGTAACCTACATTGTACTTTTCAGAGCCTAATTTAATGCAAGGTAAATAAAACACTATATTTTCCATGGGAAGTGTAAAAAGTAGGAGAGCTAAATGTATGCATGAAAATAACAAACCACAGAGGTTTAAGTAAACATGTTATATTAATAGCATTTTTCTTGAAATATCTGGCACAATGATACATTCTTAAAATTCACGGTAATTATACAACCCAATAGCACATTTATTAACCCAGCTGTAAACTATGGTAGACTGTAATGGAGTTGTGATTTGTACAGTATTTTTCTTCTTTTACAGCACTCAGGGTGTTTGCTTTTGATTCACACCACATGAAACACATTCACACTCATGTATCCATGGGAGGAGATTACATAAAGATCTCCCCAAAGAAGAGAGAGGAATCTCATTCTAATGGTAAGAAACAAAGGTTAAAGAGTAGATGGGTTAATAAACACCTTGGCTAGACTTGTACCCACTAGTAATTAACTAAATGTGCAGTTTCCCGAGCCCTGCTAACTGTGGCCTCGACTATCTCTCCTACTCCTCCAAAAACTGGTGCATCTTTTCTATTTAAAGAGTAGCTCACTGGATCAAGAACCTGTATTGTTCAACACCAAAATCAGCAGAGCCCAGATCTTGCCTTGTATCTCAGAGTGCTGCAGAAATAGCTTACAACTACTGTCATCACTAAAAATAAATACATTTCTTTAAACGGCTCTGGAATTAAACCACCTAAACAAATAAAACAGAAAAGATATTTTAAATCTTAATTCTCCAGCTAATCTGAACTTTACTACCTATTAGTACCTAAAAGTGTGGTTTATCTTGGTACCAGGAAGAACAATCATGACATTTTTTAAGATCAATGCTGCATCCCAAAATACCTTTTGCTTTCTCTTTTCCTATGTGTCTTCCATCCTGGCTCCACTGTATTGGAAGTCAAAGCAAACCAGGTACTTCAGAAAGGCCCAGTATTTACTTCATCTCTGAAACATTTTAGTTTATGAGACCTGACACCACATGTGTAGCCAACTGCAGTAAGGCTGTATTATTCTAGGAGAAAAATAGATATGCTTATATGTAATTAAAATTTCCAATGTAAACATACATTTTTATTTCTAATAGCAGTTCCTTTGTTTTAAATAAAGCTGTATTTCATTGTCTCTGAAACATTTTTATAAGTATTCCACAAAGATTCCATCTGGTTTGCATATTTTATGCCATAGCCTGTAATAATGTCTATTGTTTATTGTTTCCTTAATGTCTTTGCTTTTTGTTCTTCTATAAAAACCCCACACACTACTAAACATGGTCTGTTTGATTGATAGGCACCATTGCAGTTGTCTTTCTGCGGTACAGCAATATTGGTTCTTTGCTTTCATCACCTAAAAACCACTCCTCAAAAGATCCTTCAGAGCAGAGACAGACAGTAAGCTCATCAGTTATAGCTGTTGCAATTAGCTCAAATCCACCTATGCTATATGAGCTTGAGAAAATAACATTTACTTTAAAGTATGCCAAGGTAAGGGGTTGTGGGTTGGTTTTTTTGTATTATCAACTTCAAATAAAACAAAACAACAGCTAATCATTTTATGTGATGTAACCATACCTGCAGTGTCTGATATATTGAGGCATAATTCTGTTGTTTTCTGATGTTTGTCATTTATTTCTCTAATGAGATTGATCTCGGTCGTGACATCATAAGTGCAATCCACTAAATATGATATAGCTGAAAATTGCTATGGGACTAAAGCAAGGACAACAATGCCACCGTTGCTGGGTTGTAGTATGAATAAATTGTAGATGCCTGAACCAGAGAATATTATAGCATCTTGACTATTCTGCATTTAGGTGTGGTGTTGTGTTTTGTTTTGTTTTGTTTTTTCTTGGAAGTTTGTCAGATGGTTAAGCATGCATACTAAAAAAAAAAAAAAACAACTGAAGAAATTCTTCAAAGTTAATGGAAAAAGTTATCCTGGAGCTAGAAGGAAATAACAGAACCTATAGTACTGCAGCTTTGTTATTTCTGAACTCTGAACACTTGTACTGAAAACTGAGTTTTACTTCTAGTATACGTGGATTTTGCTGCTTCACTTATATGTGAAGAATTACATGGCACAAAGTATTATCAGAAGCATAGCAAGAAAATGACTCTGTAGGGAGGCAGGCAGTGGGACAAGGTGTTAACCTTGGTTAATCAGCTTTTAAATTTCCTATGTGCCTTCTAATATTTGAGCTAAAGATCACCTTTCTATAAATTTGCATTTATTTTTACAGCCTGTAGTACAGTGGGGACTTTATCATTGACTAGTGGTAGTAAGCATTAACTGTAATAAATAATACTGATAATCGTACTCAGTGTTGTTGTCACACCTGCTACAGGGGGTATGATATGACCCTGGCTTTATCCCAGATTACTTTGTAAAATACACAGAATAAGTCTCAGGTTTTGAACTGCTTATTTGGAAGGGACTATGAGCAGAATGAACAATGTGGCTGTAACCTTGGGGTTTAGCCCATGTTCAGCAGGTGTTTATATAACTGTGTTTTCAGTAGGTAAAACTTCCAACACCTTTGCAGATGCCAGAAGGGTTCAGTAATCTGATTAGCCTACATGTCTGGTTGGGTGTTAGCTGTGTGGATAAAATCCTTCCATCCCCGGGCATGTTTTAATTGCTTGGAATAGTCCTTGCAGAATGTGCTTTTCATTTCCCAACCTTTCAATGGTAACAAGCAATTTTTAATGAATTGCCCTGGCTAACATTTCTAAAGGTCTCTTGATGGGAAATATCCTGCCTTTTGCCATCAGTAAAACATCTTGTTTCTGTTCCAGGCTGTGGATAAAGATATTAAATGTGCATTTTGGAACTACTCAGCGGACACAATGAATGGCAACTGGGCTACACAAGGCTGTGAGCTGACACATTCCAACTCCACTCACATTTCATGCAAATGTAATCATCTGACTCATTTTGCTGTTTTGATGTCCTCAGGTGGCTCTGTTGTAAGTGCTATTTTAATTTAGTATTTTACCTGATGCTCTCCTGTCCTCATTCCTTATGTTATTCTTGCAATGCAGTATTAAGTACTTTCTCCCCTTTAGATTGTCTCTTGTTTTTGTTCAGCAAACACACAATTTTTTGTGCACAGAGCAAACAAAATTCCTCCCATATGCGGTTGAGTTTCCTTATGTCCTTTCTGCAGTATTACAGAGCAATGATGCAGCAAAGTATCTTGTTCCAAATACACAGTCTGTTGTGCTTATTTTTGGTGCATTGCTCTTAATTTTAAATCCCACTTTAAGACTGCTGTGGGATTTAACTGGCATTCATCGGTGGTCAGTAACCATATGGCCCTGAATTTCTCTCTCGCAAAACTTTGCCACCCGTTTGCCTGACTTTGGCATCTAAAAATCTGCTTTAAATTCTCCCAGCATAATCAATTTGAAGTTTCTGACTATTAAACATGGACGCTCACAACCAGCATAAAACTGTGAGAATGACCACTCAATTTATGTCCTCCTTCTATTAAGGGGCCCCATAGATTTTTCAGGGTCTACATGGGAAACTGCAGGAGCTTAGGTTCTGCTTCAGGAAGCAGCTTTGTAAGGTATGAGAACTGACAGCAAGCAGAATATTAGCATGAATATACTGTATTGAGACAGTTCTCTCAAGCTGTGAATTTCATGCTGATAGAGACTGTTTCCTGGTTGCCAAATAGCATCCTAAGTCTTCAGTTCAAATTCAAAACCTTTTCAGGTACTTATATAGTTATTTTGAAAAGGCAGGCTGGCAAGAGAATATTCTCTGCTCCTTTATTTAGAAGAAAAAAAACAACTTAGTTACATTTTATGGTCAGATGAATACTATCCTTATGCTGATGCACAGTCATGTGTTTCAGAGATTCTTAGTCCAAATACCAAGTAGCAAATGTAACTGTATTCCTATACAGAAAATATTCATAGCTATTATTAAAGTAGTCTGTGATTCTTTGGAGAACATTTATGTTACATATCTGGAATGGCATTTGTTTGAAGTGATTGTTGTTTCAGAGCCTTGTTTTGATCATGTTGCAAATTCCGTAAGACGGTTATTCAATTTTGCTTATCTAAGTCACTGCTGTGATAAGTCCTTTTATATTAGAAAATGTTCCTGTCATATTAATATATGTCCTACTGCCAGTGTGTCTGTCATTCACTAAAATGATCTGATTTTTAAAATCATATTAGGAGATACTGATGTTAATAAAAAATTTTGTTAAGGAATATCAGAAAATGCAAGAGCAGGAGTATATACGGTTCATTACTAATTTCCCCTAGAATTCTATCTGTCTCTCAAAAAACCCAATACTTTTTAGATTATCCAAAGTGTACATTTGCAGTGAAACTCTGCAAACAGTTTTGATTAATATTTTGTAGAAAAGAATAAAAGAGCTGTATTATAGAATGAGGTTTTTCTTGAGAAGGTACAAAGCTATTCTTTTAAATATTATATTATAATTTTCCCCCAGGGTGTTACAAATTATAACATTCTTACAAGAATCACTCAGCTAGGAATAATTATTTCGTTGATTTGCCTCTCCATGTGCATTTTTACATTCTGGTTCTTCAGTGAAATTCAAAGCACTAGAACAACAATTCACAAAAACCTCTGCTGCAGCCTTTTCCTGGCGGAACTCATTTTTCTGATTGGAATTAATATGAACAATAATAAGGTGGGTAATTTTCACTTGTATCTTGACTTTCTGTTGGAAAGTAAATATGCGGTGTAAGAACTTCCATCTACTTCCAGTATTTCCTAGTATCAGGATGAATAGCCTAGTGACACTGACTTCCCAGTCTAATAAATATAAAATAGTCATTTAAAGAAGTAGTCTAAGCTTTGTCTAAGCTTGTATACATTGACTCTCCTCTGTAGGCTTAATGTGTTTGTGACTTTCACTTTTCACATCCATTTGGATGCTGTGGAAAGCTACACTGGTGGCTCTCTGGGTTACAGTTTTTCCTAAAAGCCAGGCCAGAGCTGCAGTCCCAAGTTGGTGTTTAAGATACTGCTCTGTTGGTTGGAGGACTCCTTTCTTTTCTACATGTGAGGTCTTGACCTGCCTCTGTTGCTTTTTCATACAAGTTGGGTTGTTGATTTTTGCAAATTTAGGAAATTAAATTATACATACATTATCACAATACCGCTAGTACAAGTAGCTAAACATAACTTAAAATTTCTTGAAAAGATATGAGCTGCTACCCAGAGGTTACACTCCAGTGTTGATTGATTGAGAAATATAATTTTACAAACACTTTGTAGTAATAAAAGTTAATTCAGAATTAATTCCTCGTGATACCTAATTGCATTGTTATCAAAATCATTCAAATGAACTTTGTCTAGATCAGGGAAGAATATAGACTATTCAGTTGTAACTATGGGATCAACCTTGTCAATTTGTTTGTACCATTTTCCTGGGAAGATGTGCACTGATTTTAAAAGTAGAGTGTAGCCTCTATTTTACCAGTTGCTTCAGAAAATACTGGTGAACAAGCATGTTCATGGGTGTAGGCCAAGCTCTTGTCAAGCAGCATTACATCTGGGCTGCTGGACCACCACTTTGGAGGAACTAGGTTGCTGTTCTTATGCTGGTTTTTACTATTAAAAGAGACATACTAATAGAATTATGACTCTTGCTTTCTCTGATTGAATTTCTAGCTCTTCTGTTCAATTACTGCTGGATTACTCCATTATTTCCTTCTAGCTGCTTTTGCATGGATGTGCATCGAAGGTATTCATCTCTACCTTATAGTTGTGGGAGTCATCTACAACAAGGGTTTCTTGCACAAAAATTTCTATGTCTTTGGCTACGTCAGTCCAGCTGTGGTTGTTGGAATCTCTGCTGCACTGGGCTATAAGTACTATGGCACCACAGAAGTGTAAGTTGCTGTTTCTGTCTCCAACTCAATGTATGTGAGGATGCGACAGTGACATTCCAAGGCATTTTCTGCTGTTTACTTTTCAGATGTTGGCTCAGCACAAAGAATAACTTTATATGGAGTTTTATAGGACCAGCATGTCTAATAATTCTCGTAAGTATAATTTTCATTTTTTATTGTAGTACATAAAACTGATAATAAAAGGTGTTTAATAATCACCCACCCACTGCCAGCATAGCTGTGAGTGCTAATTATAGGGCAGAATTGGCTAATTTAGACCTTTTTATAGTGTCTCTAAATTACTTATATGCTTTACATCTAAATACTTTACTAGCCTGAAAAATGGATGTTTGACAAAAAAAAAAAAAAAAAGCTCAATATAAGATCAGAGCTTAGGGGTTTTTTTGCTTTTTTTTCTTCCTTGCTTTCTTTCCTTTATCTCAATGGTTTGAGAGATTCTGTGAAGCCTTTCTGGTTTCTAAGAAGTTGCATCTTTGTGTGTCATTGGCATCTCAGCATGGTGCAGCAGGAGGTGCACACAGACACTATCCCAGCCCTAGCAGACAGATAATCTGGTTTTTCAAATGTTGTGGGACTTAATCTCTTATCAGAGATCGGTCATCTTTGTAAGATTAGACTGTCATCTTTATGATTTTATCACTCTTGTGTACCCTGTCATCATCAAAGCTATTTTAAACTAAATTGCGACGTCAGAGAAAAGAACCCCCTATTTCACATGGGCAGACAAGTCAAGTATTGATAGCCCTATTTCAGCTGGGAAGAGGGCCTTTCTAATTCTTATTGGAAGTGGTTTCAAACGTGCAGATTTGGCAGGTGTTATATGTTCAGTTTTGAACCGAGATGTTTTTGGTGCCTCGGGAGCTTTTCTAAGTGCTATAAAGTTTAACAAACCATTTCAACTGTAATGGGGCATTATTATGTATGACTGAGTTGACAGTGATCTGGCACTAGCTGAAGCTAACAGGAGGAAAAGGTACAATGATGAGGCCACATGACATCTATGGTCAAGGCAGTTAGAACCCTTTGTTGGTTTTTAAGCTATTTGGTGATAAATATGAGGATCTGTGAAAAAGAAGTGGCAGTGCCTAACAGACAAGATGATACTAAGCCTGCTGTATTTCAATGCATTAGCCATTTCAAAGCTGAATAAAGTATCATGTAGAATTCTGGTCAAATTCAATGTGAAATTCCTACTGTAGTTTGGTGACAGGCTGGGGACAACCTGCCAGGTGCAACTGCAGGGTGATGCCTCCCCATCTCACCCTCCTGGTGACTTCAAGAGAGGCAAAGCACCATAACCTCCCATGGCTCAGTGCTTCTGGGATCAGGTAGCCCTGATGGCCAACAGGTAAAGCAAAATCATGGGGGGAGACCATCCTTTACTAGGAAATTCTTACAATTCTTAGGTTTAACTCAACAATTTCCTATTTCTTCTTTGAACCTTATCTCTTTGAACCTTATCTCTTTCTTCAGTGAAGGCAGCAGGGTTGGGATTTTTTTGTTGTCGTTGCTCCCTTTCCTGTTCGTCATCTGCCTTCGGGTGAAGATTTATGGGCAGTGATGTATCACTGCACTGTTAACAGAGGAAAACTGAATTATGAAAATATACAAAATGCCCCAAATTCCTACGTCTGTAACCTTGCTTTCAGCTCTAGTTGGGCTGTGCCTGATGTAGAGTCTTAGGTACAGAGTACAGGTCTGCAATTGCTTTGATATAAATCTAGCTGGCTGCAGAAGCAAATCCTGCAATCTGGGCTCTGAAGCCCATAGCTGCTTTTTGAGCACTCCAGATCTTCCAGCAATCCCTTCAAATGAAAAGAAAAAGAGGAGGTGATAGACCTTGATACAGGCCTTATGCACCAATGCAGTCCTCCTATGGATGAGAACAGCAGCCAGAAAGCTTCTTTTTTCTCTTCTACTCCTTTGCTTAAGTGAAGCCACACAAAGGAGCTGTAGCTGGGCAGCTGGACAACCCTGTAGTTTTTTTGCTATTTTTTTTTGTGTGTGTTACAGAAGTATTTTGTGACAACTTGCTTTCACAGTATCCACCTACATTTATTACTGTCTTTTTATAATTTTGCTCTTCTAGACCTGGGAGAAAAGACAACCTGCTTTCAGAAGCTGCTTTATCTGCTGTGTGATTTATTTAATTTATTTAATTTTTTTGGACAGCTTGTTTTCATGGAGTGATAGCAAATTGAAGCCTGAGCTGCAAGAGAGGTGTTTTCACAGAGTGCAGGCAGCTGGGTAATTTGCCTTCACTCTGTCCAGGTTATTGTCTAAGGAATTATTGCCTGAGGGACCTGCGATTGTTTCATCTGGAGAGGAGTAGGCTGAGAGGAGACCTTATCAGTCTCTACAGCTACCTGAAGGGAGACTGTAATGAGGTGGGTGTTGGTCTCTTCTCCCAGGTAACTAGTGATAGGACAAGAGGAAATGGGCTTAAATTGCACTATAGGAGGTTTAGGTTGGATATTAGGAAAACTTTCTTTACTGCAAAAGTGGTGAGGCTTTGGAACAGACTGCCCAGGGAGGGGGTGGAATCACCATCCCTGGAGGTGTTCAAAAAGCATCTAGATATGGCACTTCAGGACGTGGTTTAATGGTCCTGCTAATATTTAGTAGATGGTTGGACTTAAGGTTGGAAATGACCTTCAAGATCATTAATGATTCTATGAAAATATGGAAAACCTTATGAAAATAGGCACTTAGTCTAGAAGATGAAGTTGGTTTTAGACTCTGCGGTTTTACCTCTGTGGAAGGAACGTTATTCACGGCAATTCTGTTTCCATTGTCCAGTGTTCCTGTTGAGCATACTGCATGGGCACCAGCACAACAAAGACAAATCTCTTTCCAAAGTAATGCCGCTTAGGAAGTACTTTTAATTACAGAAGCTGATCTCTTTCCAAGATTTCCATTCTGCCTACAGCTAATTAAAGAAAAAAAAAAAAAACCTACGTAAGGACTCTGAAAAGGAAATGTTATTTCTATTCTGGAATAACCAGATAATGCACCACTAACCCGATACAGAAAGCTTCAAAACCTGGCAGCTTCAGGCTTAGCTTTAATCCTGAGCTTCATCTACTGCATTGAGCTTGCAGGTTTTCAAAGATCACCTGGAGAGTTTGGATACCAAAGAGTTGCTCCCTACAAATGATTATTGCACAGAAACACTAAAATTGCTGTTAGCACAAATGCTCACATACCCGGATGGTGATTTCAGTTTGCGTGACTGGGGATCCAGGAAGTTTGTGTTGTGGATTATACTGTAATATGCTTTTGAGATGGCGTGTAAGTGACGAAGAACAGAACCACATCTGTACTGATGGATTTTCTGTCTCAGGACACACTGTTTCAAACACACCTTTGGACTTTAAATCCACAGTAACAGTGAGATATAGGCAGCTCAATTGTTCATCAGGAATACAAACTTAAGTACTCCTCTCATTGCCTAAGCAGAAACTCTACTTCTGAAGGTGTTTGCTTATTAATATTAAGTTTCCATTAGAATTCTTAAGTGCAAAGCAGTGGCCTTACTGATCACATCTAAAAATTATTATTATTAGATGGTGAGTGTACATGAAAAGGAGTGGGTCAGAAGCTCTTTAGATGGAGTTAGAAAAGAAAAGGCATTTTAAACCTTTGCAAAGCAAGCTGCAAGCTGAAGATAATTTCTACAAACTGTTTCTTCCTCCTAATACTTGTAATCTTTAGAACCACAACCATTTTAGCTAAAACTATGCAGTAGATTAGATCAAAGCATACAAGTATTGAGAATTTTTTTTTAACGAGTATTTAAACTTTTTAATCAAGAAGTGAGTTTATCACAAGCTTTAAGGGACAAACATTCACACGTACCACAGCCCATGCCTGATTGAGGCAAATACAAATATAAGCTCCAGAGATAAAAGGTATGAAAATGGAAAAAAAATCCCTAGAACATTTTATTTTCTTTTGTAATACACTCTTATAGTAATAATAATCTCTCCATAATAAGAAGTGTGTAGAATGGAAATAACCATTTGTCTGCAGGGTAATGTGGCTTCAGTTTTGCTGAGTATGTAACATTGGACAATAACAAACTCCTTCCCATTCTGGAGGACTTCTTCATGGCTTTCCCCACCTCTGATAGGACAGCTTGCTCTGTGTGTGAACAGATCTATGCAAGGGCTTCATTCTGCATCATTGGCATTTTTGGAAACTTCACCTTTTATACTCTGTGGACATGGGGTGTCTCTCTACTTGTACCTGTTGTGAGTGACAGCTATATATTAGTTATCCAACCAGCAGTAGAAATTACATCATGTTGTAAGGGACAGCTATATATTAGTTGTCCAACAGGCAGTAGAAATTTGGAAGGGTTGGGCAAAGACTGTTAATGCTGTAATTATGGAATCTACAAGCCATTAAAAGGAAAAGTTGGAAAAGTATTGCTGCTACTCCAGGTGCAGCTATAGGCAACCATTCTAACATACCTTTCTCACACAGCCTTCTCACATAAAACCTGTTCAGTTGACCTTCATGCAGCAAGTTCAAAACCACCCATGATAACACGGTTTGCACCTTTGCAGTACTGACAGAGTCACGCAGGTTTGACTGTTGTACCCACTGCCACAATAAATTGGCATACCCCTGTAAGGAACCGGGACTCAGAAATGTGACGTGTTGTAACATTAACGGGTTGTCCAATGCTGTAAGTCTGTCAGTATAATTTGTTGAGATCCCCTCTGTAGTAAAAAAATACAGACTTGCTCTCAGAGGTTGGAGTATTTCCAAAATTGAATATCATCCAAATAATCCTCTCTGTGGCTTTAATCCAAAGATCCTAGTGCTGTGCACTGAGGAGGTGGCTCCTGCACACTCTTGTTTTACTTCTCTAATGTGTGTTTTCAGGGACCTTGAAGGTGTCTGGCTTGGCTTCAAGCTTCAGTTTCTTGAAACAATTGGTAATTGTAGTGTTTGCAACTACAAAAATGGCTTATAAATGGACCCTGCAATTTTCAGAGCATTACTGTAAACTTGACTGGGAACGTAGAAGCCAAAAATATTCTTGGGAGAGGTGTCTCAGAAAAGCCAAGTTCTTTTTATTAAGCATTCCCATATGTAATAAATGTAATGAATAATCAACAGTAAAGCAAAAATATACTTGCAGTGATTGATTAACCATACTGTTTTGAACTTCCCATGTATAAATGAATGGGTAAATGAATAAAATATACAGATTGTAGTTGCAAAATACGAAAAAAAAGTGACATATGAGTGATGAAAGCAGGCTAACAGTAGACTAATGCTTTTCATTAAGGAACTGCCTGCATATTCATTAGAGCTAGTCGATTACTTTAAAAATATATTCATCAGATAAATTATTTGATGAATTTTACCATTATTTGTCATATAATTTATTCAACAAAAAAAAAGGTAAAAATTAATGGAATAGTGCATTCACCAGATCTTATTGGACAGCTTGAGTACTTATTCAGTTCTGTACTTTTAGGTTGATTCAGGATTTAGTAATGCTGCTGCAATCAGTGTAGAAAAAATTCCTGGCAAATCCATTACTCTGCTGTTTTCTCATATACTCACAAATTTCATGTATTTAATCTAGGCCATGGAAACTGAACATCTTTCTTGTACAAAAGTAAATATTCAGAGTTTAAAGTTGTACATTTTCCCAGACTTTCATGATCTGACAGGCCATTGCTCCCGTTTTAAAAAGAAAGGGGGCAAAAACCCCAAACTCAAAGCAGTCCCTCTGAGGTCAATGACACCACACCGGTGTAATCAAATCTACTGCCTCTGTGGGCTTCTTCACATTATTGTTCATGTTCTTCAGGGAAGCAGGTCACTTTTGGTACTCTTGATATTCTGAGGATTACTGTCAAAAAAGGTGCTTGACCTCTGACCTCCATCACAACATACCACCATCTCATATTTTTTAGTGAATATTTATGCTTTGTAAAATTCTGTGGGTTTTCTTTTTTCCAAAGGGTTATTTGTGATTAATACCTAGTTATATATCTTAGATAGAAAACTGTACTCCCTACTATATGTTTTTCAGAAAACAGCTGTTTTAAACATTTTTTTTATATCTACTCTTGTTCCTCAGTCTGCCTTTTTAGTGGAAATAAACTTCCTATAGGGGCTAGCAATGGCTTTATTATTCTTTCTGAAAGAATAATAATAGTCCCCTTTTCATCAGCTCCTCTGTGGCTTTGGTTAAAGGTGTCTCTGTGGCATTTCTTGTGCCATTGTGGGTAAAATAGAGATAATTAATTATATAGTGGCTTTACAGACTGAGTCTGCAACTTCGGTTGAAAGAGATTAGTTCAAACTGCAATGCTGTTCAGCAACAGTAATACCTGCTGTGCTAAATAATCACTGAGTTGGAAAGTACTTGTCCTGTTCAGTGGACAGGACCAGCTTTTAATCTCTAAGCCACAGCTTCCATACTGCCATACCCAATGGATGCACTTTCTCAGCAAGACCAGGGCTTTCATGTGAAATTAAATTTTCACTTCCTTCCCTCTCTGTCATTAAAGCCCCTGTTCTAAAGTCCGTGTAAATAATTAAAAAAAAAAAAAAAAAAAAGGCTGTGACCATTAGTCTACCACATGAAAATCACCTGATCTTACATTGTTACATAGGAACAAATTCATCACAGAAAGACGTTTTTCAAAAATCCTTGAAGGTTGTCCCATGGAACAGTTTATTTTTAAAAATTCAACTCAGCTATTAAAGGACAAGCATGTGAGTAAGTTCTCCCTCAGATTCACCAGAAGGACATTAGACTTGAAAAGTCAAAGTGTGTCCCCTGTCATCAAGGCAAGGTGAGGGAGTACAGGTGGCTGCCCATGGGAAGGGGAAGAACACCCGCAGGTGCCATCTGGCTGAGCACATTTGCTGAGACGTCTCACAGCTCAGTGCAGGTTAATGTCCCAGGCATCCTTCTTCTTTTCTAGCAAGATCAACTGTGCCCACTATTTTAATGGATCCATCTATATTAAGTCTCAGAGGATGGTTGGTTGGTTTTGGTTCAGTTTGGTTTTTCAGGAAAGCCACACAACTATCTGAATCTGTGTTCCTTTTTTTTTTATTATTTTCTTAATATTCTCTTAGTGATTCTTTACATTGCCTTGCTATCAGCACAATTACAATAAACACTGTGCTTACCCTAAATTGTTCACTGAAAGGACACCATAGGTTCACTTTACATAGTTAACATAGACTGATGATGTCTTTTGGACTTTCTTGGTAATTACATAACGACTACATCCACACTACCTATTTTCTCCCTGAAATCACAATTTTCTTCCACTCTTCTACTGCTCCTTTGATTCATCGCTCGCAGGCATTTGGAGAAGCAAATTTAAATTCTCAGTAGTAATTGCATGTGAATGCTCTGGAAATCTCACTTGGTTATTGAAAGGGCTTTCTGTGGCTTTGAGTAAGACTGTAAGTCACAGCACAGGGTTTTGTGACCACATCCAGGGCAGAATCATGAATGTTTCTAAAAAGCAAAAAGCCAAATCCTTTAGAGGACTTAGCAAACCAGGGAAGGAAGGGACAGCTTCTGGCAACAATTCACACCTCCAAAACTGCAAATAAAGCCTACTGTCAGATCTGACATCTCTTGTCCTGATCCTGATCCCACCTCCCTCCCTGTAGTTGATCCCCTTCACTGAAGCTAGTTGTGCTAAAAGATAATACACAACTATTTCTCTCCTCTTTGCCAGATAAATTTTTTTCTGCAGGGCTTCTGCATAAGGCTCCAGATGCAACCTGACAGGTTTGCATTTATGCAAGAAAACCACAGGAGAGGTGTAACAGGTAATCTCGAGTCTCTGATGCACCTGCAATCAGATCATTAAACAGCCTGATTTCTGTTATTATCAACTCCAAAGTAAATACACCATCCCAAAAGCTTCTTGGAACAGGAGAAGAGTAAATCTAGTAATTTAGTAAATGCTAGTAAATCTAGCAAGCAAGATAGACCCCAGTCCTACCACTGGATCTATCTGGGCTGATGGTTATGGCTGAGATCAGATGCAGCTCTGTTGGTTCATTTCTCCTGTGCTTGGCTACAGAGCTGAGGTTAAATAAAAATATTTAGGTCAGTATGTGTTTAATTTCACAATCCAATAAGAAATAACATTGAATCCAGAATTCTGAGAAGCTGTTTACTCTGATGGAAAATATAGAACCTTTGTTTACTTATGTATATATTTATTTACAGCTTGCTCTAGGTGTTCTAAAAATATACAGAAAACAATTGAGTCTAAATCTATGGCCTGAGATATGTAAAAGGACTTTGAAGTATTCATGTATAGAGAGCAACCATATGTGAAAATCACATATTTCCTGAAACAGACTTTGAAATAAACTCATTTAGGTGTGTTTTAACTTTTAACATAAAAGTGAGATTATTAACAACTTGGAATCATAACATTCTAATCCTGCATTATTGAAAATATTTCCCCAAAATACAGCCTGAAAGGGATTTGTTAATGTTTTTGTTACATGTTCTGCTCCCAGGTAAGACTGCTGTTGTATACGTAAAGCATTCAAGAAGGTATGTTCACTGGGAACATCATAATGACATAAATCAGTAAGGAGACAAACCCAGACTGTTTGACTGCCAGCTTGTGTCCAATTTTATGTAATTAATATGGCATACATTTTCATTTTTAAGCTTAAACTGTTGTATTGTTAATAGCTTAATTCCATTCTGTCCTGACTGAAATAACAATGACCCACTGAATGATGTAATTTTACCCAGCCATTAACCAAACAGCCAGAAAGACAGAAATGTATTGCTCTCTGTGGCAGAATTCAGACCATCACAAGCTCATTAATTCAAACACTCATAATAAGGGTCATTGTAAAGACTGATACAGATACAGCTGCTCTGAACTTCAGACAGTTTTTGAAAGAGCCAAATTCAATATGATATATGTAAAAAATTCAAGTATATGCCTAAGAGAGCAGCAGGAGAAATTTTCTCATTCTTTTTTGTGAGATCTGACATCAGCATATAGATGGTTTCATCAATTATTGAGACAGAGATGAAGAAAGGAAAAGGGAATGATTTGGGGTTTTCGTTTTTGAAGTTTGAATGTAAAGTGCTCAGACTGAATCAGAACTAGTATGTCTGAATCTTTAGAATTAGCTGCCTCTTTCTTATACCTTCTCTTCTTTGTAACACTGGAGAGCCTTAAAAGCCTGGTATTTAAAGTGTTTTAATATTTTTTGAAAGGCTGGATTGTATCTTTTATACCGCATATGAAATTACAGATTGCTTTTTCATTCTATAAATACATGTGTATTGGAAATAGCCTCAAAAACTCAGTCTTGTCTCAAACAATTATTCCACTGTTAAAAAAAGAACTGTCTTTAGATAGTCCTGGATGAGGGAGATCCAGGTCTCCCTGCTCCAGTGAATATTTAATTATTTATATGGCATGGAATAGATCCAGTAAGGCTGATGGAGCAATAGCAGCAAGTAGCAGGTAGAGAGGCAGGAGAAGCTAAGGGTCATAGTCAAGTCTGAATATTAGGTACAACAGAAAATTGTGCCTGAGTCTCCAGCATCCTGGATAAATGCCCTGTCCACAGGGATTTTCGTTGTTCAGGAGTGTCCTTTCTGGTGTTCAGCAGAAAAGCTCTCCTAGTCAAGAAGCCTTTCCTGCTGAAAGTATAGTCTAAAAGAGTAAATGTCTTTTAGTGCTAATGAACTGACATTTTTCAATCAAAAAAAATTGTTGGACACTATTTTTTTTAATGCCACCCATCCTGATCTGTTTCATTTTACCAGATGTCCAGGTGTTAACTGAGCTACCACCATGAAAGAAGGACCTTTTCCCTCTGAGCTTTCAAGTGCTTTAAAAAAGGGAGGGGGGGAGGAAGGAAGGAAAAGATTTCTTAGTTGCCAAATTTGACAGCTGTCAGCTCCCTCGATGGGGCAAAATGATGATCTATCACTTCACTCGGTATCTTACAATTTAATTGTAATTAATTATGAAAGAAACTACAACTCTTCAACATAAGTGCAAATATTTTTATTTGCAGGCAGATGTTTTGCATGCTTTATTAAATTTTGTGTATTTCATAACATTCAGTGCGGAACTAAAAATAACTATCATTCTGTACCTACACAGCGAGTTTCATGCAGTGTGAAGGACTAACATCATATTTACTTGAGGATAGAACGTTATGTTACTCTTCCAGTATGTAAAATATATGGAATTAAGGACCTATTTTAAATATAGCAGTTGCTAAGCAATGTGCTATTAGCACAGACTCCAACAGCTTGGAATATTTAGCATTTTAGGACCTACATGCTCATTTCTATATTATTACTTAGTTTGCAAAATACAGCTAGTAATCAACAGAGGAGTTTGTAATTTGCTTAGACAATAGATGAGATTGTTCCTCAGTTCTCTTCTGGGTCCTCATCTTAGGAACCAGAACTGTAAATATTATTATGTCCCGATATGCAGACAACTCTTATTTTCTTCTGCAAAATGTGGATGGGTGAAATTCTGCTGCGTGGTCCCAGAACTGCTTAGGAGTAGAAGCCAAACCAGCAGTTTCTTGCTCTACCCGTGCCCACGGTTGGGCAGTTTTCCTTCATCACGTGCAAGTGCTGGTCTGCAGAGTGAAACCCACACTAGTGCCCACTAGTTGCCCATCAATCCCTTGAGACTCCCACTCTCTGTGGTGTGTGGAGGCAAAGCCTTGACAATGCTGGAGGCAGTGGATGTTTTACCATTTAACACGAGTTCTGACACTGGTTTAACAGGAGCAGAAATCACTCCAGAGTCCTAAATCCTCATGACCCTTCACACAGGTGATCTCCCCAAGAGTTGGGTACTAAACACTTACCATCCTCCCTTTAAACTCAGTCATGGGTTTACTATAAAACCTAGCTTGTCTATATTGGCAGGTGCTTGAAGAATATCCTGGGTTATACAGATATATAAATGTAGTTTCCTGCATCCACAGAACCCTGATGTCATGGGATCCTAATAATTACCCTTATTTAATGTCTGTGGCACATAAATACATTTTAAGATTCCTACCATTTGTTCATAAATATACCACAATGTTTCTTGGCTGTAAGAAAGCTAAAAATACTTTTACAAATACCTTTAAGGAGAAATTATTCCCTGAAGATGCTACGAGCAGAGGCTCTGCCTATATCTGTCCTTGTCTTTGATTAACAACTTAAAAAAAAAAAAAAAGGAATAGATTAATTATTAAAATTACTTCTGTAGTGCACCTGAGCACGCTGAGTGAAGCCTGATTCCCACCGAAGCTTGGGGGAAGGAAGGCTGAGGATGCTCAGCACAGAACAGGGAGACAGTCAGAGGTTTGCTTTGTGAACTAGTAAGGGCACTGTTTGCCCAATAGCACTTTGGGGGGGTGTGTTAAATAAAAAATTATATATATATATAAAAATCAGTTCTGGGCTTAGAGTCAATGCAATTCCCCTCTAGCCTATTAAGCTCGCTGAGAAGCCCCTCTCAGGACACACAGAGTTTCTCTGACTGTTCAGGCATGAAATAACCCCGCAAACAAAGGCAGAAGAGCTCCCCGTGTCATTACTCACTTGATAAAGCTGTGGCCACGCCGCAGCATTTCACACTTTGTCTTTGCCCAAAGCTGCAAAGTAGCTCTGCTCATCATACAGGTAACTTCTTCCCAAAGCCAGAGTGTGGCGGCAGCAGTCCCCAAGCTGGTCTTTTCCAGACCTTTGCAAAGCCTGTCCTGAGCCTGGTTTCACAGCTGGCTGCACAGCTGGCTCAACTCCAGCCTGCTGCCTCTCTGGAGACGCTGTGCCTTATGGTTGCCCTGTCATTCTCATTCACCTTGCCTGTCACCTTAAGGCAACCTTCATTATAACATCGTCAAAGGTTTATTTGGCTAGATCTGAAGATTGTGCTTTTAATTGCTAAAATGAACACGCATGATTGCATCCAAAGGAAGTCTAAAACACAACATTTGGCTGTAAGTAGCAGCTGAAGCCTTTTTAGATGCTTTGGTATCTCTCGTTCAGCAATCCTACAGTTTGTCCCAGCTGGAAGATTTGGGAATCCAGGATTCCTTGTGCCTGTCTATATTTTGGATTACTTTTACAGCCTACTACCTACCTCCATTTCTGCTCCTTTGAAGCTCAGGTGCACATACAAATTCAAATGTCTTAAGTGGTTGTATCTTTGGCCAGGCATTTTGGGTGTATTGACTTCCCATCCCTTTTGCTGAAATACGTATGGATCTTTGGGGATATCACTTATCTAAAGGCCATTTCCCCTTTAGTCCTGCTGTGTCCATTTTCTTAGTATTCCTACTCAGGTCAGTCATCCAGCATGAACTTTGTACTTTACATTTCCTAGAAATAGTTGAGGCTACCGGTATGTTTATAGCAGACCATGCAGAGTATTAGGTTGAAGGAGAATATGTTGGGTTTACAGCAGCTGTTAGATTTCTGGTTTTCTCTAAAGGCTGTGCTTGAGACATTATTAACATTAGCTAGTTTTTTTCTCCTGAATTCACTCACAAGTTCCTGTTATTGTTTTCCCTCAAGTTTTACTGCCTTTCTGTGTCACAGGACAGTTAAAACTACTTTGTTGTTGAAAAGAAGAAAAGGAAAACCAAAAAACAAAACCAAAAAACAAACAAACAAAAAACAAAAAAAAAAACAAAAAAACAAACAAAAAAATTTACACATTGCCTAAAAGCTGCTGTTTTGAGACACTGAACATTGTGTAAAGGCAGCCTGTGCACTTTGCTGTAGATATTTTTTATTGATGAAGTGCTTCAAAATGGGGCAAAAACTGACCTAAGACTTTAATAAATCTTGGAAATGAGCGGGTGTTTGAGAAGTTAAGCTCACCCCCATTACCCTGTAACACTACCTCCTGTGAGGCTACCTGAGATGTATTGTACAATAATTGTGTTCTGGCAGCTGACTGAGAAACCTGTGTTAACCTCTCCCCTTCCCCAGATACATACAGATTATTCCCAGTAGAATGGATTGATGAATGAAAAGATCATAATTAATGGGTATTACTTTAATGCAGAGGGCCAAATCCTATTATCCTGTGCAGCAGACAGTGTAAAGAGCATATGTATAAAGGAGCCCTTCTGGGACAAAGAGAAATGGAGTTCGCTGCTGCAAAGCCCCACGTCTACCAGTTGCCTGTCCCATACTCACCCAGCAAAACCTCTCCAGTGCTGCAGCTGGTTTCTGTGGCCGAAGGATAAGGAGGTTTGGCCTGCAGAGCTTCTTCCAGAGCTTGTTAATGGCAATAGGAAGGCTCTCATTGACATTAGTGGTCTTCTGGATGCGCTGAAAGAGGGGAAAGTTGGTCGTGTGGTTTGTGCTGCGATCTCAATAGCAGTTCCTCAGGAAGTAGCAGTGTGTGTTCTCTGTGCTCGTGGTACTTTGATCACATTTCACCCTACCTTTTTCAGATTCCTAACTACATCAGGTGAGTTATGCAGATTACAGTGTGTGCACTAAGTTATTTGATGCATTATTCACCAACAAACATAAGATAAAAAGTAAGTCTGCATATAATTACCCACAACTGCTGACTGACTTATAATTAACTTTGAAAAATTGCTGGTTTAGGAGATATTATAGATTACAATTTTAAATATAAGGAGCTACAGAACAGTTCTCACGATCAGTGCAAATACAAGGTATTCAGTGAAGGATTAATTCCCTAAACTGCTAATCAGCTCTATCTCCTGTCTTATCAAATTGTAAATACATTATGCTGTATTAAAGTATGAGCGTGCAGCTAATTAAAGCAGAGCCTGCATTTAATATCAGATACTCCCCCCCTTGGCACAACAAAAAATGTTCTAAGGACATACATAACAAGTGTTAACAAATGAAAGTGATTCTTTTTAAAGTGATGCTGTGCTCCTACAGCAGCCTTTTGTTTTCATTTTAGAGGATTTTTTTTTTTTTCTTAAGAAAAAGAAGGAGGGAGGAAAACCACAGAATCTTTCTGCAGAAACAAGTTGGGGAAGACATTAATTCTATTCAGTCTACAGCTGGAAACCCACAGGAACCAACCTAGGGATTACAGCCAAGGAGCTACAAATAGTATCTGGATGACATCCAGCTAAAATTTCATTCATTTGCTAACATTTTAATAGATTCTGATGTTAAATGCTACAAAGCAAAATAAGAATTTTAAAAAAAAAAAAAAAGAAAAAAAAAAAACAAAATGAAAAAAAAAAAAAAAAGCAAGAAAACAAACCCAGCCACATTGTTAAAGGAATGCAGTAGAAATTTAAATGAAGGATCAGTGAAGCTTAGCTGAGCAAACAGAGGTTCAGAACCATAATTGAGCATCATTTGCAAAGCTGCTTCTTTCAGTTGCTTTTTTTTCTGTTTCAAACTCAAATAAAGCAATGCTGTTGTAAAGAAGACAGGAAAAACCCAACATACTGAAATTATTCACCTATGCAACAAACATAAAATATTAGAGAGAATACGCAGCAAGGAGCCTTTCAACCAAAGTTAGTGTTTTTAAGATTCTTTGTGCAAACCTCAAAGTTTTTCTGCGTCACTTGAAAGTTTTCATACCCCAAAGGCCTTGGAAAATACGAAGTTATTAATGTTATTCAGCAGCAAAAGACATATATTTTGCCAAAATCTGCATGACAGTTTGGGGTTGTTTCTTCTCTTTTCTCACTTCTCTCGTTTTCTCTCTCTTCCTCTCCTCTTTTCTCCTCTTTTCTCTTCCTCTTCCTTTCTTCTCTAACAACTCTACTTAGAGGGATAAAAAAATTCACCAGGAAATTGAAGGCAGTTGCCAATAAAATCAATACACATTCATAGACTGTTGAGATACGGTAGAGTTACAGCACTGTTTGATCAATGTTTATTCCAGGGCTCTTTTGTTTTTTAATCGAAGTGGATCAGAAAAGGGTGGGGTTCCCCCCCCCCCCCCCAACCAGGCACTGGATTCTCTAGGTTTCAAATACACAGAAACTTATCTGACCAGTTTCATTGAAATATATAACAGTTACTAAGATTCGAATACATCCTGGTTTGTTATAAAAGTTCCTTTCTTTGCTTCCATCAGGTTAATTTGTTGGCTTTTGGAGTGATTATTTATAAAGTATTTCGACACACCGCAATGTTAAAACCAGAAGTTAGTTGTTATGAAAACATAAGGTAAGTTTACCATTTACTACAAATTCTACCTCCTATAAGTTTAAATACAGACAGAGATGAAAATGAGTATTTACAAATACAGTTTAACCTTCTGGAATATTTATAGAAAAAGAAAGGTTTTGTGGTGGTTTTTTTTCTGTTATACCATCATCTAGATTTCAAGGTAGATGTTAAAATTTTATTTCTATTGAGCAATACCTTGTACAGCAACACTGGGGTTGTGTGAGAAGTGTACGAGGAAAATGAGTGGCCCATACCAAGCAGAAGGTAAAAGCTGATGGCAAGGTTAAAGAAGTAATTGTCCTTCTTAAGAATATCCCACAGCCTCTAGGCAAACCAGACCAGATTTGAAAACTTATGCCTGAATTGGGACCAAAATATGTGCCTTGAAGTAACAAGCAATTCAGTGATAAGAAAATCAAGCCATTCATGTTATTTCTGTAAAGTCTACAGTAGGACATTATGCTTCTGTGGCTGCGGGGGGCAGGGGGGGCATTCTCTTCAGGATTTTTACTTTGCATGCTGCTATGATTTTTCCATCAACTCACTCTCTTTAAAACTGATTTATAGGGACCTTGAAAACCGTTTGTGCAGGAAAAGCTGAAATGTACTACAGGGAACATTGAAAACAACTTACTGTTTGTGTTGCTTAGGAACACTCCTGCAGTTTCAATGCAGTGCACTAGATTTATAGTTAGGATTTAGCAATTGTTTGATTGATTACTTTCTCTTATTCCTCACCCTTTGTAGCTTCATGTGGTGAGCTGGTTTTAATGAAGTTGAAAATCATTCATTTTCAGAGGAACAGTGTTAAAAATGTCTCTTGTTCAAAGGAAGCCCTGCAATGACTGGGCTGAGAATGAATAAGAAAGTAATCAGAGGTTTCATTTCTAAGACAACATGCTGCAATTTGCCCAAATCTGTGAGCAGGGCTCTACAACGTATTGGGGTGGGGGGGGGGGGGGAATTATAGTCAATCAGTTTCTATAATTTTAAAGCAACAGTATGCTGACCCAGGAATTACTTGAGAGTATTTGTGTTCTAAAAACAATTAAAAAAATATTTTTTAATAGAAAGAATGAACGAAAGTCTAGTTTTACAACTGGCACCATCTTCTGCAGCCAACTTGAGAGGCAGGCTGGGAACCTTTTGATGTGATGCACGTGTACTGACCTAAGAGCATACTGTACATTTTTATTCTGGGTTATTTTTTCAGGAAGATAAGGGGGAGGAGGAAAAGTACAGGAATGCTTCATAACAGACATATGTTTTTCCTTGGGGAATTATACTAACAGTAGATTTAAATCAAATCATATGGTGCTGCAGTACACCAGAGAAAACATATTTGAAGATTAAAGAAGCCAGTGTTTCAAGGCCCTCCAGTTTTACTCCTTTGCTGTTCTGCAGGGATTATGGTGAGTTTATTCGTGCCACAGTGCTACAGCACACCCTAAAGAGCAGCCCATGGATTTGCACTTCTCGTGGCCTTTGCATCTATGAAAAACTTGCCTAGGCAGCATCTACCATCCAAAGCAATGAGGGAAGGAAAACAGCACGTGACTGCATGTTTGCAATGTTTCCTTCCTCTCTAGATCCTGTGCCCGAGGTGCTCTTGCTCTCCTATTCCTCCTTGGGGCTACCTGGATCTTTGGGGTTCTCCACGTCATCCAGGGATCCGTGGTCACTGCGTATCTTTTTACAATCTTCAATGCCTTTCAGGGCATGTTCATCTTCATATTTCTCTGTGTGCTGTCTAGGAAGGTAAGTGTCCCATTCCTTGTGGGAGGCACCTCAGGCAGTCTCACGTACCTAAGTGGGTGCCCAGCCTTGAAGTGTTGTATCAGAGCAAGGGAGGAAAGCCTTGTGCTATTGATGAGGAAGAGGAAGGAAGAGGGGAGAGTTTGCTGTTGCCTTCAATGGAGACAGAACTTCTGCCCAATTTTTACCATTTTTCCTTCCAGTTTTGAAACCAATGTTGGAGACAGCGAAAAATGTCCTTTAACATTGTAGAACTGGTTATAGTGCAATTAACTTAATGAAATAATGCAATATGTGCAATAAAACTCAATTTCAGTCTTGACAGTTAGCAGCAGGATTCACCTAGACAATCCTGAGATGGTAATTTCTTCAGTATTCTGTCCCAAAGTCAAAAGCAGCCCCACCTTAAAACATTCAGTGATAGGAGCTGTACAAAATGAGTTTAAAGGAATATAGTCCTATTTCACTTTTGAATTCTGTATTTTTATTTCAGATCCAGGAAGAGTATTATAGATTGTTCAAAAATGTTCCTTGCTGTATCAGCTGCTTGAGATAAATGGAAGGAAAACATGGATGGGCATCTCGGTGGAAGGGAGTGACCAGAATGGTGGTAGTGTGGATATCACAGAAAAATATGGTATTGAGAAAATATGAAATGACCCACTGAGCAGGCATATCTCTTAATTGAATTACTGGCTGGGTTTGTACATACGTGTGCATCTACGCGGAGCATTTAGGTTATGCTGTATACAAACAGTATACAAAACAAACTGGATTATCCAAAACAAATATTAACGAAGACCAGGGAAAGAAGCAAATTTCCAAAAAGCTCAAGACTTTTCATGCTTTAGTTTTGTCTCTAATATTAGAACTATTTGCAGTTCTTGAAAACAAGATACCAAAAACCAACTGGCACAGCAGATCTTATGAATTGCTTTGCTAGTGGAAACATGTTCACTGTCTTTTTGTAGTAATGAGCTTCTTACATTAAGTTGTACATGGCCATCTGCAGGGAATGGGTTCCATTAAAGAGTCAACAGATAAAGATCTGCTTCAGCCCAGACTTCTGAAAACATTTCTTTTAATTTAAAGTAGATTAAAAAAGGAATTTGTTTAATATTATTCTCTTATCACTCTGAAATATGTATTTGTATATTAATCGATTCTTTATTTTTATAACTTCTAAAGAACTGAGCTGAGGTCAGATCTGATACGAGAATGGTGGGACAGACGTTCTATAAGCAAAAGTTTATTTTGTGAATACTTTGAAAAAGATCTGGTTCTTATTTTATTTAATTGCCATAAAGACTGAGATCTGCTAAAGTGGCACTATGATTTTGGAGGCTGTGGGAAGAAGATGCTTTCACAAGTTTCTCACCTGATAGAGTCACTTGGAATCCAGACCTTGTAAAAGTAAAGTGGTAGGAATCACCCATGCAGAAGAATACGGACTTAAATTCAAGGTTGTGTGCCTCCATACCATGTAAAATTGTAATTACAGTAGTTTTTTCTGCTCATAGCATCTTTGAGTCAAGCAGTTGTCTTCCTGAGGCTCCTGGTTTTGAAGCACTTCTGTATTTAACCGTAGGAGCTCACATAAATCTACTAACATCAAAGGGAGTACTTGAGGTGCAAGTTTTGCCAGATCAGGGCATAAACACAATACATCAGCAGTTACACCTTTGCCATTTCACTTATTTTTAAAGTATGCTTTCATTTCACCCTTTTAGCACCTAGTTTCTGTGAAGTGCTGAGCGATCCTCAGCCCACATTGCCTTCTTAGGAAGTGTCTAGGATCTCAGATGAAGCCCAGTATTTTCACCAGTGAGGCACTGTAAATATGTAGTTGTTAATAAATAACACTGTTGTGTTGTCTGTTAAAAGAAAGCACTACTCTGAATTTTATTTATGTTAAAGGAAATCTTTGTTTTGTTTTGTAATGGTCAAATTTGTTTGGGTTTTATCTTTTTTTTTTTCTTCATATACACAAGGCTTTCATTGTATGTGCTGCAGTAACATGCTTCATCAAGTATATTCCACATCTCTGTCAAAATTTGGAAAACCACAAGAGGAAGGTTTTTTTCTGGGGGGGGGGGGGGGGAAATTAAAAAAAAAAAATCTGTTGGTCCTTTGAATGTAAAATATGTGAATAAACTGAAGTGCTTAGCTTTCACATTTTGCCATTTCCGTTCATTTTAATAAATACAGTGGTAAAAGTTCTCACAGTCATATATCGTTTGCCCTGAGTTATTTGGTGCATTTCCTTTGCTATTGTATATGTTCTTCAGCATTTGGGAAGATGCAGATACACATTACTTAAAAGAGTATTTTTAGAATGGTATCTACTAATGCATCATTTTTAATCTCCTGCAGAAATGTAACCTATAGTAAATCTGGCTGGACAAAGGAGCATTTCCAGTAAGTATATAATGACTTCAGCATGCTCAGTGAGATTGAAAAAGTTCCTTGGAAAGAAAATATATCGTAAAGTGTTTAGGTTACAATAGCCTTTTTAATGAAAGGACATCTTTTATAGGAAACTGTGCTCTCCAGTCTCTGGGTCAGATCTTCATTGAAAATCTGTTTTTCTTACATGCAAGGATGAGTTTTCATCTTTTAATAAAGCACATAAGGAGACGAAAAAATTTGTTTATATTCACTGCCTTAGAGCCTGAAGGATATTGTAATTGTCCTCCCCAATGCATGCAGAAATACTGACAAGAAAGAAAATAGTTTATGTGACACAGCTCTTAGTAATACGAGCCCCAGCTCAGCAGAGAGAGAGGTGGAAAAGGCAATGGACATAAACTGGAAAAAAGCAAGAGGTTTCAGCAAGATATGAGGAAAAACCCTGTGAGGATAGTCAAGGGTTGGAAATGGTTGCCCAGAGAGGCTGTGTGGTTACGTTAAAATCCTTGGAAGTTTTTAAGACTGGGTAAATTGCCCGGCAACCTTATCTCATACCTGACCCTGCTTTGGGCAGCAAGGTGGATCAGATCACTCTCTGAAGTGCCTTCCAGTTTGAATTGTTCTACGAGTCTATGATACGAAATAGCAAACCAGGAGAATAACAGTTGGGCATTTGTCCGGATTTTGTTAAGCAAACTTGCACTCAACTACCGTACATCAGCTGAACAAATTGTTTTGCCAAAAATAAATTTGTGTGACACATTTGTCAGATCAACTGGTAACTAGCTGACTTGTTTGATAAATAAAAACTGTTCAGCATCTTTTTGGATTATATGCTTTTGAGAGGGATATGCATTCTGCAGGTGGGACCAACAGGGAAAAAAAACCAAACAAATAACAACAACAAAAAATAATCAATGATTGACAAGACAGATAAAAAGTAAAATGTTAAGGTTTCACTCTGAAAGCAAGTGCTTGCTGAAGAGAGAAATTGTTTCCATTAAACCAATCAAAGAGAAATTTGTGCTCAGTGTTGCATTTCAAGGTGTGCTTCAGAACATAATAAATAAGGTCTGGATTAAGAAAGGCTGGCTTATTCTGAAGTAATTATTTCCTCAAAGAACTGTAAGTGTATCTCAAAGAAACCACAACATTTAAGAGTTAATTATCATCCCAGCCTTTGGGAGGTTCAGTCTGCCAGAACTGGGCTGATGAACAGATCAGCTGTTCTCTTTACCCATTGAAATGAAGAAGGTTAGGAACTGAAAATGCCACAAATACTGTTCAAATTTCCTTCAGATTTTCCTCCACTTTCCAGTTGTCACAGACCTTCAACTCAGAACACAGTGATGCCCCAAAGCCAGGGATTTGCAAACTCATGCATCTTATTAACCAGACACATGAAGTCTTGTTGCGCATGGTGATGTTAGGCAGAATGAACCAATATTTGCAGAGCCGGCTCCTCCAGCTGCTACACCTCCAGCTGGCATCACTTTCCTCAACAATAATACCACTTTTTCTATTTTTTGTCATCATAGCCCCTTAAAGCCTGGTTCAGTATCACACTCTTGCCAGATGCCATTTAAGTCACAGAGAAGTCCTACCTCCTTCTTTGAAACCTGTGTAGATGAGATAAAACAGCCAAAAGTTAACCCACAAAGAAAGTTAAAACTTTCTTTCAGGGAAAGAGTTTGTGGGAGGAGGGCTCCTGGCCAGCAACTTGCTCCGGTCTGTGTTACTCTTTTTATTTCGTTCTCATCCATTCAGGGCATGCAGTATTACTGCGCTGTGAGATTACAGAAGTGAAGGTGTTACCTCACCAAAGCCATCCCCCGAAAGCTATTTTTATATTAAGCCTTTAAGATGGAATCAAACATGAAAGCAGCTGGTCATGGTGGCACTGATATTCCAACCAAAACGTCAAGTGCCAATGTGCTAAAGCATTTTCACAGGTTGCCTGGCTTCCTGCCAGCTCAGCTTTCCCGGCCGTTGCTGTGGGCAGCCTGTCCATCCAGACTGCAGCCTTGGGGGAGATGGAGAGACCTTGCTGTCTTTTTCAGACTCAGCATCTCCATGACAATTCTCCCCAACAAACCCTACAGGAGCCCTGGCAATATCCAGACTTCACCTGGAGTTGTATAGGTGGTCACACATGGGACCTGGAGGTCCTGGAACTGCTGCTTTGAAACAAGCTGCGGAATGCAACTAACAGAAAGTACCGTAATTCCAGCAACTTTACTGTTACAATGGCAAAATTGACACGGCCCTTAGGAATGATTGGTGAAAAGAGCAATAGTCAGCTAGCAGGAAAATGAACTGCTGAGAATGTACTAATTCTTTTCAAGCTGGAAGAGGAAAAAAAAGATAAATAAAAAAAAAAGCTTAAAAACCATACATAAATTATCATAAACATGACTTTTGACCGATTCTATTTATGATAAGAAGACCTTAATTTTTGTAGACCTTATTTTTACATCTTCCCAATGCAGGGTTGTACTTTTCCCAGAATTCCTTTTCTGGAACCAGAACTTTAACTTTGGCAGAAGCATTACTGCTACAGACATTGTTTTACAACCCTGGGTTGGTTTTTTTCTCTTGCTGGTAAGTGCTCAAATTTTATTGCAATTACTCTTTTGGATTCCCTAGGAAATGGCATATTTTCTTCAAGTTTCACAACATAAGGGAGCTCTTCTGTGTCTTGAAGCATTGCTGAACATTCTAATTAAAAGTGGCTCTAGGACTAGCCATCAGCTTTCACTACCACGCAATAGGCACCTCCCTCCAATGTAAGCCTTTGTATTTCTTTTATCTAGTCATGTAAATGTTGCAGTCAGCTCTGAATCCACATAAACATAACACCATTAAAATTAATTTTGTAAGGTTTTTGTGAGATGCTGCTGAGTAATTTAGTCAAATGTAAGTTGATTATAAACAGGTCATCTTTACAATTACCAAGTTTGAAATCTGTGTTTTTAAGAGGCAATCCAGTTTATCTTGTAAAATATGATGGGAAATACTCTAATATCCATAATAAGTTATATTTTAATCTGGGCAGGGATGTTTTCCTCCTGTGTTTGGCCCACCATTATTGAGCCTAATGGATCGAGTTAAAGGCAGCAATCTTCCAAATCCCACTCGCTCTCTCTTTGAATATTTCTACACTAAACAGACCTCTGCACCACCTTGGCTTCTGATGGATTTCTGAAATAATTGTTGATGATACAGTAAATTTGTTTTCCATCCCTTGTGTTTAAATCCCAGTCTTGCAAACACTCATGCAGTTGCTCAGTTTTATGCACGACTTAAGTCTTTGGCATTAATGAGACTGCTCATGTGCATAAAGTTAAGCATATGTGCAAGTGTTGTATGATCAGGGTCTTAGGATGCCAATTTGTAGTAATAACAAATTTGCATAAACTTGTGATGCCAAGCACTGGGCTTCCTGCTCATTATCAATAGTGAAAATTTTTGTCTGTTTTTCATTCACTGGTGTTATGACCAGTTTTCTTTTTTTTGCAAGGGAACTTGAAAATTGTTTTTCTTGCTACTCCTGAGCTATTGTTGATTTCATCTTTGTCTTTCTTAACCCTGTGAGGCTTTTCCCTCCTGTTGACACACTTACAAATGCCCACCTTAATCATGTTCGTATCAGCTCATTTATGTTAGTGATGAAAGAGCAGGTCACATGCATCTGAGGCTGAAAATATCTTCCTTGCCGTGTAAAAGAGCTGTAGACAACCACCTGCAAATCCTCAGCTAGGGCTCATCAAACTCCTGTGCACAAGTTATGGCTTCTGTCATCAAGGGCTTAGGTCCTAAATGGAATTAATAGCAGCTGTAACCCATTTAGTACAGATGCCAGCTAAGGGAGAGGCAGCTCAATCAGGTGGGTTGCATGGAAGCAGAGAAAAACAAATCATGTCCTCACTGAAGGATAGTGCCCCTCCTTGTGAAGGATAATCTTCCTTCTTATGCCCAGCTGTGGTTTGCCTATGTTACTTAATGCTGTGCTACTTTGGCACTTAATGTCAGTGAGGTATCTCTGTGTTCCAGCAGGAAGGAAGAAAGAGGGAGAACTGGGAGACAAAGGTAAGAACAGCGTTGCTTGGTGGGTAACAAAAGAAAGGCATGAGCGTCTCCTGTTCCAAATATGTAGTTTCCAAAGGGGTAAGGATAGGGTAGAGAGACTTACATTCTCTCACGTAACTTGTGATAGGATGAGAGGAAATGGACTTAAGTTGCAGCAGGGGAGGTTTCAGTTGGACATTAGGAAAAATATGATTGCTGAGAGTGGTGAGGCCTTAGGACAGGTTGCCCATGGAAGGGGTGAAATCACCATCCCTGTAGGAGTTAAAAAAATGTCCAGATGTGGCATTTCAAGATATGGTTTAGAGGTCCTGATAATACTTATCAGAAGGTTGGTCTTGATGTTCTTGAAGGTCTTTTCTAACTTTAATGATTCTGGAAAAAAAAAGAAAAATTAAAAAAAAACAAACCAAAACAAAAAAAAAAGCCAACCAAGTGCTGGGATGAAATTGATAGTTGAGACCTATCATCTAGAGAACCACATGCTTCTCTGAATAACTGAACTCCATGATGGGGAAAAGGTGGTGGTTGCATTTAAAGGGAGGGGTGGAGGGAAACAAAAACACAAGCAGACTTATGGATTATTGGGAAAATGAAAGAAGCATCAGACGGTAACAGTTTGTGAGGATGTCTCCTCTGAAGCTAAACAAAAGCAGTAAAAAAAAATCAACTGAATCTTAAAGCAACTCCAAGGATATCCTATGTGCTACCTTTTTAATGAATGATTGGTGTGTGACGTTTCTAGGCTAAACATACTGCAGTCTTAAGTGAATCAGACAGTATAATCCAGCAGGAAAAATTTAAAATAATAGAAGAAAATGAAGAGATACTGTGGTTCTGCTCAACTTCCATGAAACCATGTAAGCCTATGAGATCGCCTTATGCTGTCACATGGCTTGAATAGTCTTGTTTTGTTGTTTTTTCTCCTTTAAAGCTCTTGCTTTCTTCAGAGAGACACTGTGTTCATTGAATCCATATACTGTAAACTGCAACAGAGTAGCATCCTCCTGGATCTGCCAACCTTAGGGTGCATTCATCTCAGAGGTGATATTCTCTGCATGTGCTGTGTTTCTGTGCTGAGAAGAATGAACGGAAATACACTCTGTATGTATTCTTTATGTAAAATAGTTCCATAAAAGTCTTTTTTAAAGTAAGTTGTCCTCCTAAGTGGTTGATGTTGTATTAACTACTTGAGTGGCAAAAAAAAGTTAGATTCTCTCTACTATGCACCATGTACTTCAAGCCCATTCAGAAATGATCACATGTTGCCTGGCTATTTTGGGGCTTTCTACCCCAAAATTGAAGCAATGTGAATGGAGGACATTACAAGTAACAATTGTACTGTGTCTCCTCTGTGCTTGAGAGCTGCTGGTGAAGGGCTGTAGGTAAGGACAGTTAGTATCTTCTCCAGGCTTGTACAGTGCCAGTGCAGGCTGCCCTCAGAGGCTTTACCTGTCAGGCTCTGCACTTGAGTGTTAGGGGCTGATTGCCAAAGCAAACATCCTTCCCAGGAGCATAGCCATCCTTTGGATCTCCTCTTTCCATAGCAGGAAACAGGGAAGGGAATTGGTAATGAAAGCGTGCTCTGATGTGGTTCTCAGGCATGCTGTGTGGAAGTAATGAAAATATCTGTTTGGTTTTGTGACAAAAGCAGTGATTGAGATGGGTTCTGGTTCAGGGCATTTTAGGTGCCAGTTGAAATAGCAGGACCGATACCGGTGTGGAATAGGTCATGGCTCTGGCTGTAGGAGGAATAAGCATCTGAGGCAGGCGGCCAATGCTGTGCTGGTGGGGATGGTGGGGTGGCTGGGCCCAGGAGAAAGTGCTGCCAGGCCCATTACCAGTGTGCTCACTGGGAGAATCTGGGGGAGGTGGCTGCTAGTGGTGTAGGGGAGCAGCGAAAAGCCAAGCAGGAGGCTCCACTGGAAGCCCGTGAAGAAGCATAGGGAAAAGCAGTGGTGCTGGCAATAAAGTCCCTTGTTCAGCACTACGTGAGAGCATGCTTTTTGTGGGCTGTACCACTGGCCCATTGAGAAGCTCTTCTGCTTGTTCCTGGGATCTTGCAATGCTTTACTTTAGTGAACCTAAACTTCAGATTGTAACTCCCACATCTGTCACTAATGAGGGCAGCAAAACTTGAGAGACTTCTACAAGCCATCTGGAGCAGCAGAGAAGAGCAAAATCTGTAGAGGCCAGCCCAGGAGGAAGGTATTAACCCCTTTAGTGCTGGTGGAGAAGCAGGAAAGGCAGTTACTGTTACTAAATAAATGAGTCTGTGTGTACTGCAAAACCTTACTGCAGTTATTTGCAGTGCAGTGTGCTTTCTTTACCAGTCCAAGACCCTCAAAAGCATAAGGGGAGGGGCTTCAGTGTCTCTCCTTGTGTGTTAGAGACTGGAACAGCCTGAGGATACCAAGTCCAGGTCTGTGAGGGCTGGAAAAGGCAGCTGGGAACATCCCACTGAGTCCTGCCTTAAACAGCTCTTGTTCCTCTACCAGGGGCTACACTATCAGGCTGAATCCCATTGTAACTTCCAAGCCCTGGCTTGGCTCTTGCAGATGATGTTCCTGTGACAGACAAGCCTGTTCCTCAGACACTTATTTGTTTAAATGGGTTCAAAAGTTCTCAGCTTCCTGACAACCTTTATTTTCCCCCCTCCGCCTTTTGTTTTATACAGATCAGTTAATTTGCGAACATCACCCTCCGTATCTTCTGATCTTAGGCAAGCTGACTGGGTTTACTGGTGCCTTTATCACCACATTACAGCCAACAGTGAGGAATGCAGGTCAGAAGGGAAATAAGGAGGGATGGCTGTTTTGAAATGGGGAGGAACAAGGTCAGGACCAAGAAGCAGAAGGGAGACTGTGGAAGTGCAGAAAGGGGGTGTACGTTAAAAAAACCTTAAGCTGTGCTTAATCCAGCTGCTAGTCAGCTTTATCCTGCTTTGCTTAGGCATTGCTAGGAATCTCTTTTTATTGTCCTTTGCCCGTTTTTATCTCTTACTCTGCTTGTTATAAAGTCTTCAGGACACACCCCTATTTTTCTTCTATGTTTTGTCAAGTGCTGTGGTTAGTTCAGACACCATGCTCATATTAACTTCAGATTGAGGAGGCTCCTTCAGATGGAAACATTAGAACTGCTCAGAAATGGGAGCGTTTCTTTGCAAAAGGTGATGGCTGTGGTTTTGATATGGCTTTACTTTTTACTCAGAATTTCTGCCCTAACCAATTTCAGAGCTTTTATAGCTCTCTTCCAGTTACTCTAGATTTACAGGAGTGTGAATGAAAACAGACTGCAAGTTTTGTCTTCATTACAAAAGGGACGGAGATTTGGAAGAAAAAGACTTGTTGAGCAGATTTGTTAGAATAAAATGATGCAGTTTGACTTCTGTAGCTTTGTGCTTGTTTGTATCAGTGGAATGGTCAGAGATGGTCTTATTTGGTTTTGTTTTTTCCCCACTGGTGTGTATGTCCTAGGTGAACAGGATAGTCTCACTTTGTGTCTCGTAATGTTCTTGAGCACAGAGGCATGACCATGAGGAAACTTGTGTTTACTTCTGCTACCCATATACCAGTCAATAAAGAAAAATCCACTTTCTTTTTACTGAAGTAGAGAAGTAGAAGAAAGGGTCTCTCTCGTCCTTTTTTTTTTTTTTCTTTTTCTCTTCTCCCCTCCCCACACGGCAAAGCAAACAAAAGTTTAAAGTAAACTCTTTCAAATAACTCTTTTTCCTGGCAGAACTTTCTCTGCCTTCTGCTGGCTGAAGGGCATTGTAATTCATGCAATAAAAGGGGAAAAGGTCTGCTGGGAGAGACTGTTTACTTTAAACTTCTGTTTGTTTTGCCTCCACTCTCAGAAAGAATGCAATATTTCTATGAAGCTCTGTTAATTTTATTTTGTTGGGGTTTTTTTTCCTCCCTTTGACTGATGAGCACTGGTGAAAGCACCCAACCGACAAACAGGAAACCAAAGGACTTCCAATCCCTATAGGGCAGAGATAGCATGAAGTGTTGCACCGGGAGCCTCTTTTAACTGATCCTCTTTGTGAGTCAATGACTGTTACCATGTTCTTGGGCCAACAGTTTCAAACCATCCTCCTAAGCTCAAACATTGGCACTGAAATCAATGGAGTAGGTACTAAACCACTTCAGATGCTAAATTTAAAATAGAATAAGTGCCAAACTATGGGTTTAATCCATTGGTCGCCACTTGTGGAAATAGTGCCTCTTTCAAGAACTGTCTTTCAGATCCAGTTTTCAGACTGATAGACCAGATGTGCTGAGATCAGTTTGCTGGTCTCCACATGGTGATGAAGGTCTCTGGGAGGTGAAAACCTCATGGCTGTTGCAGGCCAGTAGCATCCGTTTGTGGTGCCTCAGCACTTTGCTGGCAGCAGCTAATGAGTTGCTAAAGCATCTGGAAACTGAGTTTCCATTGCAGAGTTTCCTTTGTCACCTGTTGTGGACTCCATGTATGTATGAGTGTGCGTGTGAAAGAGGCTGAAGATGAGAACATGCAAAGCATCAGGTGGATAAAATGCTTGGTCCAGAGTGATGCTTTTCAGGGTGGTGCAGTATCTTGAATTTTGTTAGATTCTTCTTGTAAATGAGAGCAAGGCTGAAAAAGGGGGAGTGCGGGGATAGTCTGTCCTCCCAGCACAGAGGTGACTGCTAGGAGGGCAATTGCCACAATACATGCTGGATCCAGCATTTCTGGCAGATATAACCTACATTCAGCTGCTTAATAACAGAGCAAGGGTTGAGTTATCCTTTCTTAATTCATAACCAACAGCAATGGCAACACTGATTTGCTTCTACCGAAGTGCCCAGCAGCTGAGAGCAGTGGATATGGGTAGGTCATCCTCCAGCTGCTCTAAGGCTTCAGATCTACATCTCTTATTTGGTGCCATCATTTGCCAGATACCTACCCACAAGCTGGGACATGTCTTCCTGACAAATATCACCTACTGAAAGCAAAAAATCATGGGGTCAAGAGCAGCCTGAACATCTCTGCCTTTGTAAGTGCACTGAGCCAGGAAGTGGAAGACTGTGCTCTGACAGTTCCTTACAAAACTTGTTGTTTTCATGTATTTATATTGTCCAGCTGCTAGGGATGAGCAGAAAGAGGATAGAAATATCCCTGAGACCAGAAGTTAGGGCTCATTCCTGCCACTGTCTCAACTGCACAGCTTTATTGCCAGAGTCAAGTGCTCCAGCTTTCTTAATCATCAGGGGAGGGACAAGCAACTCTTCTCTTTCCTCTTCTCATTATGTTAGAAAAGTAAAGTTGATACTACACTATTTTTGAGGCACTTTGTCATGATGGTTGTAGGGTGTTCACTGGCTTCCCCCATTGAACCACACCATACAGAGGGCCTAGTTATCACCAGGGCACTGTATTGCCACAGATCTCCATGTACCTTCTCTGCACTGTGCATGACCACAGGCAGAGCTTGGGGTCATCCAGGGAGATTTCTGGGGTTGCAAGAGAGATGCTGAGAGGAGATTTGGGGACCTGGTTTTGATGGTTGGCTTTTAAAGAGCTCTCTGATGTGCCTTAAGCTTCTGTAAGATCTGACCTTAAATATTGATCTAGAAAGCGTTAGATTCATTCTGGTGACATGAGTTCCATTCCCAGGATGTTCAGGAACATAGATATTCAGAGTCAGAAGGGATTAAAAATTTCACATCCCATGTAATGAAAAACAAAGAACCTTATCCAAAAATGTCTGCCTCCAGCTCGTAGCTTATGATGATTTATTGCAAGACTCTTAAAATTCCAGGATCTTGAGAATTCTTGCCCATTCAGCTGCTTTCCCTTCCTCGAGTCTGCCCCAGTTCTTGAATAAAAAGCTCCTGAAAATATGTATGTAAATGCAGGGCATTTTACAACATGCTTGCAAGGCAGGCAAATGGGTTAGGCCTTTGAGGAAGCATGAATAGGTTACGATAATAATTCATTGTGATGTCATGGCAAGCTGCGATTTCAAAGCCAATAAAAAATTTAAAGGGATAAAAACCCAATTTGCTTTATAATCGTTAAAATGCACAACTTCTTTATCTTATTAGAATTGGCTGTCGCTTGCAGTCAACCATTGTCAACAGGCTGTTTGGTCTGTCAGTGAAACAAATCATTATGAAGGAGCGCAGTGCTCTGACTGTGGCTTTTGCAGTATTTTTAAAGAGGACTGGCAATGCTGCTCTTCCATTACAAGATCTGAAAGGGAATTTGTTGGAGTTACACCCAGGCTTAAAGTAGGAGAGCGGGGTTTAAAAAGTATTTCACTGTACTATTCCAAACAACTCAATAGATCAAGGAATCATTACGAATGAAGCAACTCCCTGTCTCTACAAGTGGTATTTAAATCTAGGGGCGTGTTACATGCTGGTCTGCTTCAGCCTGACCTCAGGACTTCACAGGCTTGAAGGGCATAGATGGCTGCTCTCAAGTGGGCTAATGAAGGGTAATAAAGAGTTTGGACACTGATATGAAGAGAGAAAGGAAGGAGGAGAAAATATGACTGAGTGGGAGAGGGTGAGGGGCTGTTTGCCAGGTGTCTTCCCCCCCACGATTGTGGCAGTCCCTGTCCTAGTGTCCCTGAAGTTCATGCTGGTAGCCAGCATTGTTGCATCCCTGAAGCACGTAAACTGGATAGCCCTGGAAGGGAAGCCCCCCTCCCTTCTGTACATGCACTGCTGGCTCAGGCCCTCCACACCTGTCCTCTGTGCTTTCATGTCCCTTTAGGTGTTGGGCCATATAGTGAGGTGATGAAGGTGACACAGGGCAGGCTGAAGCCACAGCTGTGGCTTCTTTAGACATGTTTCCCCATTAGGAGCCCCCCAACCCCTTAGCATCCTTCCTGCAGTGTCATGACTACTCACCCAATGCAGCTGCTGACCCATGAGGGTGAGGACAGTGCCTCCTTCCCCCCCAGTCGCAAGGGAAAATGTGCAGCTTTGAGAGGAGGGATACCCTGGGATTAAATCTGTTTTGAGGTTGAAATGGTAATATGGGACTAAAGATCCTGTGAGAGGCAACTTACTAATGCAGAGGTGATGCTAATGGAAGACATACCCTTAGGTCACATAATTCCTGAAATAAACCACAGAGTAACCCAGTAAGTCAAGGAGAACTGGTCTGCAGTTCTTCCTCTATCTCAGACTGTGTCTTAAGCACTTAGCTCATAAGAAAAAAATGTCATCCACCTGGCAAAATACAGGGGGCTGAGAACAGCAGCAATTCTGCTGAGTCTCACCTATGGTTTGTGTTTTGGGGTGGGGGTGTGCTTGGCAGAGCAGGTAACTCTGCCCCTGGGAAGTGGCTGTGGACTGTCAGCTTTGCCCTGGACATATTTCCCTGAGAAGGTGGGTTTGGGAGTCCCTTCTGTGGCCCTTGGAGCCACTTCAGAAGCTGCTTGAAGCTGGATGGGACCCAGAATTGTCAACGATCTGAGTAGCCTCTCGCAGTCCTGCTGTGAATTGATTATCACATCCAACTAAATAATTTGCTGGAACAAATAACACTTCAGGCTCTGTTTCAGGTGAAACTTAGTCCTAGTAAGTATAAATTTATAATAACAGCCACAGCATTATGAGTTTCCCAACAGCCAGGCTTAATTCAAAGCATATTTCAGACCCTTACAGGGACACTCTCATCTTCGTTCAATGGGATTTGGGGATTTACACACATAATTCCCATTAACGCTAATAGGAGTTACAGTATGCACATATATTCCCCTCTTGATGCAGAGATTTCCCCCTGAGGATAATAACTCCACTTTAAATTCTCCATCCGTGACGGTTTGCTGTGATATTACACATGCTCAGCCCTAAGCCCCGGGTCCCCCTTCCAGGAGGGGTGAGCTTTGCAGCCCCCTGCCTGCACACCCCCACCCCCCCTCGGGTCGTCCTGGCAGCGACACCAATGTGCTCACGAAGCCGGGGAGCTCACGATGAGACGACTGAAGCCCGGCAAGCGCCAGTTTGCCTCTATCCCGGGGAGGAAACGACGCGTTTGCGAACGCCCCGTCCTTGCGCGGCCAGCGGCGGAGCCCGAGTGCCACCTGCCGGGGCACCCCCCGGAGCCGCTCCTGGCTGAGGGGCAGCTCCCAACACACCTGGAAAGCATCAGCCCAAGGTGGAATATAATTCTATGTTTCCTGAAATATAACAAGAGCAAGTGTAGAGTCTTGCACCTGGGGAAGAACAACCCGAGGTATCAGTATAGGCTGGGGACTGACCTGTTGGGGAGCAGCACAGGGGAAAGGGACCTGGGGGTCCTGGTGGGCAGCAGGGTGACCATGAGCCAGCAATTGCCCTTGTGGCCAGGAAGGTCAATGGCATCCTGGGGTGTATCAGAAGGGGTGTGGTTAGTAGGTGGAGAGGTTCTCCTTCCCCTCTACTCTGCCCTGGTGAGGCTGCATCTGCAATACTATGTCCAGTTCTGGGCCTCTCAGTTCAAGAAGGACAGGGAACTGCTTGGAAGAGTCCAGCACAGAGACACAGAGATGATGAAGGGAGTGGAACATCTCCCTGCTGAGGAAAGGCTGAGGGAGCTGGGTCTCTTTAGCTTGGGGAAGAGGAGACTGAGGGGTGACCTCATTAATACCTATAAATATGTAAAGGGCGAGTGTCAGGAGGATGGAGCCAGGCTCTGATCAGTGACATCCAATGATAGGACAAGGGGCAATGGGTGCAAGCTGGAACATGGCAGGGTCTGTGTAAACAGCAGGAGAAACTTTTTCAGGGTGAGGGTGACAGAGCCTGGAACAGGTTGCCCAGGGAGGTTGTGGAGTCTCCTTCTCTGGAGACATTCCAAACCCACCTGGACAATGCAAACCTATGTGACCTGCTCTAGGTGATCCTGTTCTGGTATGGGGATTGGACTTGATGATCTTTTGATGTTCCTTCCAATCCCTGATATTCTGTGATTGTGTGAATGGGGAGGCAGAGGGGTGTAGGGTTTGGGCTCGATGCAGCCTGAAGAATAACAAGCTGTAGCAGCAAATGGTGGTGGGATGACATGCATGGTGGTTAGCTGAAAGATAAGGAGAACTGACTTCATTCTGTTTTCTGACTTCCCCGACCCCCCCCCAGCCATTAAGAGCACTGCTGAAAAACTTTTACAAGGCACTTCACTTAAAGGTGATTTACCCTGATGTTTAAATGAGCTGCCCAATCAATGCCTGGAGGGTACTAGAATATCCTCTCTGGAAGTGTACTCATTCTACTCGGTTGCATTTGTAAATGTTTTGAAAATGTCTGCTTGTCTAATGAGATTTACTCATTTAAAATGCATTTGTACCATAACTGTAGTGGGAAGAAAAAGGTCATAAATATTGTGCTGTACCTGACCAGAACCTATTTATTGTGTTGCATTCCCTTTTTAATGAGTGTGAAGCTGACCCTGTTGAAATTAATGGGTTGGTGATTTTGCAAATCACATGTGACAGATAAATCAGATTATGTAGTAGTTGACAGAGCAGTTTGAAGAGAGATTGGGGGCTGGGGGGGGGGGGTTGATTTTTGGTGCTGATAGCTTCAATGATGTTCAGTGCACTTGTAGAGTAGACTGGTCCCTGGCTTGCACAGCACAGAAGACCTGAAGGCAAAGTCTCACTGATCCAGGAAGCCCCATGTTGCTCCTAGAGCTGAGATGCTGACATACTCCTCGTGTATCTCTGCTGAGCTAGTCTTAGCCACAATTCTTCCATGAACTCAGAACTGTGATTCTGTTGTACATATGAATTGCTAATAAGAACTTGCTATCGCTCTGTATGTAAAAGGCGGGACCCAAGTTTCTCCAGCAACAGAATATGGAATGCCCAATTGCCTTTTTTAATAGTTGTGGTTCAGTCTAAACTCTATTGTAAAGCTACAACCATTTTGTCAGGCTTTTCCAGCTCCTTGACAGGTCTATCCTCACAGAACTGCCAAGTGGCACATGGAGATGACGTGTCTCCATGCATGCACACACCAGCGTTCAGCCCATATCCATACTTGAAGCTTCGCTGCTTTGTGCAAGAATTTGGCCTTCTTTGTGTTTCTGTATCTGCAAACATAAAAATCTTTGTTAATAAATCTCTTCTACATGCTGTGATGTGCTGGAGGATGTCCCAGCTCATTGCAATGATGTGTATTTCAGATCAGAGAGCTGATGTCTTATACTTGGAGGCTCTGCAGAGAGGGCTGCACGCTATGCTAGCGACACAGCTTTGGCTGCAGGCCCTGATCCAAAGCCAGTTGCAATCAGTCAAAGGTCATGTCTACACAGCATAAAGAAATTGTAACTGTAGCTTGTCCTAGAATTACCCTTGGTAGTTTAAGTCAGCTACTATGAGAAATAGTAACACAAGCAACCAGCTTGGTTGACAGCTACTCGAATACAAAGATCTCTAATGTGGATTGGTGGTGCCTCCTGGCACCTGTCTCTATAGGCACGCAGAAGTAGATGAAGTTCATGACACGTCTGTGGCCAGCACTGGGCCTTCAGGGTGCCCTAACACCTCCATTCCCCACATGGCAGCCCTAGTTGGAGGGGCAGCAGGATGTCCAGCCACCACCCTGCTCCTGGGATGCTGTGGCCAGGAACTGCCTCTTCCCTGCCCCAGCTCCTGCTGCAATCCCCCCTGAATCACACAAGGACGTGAGTGCCAGAGCAAGTATCTGAACTGCCCTGTGTCCCCATATCAGGGTAAGGCTGTCCGCATGCCAGCTGCTGGAAAGCAATGATTACAGTGTGGGGCCAACTGCCATTAAAGGGGAGAAAAGTCTAATCTTCATAGCCTGAGGGAGGGCAAAAGCTTTAGAACATGAATGAATTTTCAGAAAAAGAGACAGGAGGTAGTTAAAAAGAAGAAAAAAATGTATTATTCATATAAAGATAGATGTGTCATATATTTAAATGTCTCTATACATATTTTGTGGTATTTGCATGATATTTTAAAGTTACCCTCTGTATTTTAGGTCTCTGGATTATTATTTCAGAATGTGTACCTTTTTAACAGGTATCTCTTCTTGCAATAGTGAGAAGCAGAAAGAAAAAGTTGGTGAACTGGACTCCTCCCATTCCAGTGTCCAAACTTTTTGTCTTAGTGGAAAAGTTATTCATTACCATAACTAAGAAGTTACTGTTCAGAGCGTATTTTGTTGTAATTTTCTTAATACAATGGCATTGGCTTTTTGTATCATTATAAAGAAAACCAGGGGATCTCATACTGCTACTTAAAAAGTACAGAAAAGGTCATGTATCTCTGCAACAACTGCCTTAGAAATGGTTTGCTGTGAAGAAAGTCACTGATTATTTTAGCTCTATATCTGTGAATGCTGTTGGGTCACCCTGAAATTTAGAGGGGGTGTGGAAGGAAAGAAAATAAAGAGGTAGATGGAAAAAAAAAAAAAAAAAAAAAGGGGGAAGAAGCTTTATATTGCTGACCTTTCTTGAAGGCAGACTTTCAGCAGATCACTTTGACCTGTCTCCTGTCTACCTGTCAAAGTGATTATTTGTTCTTTCACAGTGCCTAGAACAATTGCAGGGTAAGGGTTTGTTTACTCTTTTGCATCATATTGAAATCATTTACTTTTATAATTGTGGACAGCTGGAAAAGGGGTTAGGGGATAAGATAGAAGCAAAAATGAAGACAGCTGAGGAGAAGATGAAGGATTTTGAGACAGAGCACCAACCAGTTTTAATGCTTGAGATCACATATCTCTTACTGAACACCGAAGACTACCATATAACTTCTGTAGCTGGGAAGTAAATTACTGTTTTAATCGAATGTCTTTCACTACAATAGGAATACACCTGAGCAAACATGTTTATCTTTTACCCACACTTTTGTCAGAGTCAAAAGCTTGGAAGAGGGAAAGAGTTACTGTCTTCTGTCCCTGATGCAACTACTTAGTAAACATCTGAGTATCTCCTTTAAAATGCTCTGGCCTCTGCACTTAGCCATTTTGAGGCCTAAGTACCATGTAAACCCTTGCAAAGCAAGCCATAACAGCTTGCCTGACTTTTAAGATGAACAAGAGCTCTTTTGCAAAATCTCCTTCTCATTTTTTCCTTTTCCCAGAGTTCCTGGTTTCTTTAAAGACCACTGTGTTGTTGTGGTTGCTTGTTTTGTTTTGTTTTCTTCTGAGTATACTACTGTTGTTTTTACCTCCTTGCATTGCTTTTTAGCAGAGGAATTTGTTAAGAAGAATAACATAATGTTTGGGAATAACAACCCTACTGCCCCAGGTCAGCACCGCTGTTCTTAATCACAAAACTAAAAGACCTTACCTAAGAATCAGCTTCAGAAAATAACAAGCGGATGTGGTATTTTCTCAGTTGTGCCACCACTGGCACTGGGTCTTTGTGGATCCAGGAAGGATAGCTCTGTATTAACCTGGATGGCTATTTTCTTTCAGAAGCTTTCCAATTGTCATGTAAATTTTTCAATAGCCAGGGCACTTTGTGCTTAATGACACATTCAGTGAAGAGGAATCTCCTTTTGTTTTGAAACTGCTACTTGCACTTTTATTTTATATGCCTCACTTTTCATATTAGAATATGAAGTGAGCCATTGTTTCCAGTTGCTACCATAATTAAAAGTAGTTAGACTGTTTTTTTATGGTTTTAGTTTTTATAGGAAAACCGAAATTCCCTCATAATATACTTACAAGCATTTTGCTCAAAGAACATCTTTTCCCCACAAGTTTCTATGCAAATATAGGTATAGCTGGGATCTATGTTTGTATTTGAAATCTGTCTATAATGCTTCTTTAATGCAGTCAGAATTACATGCTTACTAGGGTGAAGCATCAGAGTGTGAGATACTAAATTATGCCAAATGAATCTTTCGGGACTTTTTTCTGAGTGTTCATTCATATTTGGGATCATTTTCCTTTTCCCCTCTACAGAAAGGAGGACTTTGTAGTGCTTGTGCATGTCATGCTGCTCCTCCCTCTAGCTCCTAATGTCCCCATTTCTGGTCAGGCCCTTCAAAACAAATCACAAAAGTCTGTGCAAACATTTCATTTACTTTATTAACAGAGTAGGTCTATGAGAACACTAAAACTATGTGCCCTTATCGATTGGGTTTTAGTAAAATCAGAGTCAAAATGCATGTACCGGATGATTTTCAGACAGCTGCTAGCACAGAACATTGCACTGATGGATGTCACCGAACAGGAGGTCACACCACAGCAAATGCACTCGATTGTGCTGTGGAGTCACTTCATTTGTATGCAGCAAAGACGGTGAAGCTTGGGGCTGCCTCTGGAGGGAACAGTCAATCCTGCAAACATTTATGATACTGCAGACTAGTCTTGGAAAGTTTACCTTGCCCTTGTCCACGTAAAATGTTTTGTCAATCAAGGTTACCTGGTCAGAGCTTTCCTGGAGTCTCAGCACTACCATTTCATGGAGCAAAGGGGTGGAGGGACACCACAGAGAGTCTTTATACAATGATGTGCGGAAAATTTCTCAGAAAAGCTGCTGAACCACAACTTGAGATTTCTGACCTCGGTTTCCAGGGTTTGCTTTGGACTAACAAGAAACCTTTAGCCTTTCTGTGCATTGCCACCTCTTAAGAAGAGAATGCAGATTTCTCTCTCTGTTATGTGGGGCAAGGTCATCTCTGCAACACTGTATGGTGTACACGGGACCCTGCTCTCAGCTGCTGTCTGTGGATATTATTTAGTAACACGTTGAATAATGAACGTATAATCAAAATCTTGTTGAATATTTGTCTGAATAAATTACATGAGGATGGGAAAGGAGAGCTAGGTTGTTGTCTGTACTGAAGCTTTGGTAGAGGTGAAATCTGAGGCTGGGTTTTGCACATTGGAGACCTTCCTGCTCCGTTCTGTGAAAGGCACAATCACTACTTGTTCTTCTTTTTCTTCAGTTTTAGCAGTGCTGCTTAAATCCCTGTGAATCGATGCCCTTCTTTTCAGAGTTCTTATTTTATTTTTTTAAAAATCTCAGAAAATACCTCAAGGCTACATTTAAAAAAAAAAAAACACATAAAATCAAACATTTTTATGTAACTCCAAGTGATTTTTGTTTCAATTGGTGATAATTTTGGAAAAAAAAAAAAACAACAAAAAAAAAGCTCAGGTGGTCATCAGATTACTTGGGCATTTTAAAGAAATGTCAGTGGTGAATCATGAAAGTCAATTATTTCCACAGGTCTTTTCTTAGATCTTTATTCACATAACCTGGATGTCTGTCATTCCTTCCTCTGCCCCTTTCACTTTTTCCTTTTCCTATACCTGTTCCTCTTCTCCAAGATCATTCGTAAGAAGAGTCACCTCAAGTTTATATTTTCAGATGTACTCCTTGTAATCTTACAATCTGCAAACAGAACTCTTTTGTATCTCCTCTAGCCCAAGGAGCTCAAATGCTATAGAACCAAAGTCGCAGCAGCTTCTTTTAAATATAGTTTCAATGCCAAGAGTGGGCTATGTATTTACATCTTCATTCATTGTTTCCCTAAGAAAATAAAATAATGGTTTAGTTTTCATGGGTTTTGGTCACCAAAAAAAAAAAGTTTTTTGTCTAATCAAAGACATTGTACAGAAAAAAATAAAAATAATGAAAAAAATATTGCTGGTTTACAAAAAAATAAAGATAAAAACCTCAAAGTGATATAACCAGCCATACCCAGTGTCATGATGAAACCAAGCTAGGAATAGATGTCTGATGAGAAGAGTTATCAGGTTATATAGGGAAATATAGAAAAATAATGAAAATTATGAAAAATCATAAATAGACAGCTTGGGTGTGTATATATGTGTGACTTTTTAAAGATGCATAAAGTTCACAGGTTTAAATTATTACGGGTCTAGTAGGAATGAGATGACAATCAACCCCCTCTTATGTGGTGATGCTAGTAATGCTTTGCTAAGTATATAAATGTGATCAGGTATCCATAAAGTCCAAGGGGTTACTCCTGGGTAAAGCTTGGGATGTGCAGACCAGCAACAACCCAGTGCAAGGAGATGTATGTGACCATATAGGCAGACGTTGCAGCATAGAGAGATGACGCATTTGGCTGTAGAAGAGCCACAACAGCAAAAGGCACACGCAAACACATGCTGATGTGGAGATTTTAACCCCAAAGAAATAAAAGTTGGTGGAAAATGTGCATAAGGATGGGTGGCTTTCAAGAGTGGAGTCAGCAGCAGAGGGACGTGCAAGAGATAAGCTTTGCAAGTGACTCAAAGCCAGTCATTACACCACATCTTGATTAGTTTACCTCCCTGACAGCTTTGGCTTCACAAGTTAGGCTGAAGTCCACATTCACAGCTTCCATTTTCTACACATGAGTTTTGTAGGCGCAGAGGTACAGTAAGGCTGGGCATTTGGATGTCTGCCTGCCCAGAGCTTTGTGTTTATTTCTCAGTTTGGAAAGAAGTGAATGAACTCATTTGCCAGTGAAATCTTAATGTATTCTTAAACTGCTGGCCTCTTTGCCTTTCCCAGTTCAGTTTTATAGTGTTCTTTTGGGGTCGGTGTTTTTCTGTTGGTTTTGTTTTGTTTTTAAATAAGGAGTGCAAAATGACCCTTAACTGAGATCTCTTTAATCTCCCCAAATTTTAACTGGACTTGTCCAGCACTTAATAATGGCAAGGAGAGGGAGGAAGCAGAGAAGAAAGGTGCACAAGGATGATTTGACCATTGGCATTTGGTTTCAGCCCTCAGAGTAAATATCTATATTCTTTGTTCTTTCTAGTAATGCAACTTTCCAATAATGCAAAGTACAGCGTGCATTATTTTTCTGTGCCAGGAAACTTCGTAACAGTTAATTCATTTCTGTGCAGTTCCCAACTGCCAGAAGTCAAGGGGGCAAACAAGAACATAGTGTAAGCCACAGTTCACATGGCTATGCTATGGACCACGAAGACTGTTGATTGATGCAGTGTGAGTTTAGCCTCCAGGATACAGCTGAGGTTATTGGTGGGACAAGGAACTGAAGATTGTGTTGCAGCTATTGGCTTCATTCATGAATTGTTAATGTAAAAGAATAAAAGAATTCACTCAAGGCAATCAATTTCCCTTTAAAAATACAATTCACCCTAAAAGAGTGAAAGAAGGCTTAAGTGATAAATTGCAGGAATATTGCTTTCACATTTGACACCCATTAGCCCTGTTTTATATTGGGAAAATAGTATCATTAAGCAAAGTAGACAGTGCTTTGCAACTATTAGCTTATGAAAAGATTCAGCTACTACATAAAGATAACTGTTATTAAATAGGACCATTTTGCAAAGCCTTTAAAGGATAAGAAGCAAGAAAAGTTGTCTTTGGTAGTATAGGTCTTTCCCTACATGCTTTCACACACACAAAAAAAAGCACATCTCACATCTTTAAGGCAGAACAATCAGAGCTATTTGAGTTGAGAGGCACTTAATGGGAAGCTAGATTCCCTTAGCAATAAATGCATATGCCTCTATAAACTGAAGGAAGTTTCTGCCCTTCTCCAAAAGCACAGGAGGGGAATAATTGGCATTTACTGAATTCCCACAGCGAAATGGTAGTAACTGTTGTTCTACCCCAGGAGGAACAATGGAGCAGATGTACAGTGGTCAGTGTCCAGTTCTCCAGGTTTAAGGGCCAAGCTAAATAGTGTCTCATTCATCCTCACCAGCCTTTTCAGACAGAAGCTGAAATCACTTTCACCAGCAACTTTAGTCCCAAATTCCATCTCCAGTACAGTTCATAAACACTCACTCAATCTTCTAATACACTATCTTGTAAGCTGTTGAACAAAAATATGTGACTCAGTTTCATCACCTCTGCCAAAAAAACCTTCCCCCTAATGTCCAGAAACTGCTGTCCTTTCTATAGCCATGTCTAATTTCAGGCAGATAAAACCAGCTTCTCACCATGCTTTATCCATCTGTAACATGTCTTCCCACCACATTATACCCCAAAATGCTCCTTAGAGAAGGAAGAGTAGAATGCTGATTGGGGGGGGGGGCAGTTCATTTTCTAACCTATGCCCTCTCCATTCTGAACACAAAGCAACTATGTCTGTTGAAACCATCATCCTTCATCGCATGTGCCAAGTTGTGTCCTAAAATGCAAGGAGCAACAGTATTGCAGATGCAGGGATTTGTGAAAGGAAAGGATGAGAGGAGAGGGATGGTGAGGACTGTGTGAAGCATCAAACACAGGAGGAGGAAGAATAGAATTCAGAGCAAGGGTTAGGTATTTTTTTGCACAGAGAACTGGCTTGAAAAAAAGGACTTAAAGTTCTCATCCTTGCTGTTTTATGCTTTGTACTGTTTTCTGAACTGCTAATACTTGACTATATCATTTATTTATTTTTCCCTTTAATCACTACACTTATATTTGGGCTATTTTTTGAGGTGAAAAATGACATTTTTCTAATTCTCTGAGAACATTGTTTTCTAGCTAGTGCCAGACTACTAAGTGGAAATTGCTTGAGGCAAGCACCAATCCTTACTGATGCTAAGCAAAAAAGACCTGGAAAGTCCTTGTTACTGGCTTGTAAAGATGTGGGTAAGGAAATGCCTTTCATAGGGCATGTGTGACACATATGAGCCTTTCCCTCTATTTTCCAAGCACACTGTCTTCTGTTTCAGTAGCATTAGTTCAACCATCACTTGTCCAAGGATCTTCCCTGGCTTCAACACTGGTCTTAGGAGTGATTGCTCTTCACCATCTGCCCACCAGAACATCATCATGAGTTCATTTTCTTCCATCAGTCCCTCCTTTTTTTTTTTTTCCTGTTTTCTCTCACCTCTCTGGTTCATTTTTCTTCCTTCCCAGCCTTCCTGATCTTCAGCAAGCAAGAGCTGTCTGCCCCCAGCACCACAACAAAGCTAAGTGCAGAAGAAAATCTGTGTACCGAATCTCACGTCTGAGATAAGCTCCAGCAACCAGGGGAGTCTGTGGAGAGACAGCAATATTTGCTTTTGTTATTGATCAGTATTTCTAATATAGGGATACCTCAGACTCTCAGTCAAGGTAGATATTTCTCTAAGGTAGATGCCGAGTCTTCATCTACTGAGAGATTTTCCCTGCCTTAAAACTTTTATAGTCCAATAGGCATGACATACTATCCACATTTTGTATTAAGCATGATTTGCTCCAACAGCAGCATGGAGCCATAAATTGAAACCAGTTCTTCTCAGGCTGTATCCACTGCTTCAACCACTTCAGCTTTCTGGCTCCTGCAGGCTATTTAGCAATTGGAACTCAGAAATAGTTCAGAGTCTCTTTTTCGTAGTACCTGTAAATTGGGTCTTACTGAAGCTGAAAGGGTTGTTTCATTCTAGTGATGTTTGTAACTTGGCTGTGTTTTGTCATGTTTGAATTCAAGCTTATATACCACTACAGCTTTTCTGTGCTAGGTAAGAATGCCCTTTTTCTTCAGTGCTAAAATCAGGTGCAGAAGTAAGTGCACTCCTCCTTAAACCATATTGCATCAAGTAACTCCAACACATTTTGCTTGGCTCCTTTTCATACCTCCATCAGAAAAGTTAGTGCCTCATACATTACAATTGTTGACAGGTATTTTCAAGCATGTCACTGTTTCGTATGAAGCTTTTTACTAGAGCTTCTTAGTAGTCAGAAAAGGTGCTACTTGGACTTTCAGATGCCTGTTATATGCATATCAAAGTGATACAAATTGTATCTCTGTATATTGCAGTTATGGTTAATGTCATCATTCTACCCAACATATTTCGTTCTGGACACTTATCAAGTGAATGAGCAGCATGTTTTCTTCAGCCAAGCATTCATACAGCTGTGCTGCAAATTCAAACTCATATCCATGTCATTTGTTCCTACACCTCATGTGAGTTCAATTCAAGTTGTCCATAGACTGTTCTACTCTTCCCAGATCAACGCCATATATTATATTTACATTATAATGGCAGTTGCCATTTGATTGGCAGCAAGGATACTATAAGGTGCTAAACAAGCTGAAAAAGTAGGTCATCTAAATTTGCAGTGTAGGTTGCTGATTACCTCTGGAGATTTACATATAGCACATCATATGGATTTCTTCTCAGCATCCAAGCATCCTTTGCCCATGTTGTGCTTTGGAATGGTTTGGTGGATTGGAACGTTCCTCTAGCTAAACACCCTTCATGTTTTCTATAGGAATATCCTGATATCAGAGCTAGCACCTTGAAACAAACTTGAGCTGGGAAGGGAGAATAAATGGAAAAAAAGTCATTTGAGGGTCAGAAAACTAATAAAGATCATGGAAATACATACCAAAAAAGTACAGAAAAAATTAAGTGATTTCAGACTTAATCTGTGCAGCTTTTTGTCAAGTAGGCTTAAATGAAAGCCAGAAGTAACTCTCATCTTGTCCTCTAAATATTTCCATACTCCTTGAAGCACATAGATAACACAAACTAAGCCCCAGCCTAACACCACTGATGTAACTCCAAATTATCAGGTTAGATAGAAGCAACACTGCAAAAATCTACAGCATGTGTTGCTGAGGCCCCTTGTTTAGGCAGCATAATGGTCTCTTTCGGCCTGTGAACCTTTGAAATGATCATTCTACTTTTTAAAGAAGACTTTTAAGCATCTTGGGGTCATTGCATTGGGTTACAATTGGAGCTATAAAATGACCAGTAACAAACCAAACACATTTCTTTTCTCTTTTCTGAAGTATGCTTCCCTCTTTCATTACAGTGAGATCCCTCATTGCCCAGTATTGTACTAACTCTGTCTGGTCTATTGTATTGTGATAACACTCCTTTGCCCATTGTATTAGGTTAGTACCTCCTTGGCTATAATAAGTATGAAAAAAAATCCAAGGTTTAACTTGTCAAATGGAACTTTTCAGTGACTTATTAAAAGAACCCCTGCAGTATTACAAAATGCACGTTTTCTGTCTTCTAACTAAAAGATCCCTTTAAAAACCTTTTTTTTTAATGTGTATAAAGACAATTTCTTCCAGTGAAACTCTTTGATTCTTCCCTGAATTAAATAAAGTGTTTTAAAACTTTTTGAGGTGCCCAAATGCTCATTTCTATACTATGGAATGTGAAAGACTATGAAGCTCTCACATAATCATCACTTAGAAGGTTTGCAGTGGGCTCCTGGATGCAGTTATTCATTACGTACAGCAGGCTTACATTAAAAAACAACAACAAAAAAACAAACTCAAAACTTCATAAAATCAGGGAAGAGAAAACTGTGAACCATGTCCTAGATGGTGAGAATTTGAGGAAAACAAAGTTGGCAAGAAAGCAGTCGTCAGAGGTTGATAATGAGGTTAAGATAAATTGTTGCTGGAGAGTTCTTAGCTGATGAAATAGAGCAAGAGACAGAAATGAGGAGAGAGATGGCACCCTTGCTAACCTCCTTCAAGCAGATATAACAGTATTTTTGTCTCTTGTCCTTCACAAGCAAACGGTAACATTTATTTGTACAAGTGGAGCTCATAAGTCAGCTTTCTTTTCTCTCCCCTTACATCTCTGCTCAGAGCACCTTCTTCCCACTGCAGACCGTGAATTACTGCCAGTGAAACTTGCTGTGAGTGAATCAGATCCTTGGAGTGTCTTCTTAAATACTTGCTATTTCTTCTCCCTTTTTATTTATCCCTTGTGCTGCAGTGCTGAGGGGAAGCTGGACTTTTTCCTCTTTTAGCATTCCTATGGCAGCCATAAACATACATAGTCACTAGCACACCAGACACAAAAGGAAGACACTGGGACAGTTTATACATATAACACTGCTTTGGTCTTTTCAGGATTTTTGGTTGAGTTTTTTGTGGGTTTGGTTTGTTGGGGTTTTCTTTTGGTATTTGTTTATTAGTAATGCATGTGGTAAACACAAGTTTTGTGAGTGGTTTGGGAAGACGGTGCCCCCCACATCTCTGTGTGAGTTCACCAAGGGGGAAGGGAAGGGGAAGGAGCAAGGTCAATGTCTAACTTGCAGCGGCATCATCAGGGCACCACAGGAGGAGGCAGTGGCACCTAAGGGATGGTTTAAATAGAGCTCTCCTTTTATTCTCTGGTCAGATAAGAGGAGTACTTACCTGTCTCAGGTTTTATTCAGTTTACCCCTTGTAAGTAGCACAAAGTCACTGTGAAGAGAGGTAAATTAGTGAGAGGCTTGGAGAACTGCAGCATGGGCTGCTTATGAGATGAAGGAACCACCTGAGCAGGAGGCGTGTTATGGCACTGTGCTTCTCATTTGGCCTCAGGTTTGGGACAGAATCACTGTGTCTATAGTACCACAAAGCAAGTGATAGTAGTCTCTGGCCATTTTCAACCTAACTTTTCCAGATAAGAAAGAAAGGCCAGCTGGGAAAAAGAGAATATATGAAATTCAAGGGTCTTCCAGAAGCGCAAGACTAAGAAAGAGAAAAGACCTGAAGCTGTCTTATATTGTTTTGAAGGATCCAGGGAGGGATCAAAGAGGGCAAAAAAAAGTTTATTTTTGGTTCTTTTTTTTCATGCATTGTACACTTGCTCCTGGCTTCAGATAAGAGGCAGAAGTAGACACCTTTTTCCAGCCTTCTTTCTCATCTGAAGAATTATAAATGGGAATCAAAATGGAAAAGTATAATCTTATATGTATATATGTATAGGGGTCTGTGTGTGTGTAGCTTCAAATTATTCTCATTTGTTTCCAGAGTGGTTTCTGGCAAGCATTTAAATTGTTTAAAGCCCTCTCTATTTTCTTTTGTTTATAAGGGAAAATCCAAATAATTTTTCCCCAGGAAAGAGAGCCAAAACTAAACTGCTTAATGCTGAGGTAATAAAATGGACAAAATATCACCTGTGTGTTTCAGTTTAAATCCCTTTTTCCCTCATGTTATTTCAATCTGCGTATTGAGGAGACCTAGGAGTCTCTCTGTAAAAACAATAGCTTTCCAATTAAGTATCATTAGCGGGACAAAACCACATGGTTTGGGTCGAAGCTCTTATAAGGCTCCAGAGCAAAATGAGTGACAGGGAGGGCAAAGTGCTACGACAATAAATCGAACATCTCCCTCCCTGGGAAGTCCAGTGTCTCTTTCCTCTCTCCAGATCAATCTGAAGCTTTTGTCAGCTTCCTGTGTGCCTCGTGCTCTTTAGCAAAGCACACTCCCCTTATCCCTCAGGGTTGGCAGAAAACACTCATGAAAAACCTGTCTGCTTCTCTGAACCTGCCCTTTCATACAGTTGCCAGAAGTCTTCTCCTCACCCCTTGTACCACTTTTCATTGCAGGCAGCTCAAGCCGACTTGAGTGACTAAGAAGCACACTGCCTCATTTTGCTTTTGGTTGTGGTCCTTGGCACCTTATTTCTCACAGCTGGAGGTCCATGGGCACAAACCAGGTCTCACCCTTCCTACGAGGAGGAGGCAATTTACCCACTAAATGGCAACAAACTCCCCTTTGCTGTAACTTCCAGATGAAAAGGTCAACTGCCCATCACCAAACTGCTCCTTGGAGTCAGAGAAATGTCTCTGGAAGTATCTTTAATGGTCTTCATTTCAATATAGTTTGAATTCACTGCTTCAGTAATTATCTTCATCTGTGCTAAGATTGACTCACATATGTGTGATTCCATGTGTGGTGTAGCCAGTTCTACAATTTTAGAGCCTGTTAATCACTAACTTAGAAGTCTATGTTAGTTTTATTTTGTGAGGCTTAAGATGATAGCCTATTTCCTTCTTTTCATGTTTCCCAGGTGACTCACCTAGCTTTTCAAACTGTACTGTGAGATTGGTTTCTTTTCCATGCTTCACTTAAGACAGAGCATTTCTTCAGACATTGGCTAAGTCTTGGTACATACACTGTTGTCACTCCCTTTTACCTTTGTCTATACATTTCCCAACATGTCAGATGAGGGGAAATTTTACAGATGGAGCTGCTGATGTTCTTTCATGTAGACCTTTTTATCTTCTACAGCTGAATGTCTCATATTTTAATTTCCCTTTGTTGTTACCAGCAGTTACTGTTATGCCTGGAAGACCAGCCATTCCCACACTCCTCCATAGCTTCTAGCAACATTTCTTTGCATATTCACTGTCGAGGAGAATTGAAAGGTTATAGGGCTGCTAACTTCCAGAAAGACACTGAATTATTTAGTATCAACACTTCTACCTAAAATGATAGCACCTTTTGACTCCAAGTTCAACAACAGCACTGCCATCATCTGTTAGAATAACGACTCAGTGTGCTGCTGCTACAGAAAGCCCAGAACATGTCTGGAGAGCCTGAACATGGACAGATTTCAAAAAATCGTTAATGCATATGAGTAATAGTTACCCTGGAAAAGAGACTTGAGCTTTATGAACACAAAAATCTCTTGAGTTAAGAGTCTTGTCTACATTAATAGTCAGTTCCACTGTAACTCTATGTGAGATGACCATTGTAGGCACCTGAGCTGATGCCCATGGTGGCCAGACCAAGAATGAAAGTGGTATAGAATGTTTGTACAACTAGTGAGGAGTTAAAATAACTATAATATTTAAATGCATATATTTATTACACCTTATAGGGTTATATGCTGCAATTAACTTATAAGTGCACAAGTACAGAATGGAGTGATAAAGATGACCTTCACTCAGAAAACTCCCAGAGGTATGAATCCATATAGTTTTATTCACTATAGGAAAGGTCTTGAATAAATCTTTAAATGAAGAGGATGCCAAATTTCCATTTACTTTTACTTCTTCCACCTTCATTTTAAGTCTTAGAATGTCCAGATGTTCTGGGAAAATGAATAGGAACATTTCAATTACGTACTAGATAATACTTATGTTTCTCTGTGTTTTGCAGTATACATATCAATTACAGGGTTCGTGCACTAGTAATCAGTGAAAAGGAATTTAGTTGTTTTTAGAAAGCCTCTAGAAAACAAGAAGGTAGCATCAACCAACATCTTCCTACATCGAACTTTTTAAAATACTGGTTTAGATACACAGATAGAGTAAACTGACCCAATTCCATGTAATTTCTTTGAGCTACATCAGTTTATCCCAGAAGAAATTCAGCCTGTGAATGAATCACAACTAAAATGTCAGAGAAGAAAGTGAATCTCCCTGACTTCATTCCATTACCTTCCCTAAAAAAAAAAAAAAAAAAAAAAATGGGCAATTATGTCCCATTTTGTCTTTAAGACCAACATTGTTTGTTCTCTGTACAGGAATTCCTTGGAAATCAATTTCAGAATTTGCTTTCCCTGTTGCTAGCCTTTGAATACCACAAAAGTAACAGTCTTCCTAGTGTTTTCTCCAGAGATGAGCAAAAGGAAATTAATTTAGGTATTACTATAAAAAGAATAAATAAATGAACAGTTAAGAAACTGGAGGGTTTCTGAAATAAAGGCTTAAAGAACTTTCTAAAATGTTCTGAGAGATAGCTATGATAGAGCAGATTTTCAAGCCCTATTCATATTGAGAACTATTTTACTTCTTGAGTGTTTGCACTGAAGTTACAGTGATTACTCAAAGAACAAATTAGTGTCAGGATATACTAGATGTAGCTCCAGTTAAACTCCATGAACAGATACCATTAACTTCCATGCAGGGTAGAGTGTGTAGTGAGCCAGCATCTGCCTTTATCTTTTGCCTATATTCATACTAAAAAGCCTTGAAAATAGAATTTGAGCAGTTAAACATTAAGGCTGCACACACCATGCTGGCGAACGGCATTTGTCATGTTCCTTACATGTTAAATTCTTCCTGCAGCAAAAGACAGTCTTGATCATATGACAGCATTGTTCCCAGTTAAATGGGTAAGAAATTTTCTGCCAGATGGGAGAAAATGCAGTTGTATAAGAGTATAGCACACCAGCCAGATGAAAATTGCTTCCCTGGATCTGCATACAGATCCCATGTCTCCTGGATATATGAATTTGTTCAGACATCATTCTTTATATTGGGGGGGGGGTGGGGGGGTGGGGGTGGGGTAGGGGGATTAATTCTTCATAGTCTTAGCCAAAGGTGCGTTCAAGAGTTGGTTTGTCCTCTGATGTTCATGGGCGACATGGAATCATAGCAGTGTAGTCTTTGATAAGCAGATATGAACACCAGTGTTCTGTTTAATATTTTAAACTGCAATTGTCTTATAGAGAAAATGGGATTATGATTAATATGTGGTGTAGTGGGTCTAATCACGCAGCAACTTTCTTTCAAAGTAATGAGACATATGGTGCTTGATTTGTCACTGAACTAACTTTCATAGTAACTTAAAAACAAAATTGTGTTCTGATTTTTACATGATTAGACCTTTTAATCCTTAGGAGTCATAATCATTGATTAAATACTGGTAGGTGATTCTGCTTTTTTTCCTTTTTTTGAGGGTAAAGTCAATGCCTGTTGTTTGAACTGGCAGAGTATTATCTGCTCCTTCTTTAGGAATAATACACTGCTTATCTTATCTGGCCCATGACCTAATGTCGCAGTGACCCAGAGCTGTGAAGCTTAGGTATCACGTATCTCATATATTCTGTAACAAGAGTAAATTCATACTGAGCTTCCTCCTGATGCCATAAAATTATCTGATACTAGAAAGGGATGATCCAGACCCATCATGTTCTTGCAGTGGTTCTGTGGTATAAGGGAATAAGTCACCAAGGTGAAGGTATATGAAACAGAAAATTATACCTGAGTGTATTGGTTTCCAAGAAAAAAAATTCTGTGATGATTCATGAAGAATCTTGCACATTTGAGATGGAACTACAAAATAAGTAGCAATTTTGAGAACTCATTATATATCTGTAAAACTCCACACATACAAAAAAAACCCCAAAACAGTTCCTTTGGAGAGTCTGAAATTTGGCAGCCCTAATACACTTGGCCTGATATGAAAAAAAAGACTTGAGAATTTTTCTCTTTCTAATATTTTTCCACCTTGTTCCTCTGAGAATAGAAAAGTATCCTCACCCAGGATCACAGAAGATCATGGGTCTTTTTTCTGAAGTGACAACTTTTTTATGTGCTCACTGCACCTCCTGCAAAAGGGATGTTGAGTCTGATAAACCAGATACGTTCCTTCTTCCTGCCATCCATCCTAAGACACATGTTATGGCCTGGGATCTCCTCATGTCCCTGAGACAGTGCCCACATTTTATACAGTCAGAGTACATTGGAATAAACATGACACAAGTATTTTTCCCTCTGGATAAATTGCTAGCCCTGACAGCTGTAACCAAGAATGGGATTACAAGCAGTACGTCAGCATATAGGCGAACACTTAATGTATCACACAAAGCTCCCCACTGTCCTATAGGTGCAGTCACCATTTCATCCCCAAAATGACTGGGGTGGAGACATGAAAAGGCTAAACTTCAGGGCTACTTGATTTGTCATCGGTACCAACGCCACAGCAGCTAATCACTCTGTGACCATGAAGTCTAAGTAGGGTTAAGATAAACTTGGAGAAGTTATCTTCCAGTGCAATAGAGTTGCATAGCAAACACCAGTCCTCAAATATGACATGACTCAAATCTCAGATGGCAAGTTGTCCAACATTTAACCCTACTGAATGGCTTGGGAAATAATATATACTGAAAGGGGTGGAAAATCTTGAAGCCACTTAATCAGTATGCTGTCTGATGAGCCAATGATGATAGTGATGACAATGGTCTGCTAGGTTTCAGAATGTGTTTTATGTGTTTGAATGAAAATAAAGCACTTTGAGCATCTTAGTAAAGCTGAGTTGTATGAAAACAATCTGGTTTTGGATTAAGAATATCAGAATTGGATTACACACTCTTCTTTTTCATAAATTCATTCTTTTCTCTGGAAAAGACAGGCATCAGAAACAGTCCCACTGACTACTTCATTGAAATGCACAAAGATGTGGCTTTGGTTTACCAACAGATATTAATGAAAAACAAACTTATTAAAACAAAATTTTACAGCTATACGATAAATCTGGACCTACCATGTCTTTCAAGCCATGCATGCTCCAGAAGCTAGACAAGATATAAATAGTATTTCTACTTCTTTCATTTTGCAAACCTTGTATCCAGTTCCCACAGTTATCACTCGATTGGTGCTGTGCCAGAATCAAACTGGGATAACAGCAGGGAATTGGGCCTGTTGGTTTCTTTCTAGTAAAAGGAGTGGAAGTAAAAAACAAAAAACAAACAAACAAAAACAACAACAAAAAAAGGCACCTTTTAAAGCAAGCTAATGTAACAAAATCCCTTTGTGAATATACTAGGATCAGCATATGGCAATTTTGCTCAACCCAGAACACATTCTTATTCATTAGGCAATGTCCAAAGTCTCTGGAGAGAATATGAAACATTATTTTGGAGGCTATGCTACAATAGCAAATGCTGAATATTTTTAGAAAAAAAAATTCAAGAAGTGAATGTTAAATATGAAAAAGGTGTGAAATTTTTTCATAATTCTTTTAAGTAAGGTTTCTTCATCTTTAGAAACAAGGAAAACTGAAGGCTAAAAATCACGCAGCTTAGTCAACTGATTACATCTATTTTAACCTGCTGTGGTTGCTTGGGAGCTGTTCTTTTAATCCTTGATTTGTCATTAGGCTATATATTAGTAGGATAGAAATTGCATCACTGCACCGTATTTCAGCAGTGTGAATGCAGAACAAGGAGAGTGCAGAGCTATTGCTGACAGAACAAGAGCAGATAATAAGACTCTGTTACTCAAGCAGAATGTGTTATGTAAAGACAATTGCAGTGTAGAAGCAATAGTTCTAATCAGGTTAATTAGGCTGTATTCATGTTTCATTTATGGTGCAAGTGCCCTGTAAATTCAAAGCAGTCTATCTTACTGCTCTCCTTATACAACCATCGTGATCTCTCTAATACTCAACACCATATATTTTCTTCCCTTAAAATAAAAATAAATAAATCCCAGGATATTTCCCTTTGCTTTCTAGAAATTCCTTTTCTTCATTGTTTATGGCTAAAAAAAAAAAAGATACAGGCTGTGTATGAAGCCCATGCTCACATTAAAGCTCCTTCATCTGCAACCAAATTTGGCACTGTAAAGTGGTTTGTGGAGGACCTGTTTCATTGTTTTTTATTTTTCATTTATTTTCTTGCTCACTAACATGACACGTTGAATGTTTAAGAAAAATTGTCATGATTTTTAAGGGTGTGGCTCACACCTTTCTTCCTTTTATCTATTTCCTTTAAGAGATGGGCTGTTTTTTCACTCTGAGCTAGCTGGAGTGACACGTCTACTTTCTGGGGAAAGGATTAGAGGCTGATGCTCTGACAATCAAATTCTAGCTGTGTCTCCTCTCCACTTCCTGAGTTTATGAAGTTGTGCCTTTAAAGTAATAATGGGTACAACAATCCTGAGATCCCTTTCTCCTCACCCACTAGAAAACAAGCTTGGGTAGAGAGGAGCTATTAAAAAGAGAGAGGACATGCTGCAGATGAAGAGAATGTGGCAGCCTCCACAACCTTAATTATTTTAGCTGTCTAGCTATCGGGTGTCTACATACTGATTGTGAGTTTAGACTCAGTGTTCCCGATTAAAAAAAGAAATGCAGTATTTTCACTACCCAGATGGAAAAAATCTATTCACATTGCACCTTAATTATAAAGCCTATTATTAAACTTGAAATATGTTACAGCTCCATTTTATTATGTGTATGTCCTTTAGACATTCTTTCAATATGCCGTTAATAACAATGCTTAAATTAAATATTTCACTTATATAGTTCTGTATAGAATATATTTGTTTTCTTTGATATTCTGTCCTGTGGAAGTGTGGTTCCTTGAGGACGACAGCACAATATTACTACAGAGTTCAAGCCGTGGCACTGATGAGCAGTGCCACAAAAGCAGGAGGGGTTGGCATGGTACCCCCTACAGTATTACACTGCTGCTCTACGTTTACTTCCAATCTGGCTGCAAAAAGTGTGACCGTAAGGCATTTCTAGCTATGTTTGACAGTGCATATGTGCCAGACAAGGTAAGCTACTGGGTCCCACAAATGTGGTGCATCATGCCATATCATGAAAGGCAGGTCCTGTCTGACCAACTTGATTTCCTTCTATGATCAGGTGACCCAAAAGCTGTGGATGTTGTCTAGCCAGACTTTAGTAAAACATTTGATACGGTCCCCTGCAGCATTCTGCTGGAGGGGCTGGTGGCTCATGGCTTAGAGGGGATTGGAGAACATGTCTTATGAGAAGAGGCTAAAGGAGCAGGTATTTAGCCTGAAGAAGAGGAGGCTGAGAGGAGACCTAACTGAAAGGAAGCTGTAGTGAGACTTGTGCTAACCTCTTCTCCATAGTGACTAATAACAAGACAAGAGGAAATGGCCACAAGTTGTGCCAGAGGAGGTTCAGATTAGATATTAGGAAAAATTTCTTTACTTCAGTAAAGAGTAGTTAAGCATTGGAACAGGCTGCCCAGGGAAGTGTTGGAGTCACCATCCCTGGAGGTATTCAAAAAATGGGTGAATGAGGTGCTTCAGGACATAGCCTAGTGGTCATGGAGGTGTTTGGTAGAAGATTGGACTTGATCTTGGAGGTCTTTTCCAACCTTAACAATTCTATGATTCTGTGACACACAAGTTAGCACCCTAGAAGGAAACATCAGGGGAAATCCACATGCACTTAATTTTTTGCCATCTGAATCCACACTTAACCAACAACCCAATAGTTTCTCTCTTATAATGGTTCATATGTCTTCGTATTTAAAAAAAATATTTGGCTAGACACATATTTCATTTCAAGGAAGGTCTGATTACTCATTCAATTCCATATCTTTCCATATCTTAAAATTCATTATCGGTAGTTAGGGTGCCCAAACCAAGACATTCCTCATTTGACTTTCTGGCTTTCCCCTGTCTGTCCAGCTAGCACGACTGCTGGGAGCAGCAGCCGAGTAGAGGGGCCACATGGCTGCATCCCCAACTCCAGCTCAGGTGCATTGGCAGCACAGTAGTAAACTTCATTATTCCTCAGTCAGGTGGCTTCACTCCAAGTCAATGAAGTAATTGTGTCAAGGGAGGGTTTGATGGGGTCTGCAGTACATATATTCTTAGGCCTGAGGGCGGAGGTGGTCAGGACCCATGCTCAGGTTTCACCCTTCTTCTCCCTCATGAGTAGCAACAGCTGAGAAAACCTTGTTCTCCTGGAGGATGGTGTCTAACTGCCTAAGTGTGTTACTTGCAAGTATGTTGTACTTCTCACTGCCTCAAGGAAATACCAGATACACATTCCTGAGCTCTCTTTCCTGACCTCTTAATAACCCTCATACCCAGGTGTTTTTTTACATTCTATTTAAATTACCATTTGTGCTTAAAGACAAAAGACAAGCTTAATTTCAAAGTAAATGTTAAATATTAAAAAAATATATATATGTATAAGTAAAATTGAGGAGCAAACTCCCTCCTGACTTGATTTTGCTAAGAACTGGTCTAAATGTTATTACTTCAAATGGGAAATCCTGGGTATATTTTCACAAGGGTGGCAGCAGCCAGAGACCTGTGAGAACCCCCTGAGAAGGACCTGAAGATCCTGACTCACTGGGATCCTTCTAGAAATGTAACTCATTTTTCAGATTCTTCTTATAAACACAGAAATTAATTTTCCTCCTGTTTTCATAGTATAAACTTCTAATTTTAGCCAGAAGGTAAAGTGAAGGTTTAACTGACAAGATTTGTCTTCCTTAGGTGTGGGTAATAGGTTATGTTTGCAAAGACAGTCCTGGTAGATACCATGGAAAGACAGTTTCTTGTTGCATGTCTATGAGCCCTAATGTATCTAGATCCAGGAAATCAATCACAAACTCTCCTCTAAAAGTAGTTTCCATGTGACAGAGCAAAGTGTGTCTCCAAAGTTGTGACCCTTAGCAAGAGAAAATTCTCAGGAGATTGAAGACATGGTTAGAGAAAAGCTCAATTATTTCAGTTATGATTAAGGAAGTATTTTTATTGAATTTTAAATTTTAATTATTGCTTTACTATATAACTATAGTGTGGAGAAATGGGGAAAAAAATAGCAAGCAAGATATTTTGAAAATGAAGCCTCTATTTCACATAGATACTAAAGTAATGGAAATCATGAGCTGATTTGAAGTTGTCAGCATTCATGACCTCAGAAATGTTTATTTTTTGATTGATCAATATGCATTCTAAAATATGCTTGTTTGTCAAACTAACATGCCAAAAGAAACATGTGATGACACAAGCCTTTATAAAGAGAACCCAGCATGTACACCTTTACTTTAACCCCATCATGAGGGGCTTGATATTAGCCCTGGTTTTAACCCTAGTGGGTAAGTAACTTGTCCGCTTTGATGAATTTAAAATAATAGATTCAGGAAAAGGTTTCAGCATTTAAATATAGTTCACTTACAAATATGAATGTTAACATTTTATGCAAAAAAGTATTTTGTGACAATTTTTTTTGTTGTTGTTTAGGAAAAAAATTGGTTTTGGCTATGTGCTGAAGTAGAAGTAAAGTTAATTAGAAAGAATTATGCCATATGTACAAGATGAGATATAGCCTTTCATACTAAAATACATTAATTTTGGGTTTGGTTGGTTTTTTTTTTTTTTTACTTTGTCATTTCATTACTCTTTTTTTTCCTTCTCTTTCAGGGAGCCAGCATCTTAATTACCGTAAGTAATTTTCCTATCAGCTAATATAATTATAATGAGTGAAATTCAAAATAGAATCTGAAAAGTATATCAATGTTTAATATAATTTTACAACAGCTAATTTTGTTCAGGTGCAATACAAAAATGAACAGATTCATCTTTTTTGTTCCATACATTCTCATACAGGTACCTTAATATGTTCTGTATAGTCTCTATAATGTTTTATGGGAATCATTTCTTTGCAGAACCTGATTTCAGTGAAAACAAGGTTTATACATTTAATTATGAAAGCATACTTCTCAGTGGACTTCCAGAGAAAGGACTTGCAAGAGCTGGAGTAAGAATAAAAAGTAAAGTGGAAATTAGTGGTATTGGGCCAAAACTTTGCCTTATTAGGGTAAGAAAACATATTCCGTCTGAAAGGTAAAATTCTCTTCATACTCAACTTCTTTTTTTTAAAGTTTTTTGGGAGTAATTAAGTTTCATCACGTGTTGTGCTTACTCAGGGAGAATGTAACTAATGCTATTGGTTTTTATGCGGTGCTCTAAATTCTATTTGCACTTTGCCAGGTAATTCTCAGCTCAAGCCAACCTTGGGCTTGAAGTATTTCTTCTGCTTTGTGGTCAGGGAGACAATGAAATGTAATTTGAAATGCACAATAATTTATTATAGGATCAATCCAATTGTTCCAGACGGTACAACCTAGGATTATTTAATCAACTGATTTCGTAACCACCGAACGAAAGGCAATAAAACATGCTACAGTAGCTGGATATGATTCAATATTTAGCATAATTAATGTCATCTGGTGGCTTCCTTTTCTGCAGGGTCCCAAATGACATTCTTTGTCATCCTCAGTTGTATATTTTTTACTACATGCTGAGAAATTACTAAGAGTTTTGATTATCTGAAAAAGTTTTGCCTTTAACAGAAGCCTATAGGTGCTTCTAATGAATATATTGAAACTCACCTGTCAATTGCTCTATACAAATTCCACTTAGTCTTCTGTGTATTTGGAAGAAAAAATGATCTTTTTTAAAGCTTTTACTTGGCAAATTGAAAACTGCAGATTAGAAAGACTGGTGACTGTCTGATAAATGCTTGTAAATGCTGTAGCCTTCCAGCCTGAATTAGCCTTCTGTTACTAGGTGTTTTTGTAAGTTCAAATTATAACAGAACTAGATGGGAAATATTTTGGTTTTCCATGACCTTTGCAAATGGATGGCTTTCTTTTTTTTTTTTTAATAAGTCAAGGGAATAAGAGCCACATGTCTGCACTGGTGAGTAAAGAGTTTTCTGGTAGAGAGGAGGCAGGAGCAGTCTTGTCCTCATCCCAAATCCTCACTCATTCATAGAATCATATGATTTGATGATTCCTGCTGCAATCTATGATTTCTGCTGAAACAGCTCTTGGCGTGACAGGGTGAGTGGTTCTTCACCAAAAACTGACTCGTGTTCCCTAAGACCTTCCACCATTTCACCTGCCCTAATGCATTTGCAAAAATGTTTCCATAAAAAAAAAAAAAAAAAAAAAAAAAAAAAAAAAAAAAAAAAAAAAAAAAAAATGAAAAAGAAGAGAAAAAAACCCAACATGGTATTTTTGGGCAAGTTCGAAGCTAAAGGTAACAATACATTTATTCCTGCTCTGGGAAGAGTTTATTTTGCTGCAGTTATATTTAAATTAGACAGTTCGAAGGTATCGTTCAGGGAATTAATCTTTCATCTGTAGCCTACTAGTTCTCATTCAGCCCCAGCAAAAAGCCTTGTTCCCTGGGCAGTTTCCAGCTGGCAGTTTTTGAATTGCAGACCCATGAGTAAGAACTGCCAGCTGTGCTCAAAACCCAGCAGACAGCCTAAGTCATGACTGGGCCCCCAGGGCTGGAAAAACTACCTCGCCCTGACCCTGCAGAGCAGTCCCAAACCTGCCCGCATGCAGTATGCCAGAAGCATGTCCAAGAGGCAGCACAAGGGATTTGCTCTGTAACAGCCTTCTCCGTAAGCTTCAGTTACTGGGGCTGGCAGCGATCTCCACCAACAATAACAAAAATAAATATGAAAGCACGGTCTCCGGCAGTTTGCCGTATGAGGATTTAGTTTGTGTGGCTTTTGGAGAAATTAATCCACGTCCTGCATCACATCACCAGCCTGAGGTGTCAGAGAAAAGTCTCTTTAAATTGTCAAAATATATAAAAGGGAAGTGTCCTCTGAGAAACTAAGCTAAACACGCTGCATTCCCATGGGGTAGAAATTATTCCAGTTATTCAGAGTTCAGCACAACTTTCTACTTGCCTGGACATGCCCCAGGTTGGGGCTGGTGTGTGAAGCGCAGAGTGGGGTTGGGGCCAGTGCCTGAGCCTTCGGCTCCACAGCAGAATGCACAGGAAGGATAATTTTTTTGGTAATCTGCTCTTCACTGCTGAAACTAATTCCGACTACCTGGCTGCCCCAGCAGCAGTGTTGTTATTAGTTTGAGACTGCTGTCTGCGCTCGGTGACCCCAGTGAGGGAGACGGCAGAGTTCACACCAGGAGTTAATGATGCTTTCTGGAACATTAACTTTCTCCTGCAATTTCCTGTAGATCTTCCATGCTACTTTTGGGTAGCAACCTGTTTCATGCAGCTCTTCTCTGGCTCATTTATTCATATGAATCAACCTTTGGCCACATGGATTATCTGTGAAAGAGGGTCCAGTGACTGGGGAAATGTGACAGTCATTTCAAGTACTCTCTTTTAGCTACAGAAATACGTATATCAGTACTAGCTATGTTAACTAACAACTTTTAAGTTTTCCCTTTGAAGAGGCTTTGCCTTCTTTAAAAGTGTCTTTTTAACATGCTTAAAGCTCTGGATGCTTATGTGCGTTGAGGAAGGTTGACTTAAAAAATGAAAGAAGAATTTTATCCCCACTTTATTCTAGATTCATTCAATAGAAGCATCAGAGTACAACGGTGTCTGGCCTACAACCTCATTCTCTCGATCACTCAAACTGACTCAGGTACTAACTGGGCAACTTAGTACTCCCATCAAATTCGAGTATAGCAATGGCCACGTTGGAAACCTTATGGCTCCAAATTCTGTCTCGGATGATTCTCTGAACATCTACAGAGGGGTTCTGAATGTTCTGGAGATAAATATAAAGAAGATGCAGCATTCATACAGCTTACAGGAGGTGAGCTTTTGGTTTTGGCCATTGTGGTCACCTGGTAAATAAATAAACTTTCTCCTAAGGTTCTGCTACTGCATTTTCTGAATTCGTCGTTGACATAAACTTCCCTAATAAGAAACACCTAATTGTGGGAAATCAGAGTTAAGTTGTTATGGTGAAGCTACAGCTATACAGGACAATAGAACAGCAGAATTTTAATCGAGTTTATCAACCTATTTCAGAAAATGCATTTGCAGCATCAGACCCATAGACAATCTGGGTTGCGATTTTAGAGAAAGTAACTTCCTCTGAAAGCTGAAGCCTACAGGACATTTGAATACTTTTGAAAAACAAGCTTGAACATACAGCACAAGATTAAAGCTAAATTAACACTAATTTCACTTTTTTTTTTTTTACCAATCGTGTATACTTTAACCTCTTCTAGCTCCTCTTTTAGGAGGAAAACAGTATATATTCCATGACATTACTGTAATAGCTTTGACAGCTGCAGTTGATGCTCTGTTGGAACTTCTACTGTTTTTCAGGTTTTAATATCTTAGTAGAGGCAAATCATCTGATATTACTATTCACCACAGAAACTGCAATGTGTTTAGTTTTTCTGAAACCACATTTACATTGATTAGACTACATTCAATTCAGAGATCAGCAAAAGCTTTGAAATTATTATACATTAATGTTATTTTTATTGAAAATGCAGACTGGAGTAACTTTAATTTTAAAAAAAATAATCTTTTTTTTGTTTATTTTTATGTGAGTAAAGTCGTTTCTGAGAAGAGAACAACTTGGTTTAATATTGTCATGCTGCTTGTTGCAGATAAGAACCCAGGGGGTGGTGATGCATATTCTGCAGTGCTATTTTCTCAAATCCAGTTTTACATCTTCATTCTTTCTAATTCAATTAGCAGTATGTCCTACTCTTGCTGCCGAGAAGTATATGTGACTTCACCTCCTGGAATCCTTTTCAAGTTTTCCTTGTTTTTATCAGACAGCAACTGATTAATGAGCATTGGCACCCTTGCTGACAATTTCAAGTCACTCTGTAAAGGAAGATAAGCATTAATAGTCCTAAAAATCTGAGTTGCAGAGAGATTTAAAGGACTAACCAGGGAAAGTCTGCATCCCATCTAGCAGGGTGTAGAGCTAGCCATAAACTGCACACAGTTGTAAAGTCCAGCTAGGCAAAAGGCTACTTCATCCCACTGAGCCCAGTGGGTTGGACATGGCCACTTAAAGCCTAGATGTGCCTACCACACCTTGGAGTCTGCAGATGAGCCCCATACCTGTATTTGCAGAGTATAAGTCCTTCAGAAAGCTTGGACAATTCTTATTTCTATTTCTTACTGAAGCCACAGTGTCTTTAGGAATACTGTTAAGCTAAAGATGAAGTGGGTATGTCTTGCCTCCTAACCACCACGTGACCATTTTGCTGTTCTGACATAGCCCAGAGCTGCTCTCTGGAGTGGCTATGCTATCAATAACAATAAAAAAAAAATCACAAAAATAACCCTTCCTCCTAAAATGCAATCAAATATTTTCCTCTCCAAAAAAATCTCATCGACTGAGGAGATTTAAGAGCTGTTATAAATAAATACGCTTGAAATATGATTGAGAAACTGAACTAGAACTGATAACTGAAGAAAACCCACAATCAAACCTCCTCTATCCTCAAATTCTTTTTAATTATTGCTGTTCATATTGTGACAGATCATCTGATATTGCAAGGCCTGTTCCATAGGCATTTATAAGCTGTCAATAAAAGCACATTTTAAGGGAAGAATGTCATCTCCAACCTTAAAATGCTTTGCTGTTGAGATTTTATTCTGACTGATCAAATTATTTTGGCACTCTTTATTAATATTCCTCAAATAGTATTTCATAATCGACAGCTCTAACTGGAAATTGTTACTCACCTCTTCTGAGGCCCCAAATCTTGTCTCAGTGAAACTCTGGAGAATTTTAGTTTTCTCAGTGAAACTCTGTCTTACTGGAAAGCTGTACATGTAAAAAGGAGATAAAAGTAACGATCATCCCCATTTTGCTTCTGGAAAGTACCATGAATAAAAAAGTATTAATTTCTATCTGCAGTTTTAAAAATACAGAATTAAACAGGAAAGTCCAGGTGGGGAACTGTTAGGGATTTGCATAAGAATGAACTTCTCTGATCACGTTCTCATTTTTGCTAGGCTGGAATTGGAGGTATTTGTAACACAACATACGCAATTCAGGAAAACAAGAGAGCAAGCTTAGTCTATGTGACCAAATCCAAGGACCTGAACAGTTGTGAAAAGAAAATTCAGGTGGTCAAGGGTTCAGCATATACTCACCCGTGCCAAACCTGCCAGCAGGTAAAGTAGAGTGATATTATGTATATGTATTTTATATTCTCATATGGACAGCCATTTGGCATCCATGCTATCCCTTGCTTTCTAATATTTAAAATGAGAGAAGAGCCAGATATACTGTATCTAGTTATCAACATTTTCTTTCTGTATGGAAATCAGATCCAGGGAGCAGCAGAGGTCTGTGCTGCAGACTGCTGTGTACTGCAGGTGCACTTTGACTGGCTCCAACTAGCTGGCTTGGAAACCATTAATTACCAGCATGAGTTAATTCACCTACTCTCTTGAGTAAAAATAGTCACAATGTCCAGTTTCTGATACTCAAGATAGGTATTTCAGACTAGAATGCTTAGATATAATTCACTTCAACAAATACTGCTGCACCTTATTGTAATCCTGTCTTTGAAATAAGAAATCATGTGGTTTATACAGTAGCTCTCCTCAGAAAATGTCTCCTCAAGGGAATAAGCAACTACTTATATTTGGGAAAGGGAAAAAACAGCTAACACTTTTTAGAAGTAAAAGTAACAGAGCCAGGCAGTGTGCCTGACCTCTCCCATGGAAGTCTGCACACAGAATTCACAGAAACCACTCATATGGCCAGGGAACAAAACAGTCCTGGAAAATAAGTGGGTTGAAGTGGGTGATGTAATAGCTTCTAGACTTTTTAGAATTTAGAAGTTCAACAAATTTCTATTTTCTTTGTTTCTTTGGTTTTTTTTTATATATTATAAAGAGAAACAAGAATTCCCGGTCAACTGCTACTTACAATTACAAAATTAAATATACACGCAATGAAGCTGTAATTACACAGGCTGATGTTGAGGAAATCCACCAGTTTGCACCCTTCAATGAGATAACAGGAGGAAATGCTATAGTAGAAGCAAGGTACTGTATATATACCTTTAATTCAGAGACTAACTCGCATCTCAGTGATCTGGCCAAACTCCATGACTGAACTAAATCCTTCGCTTCCAGAGCCTATTGTTTGCCAGTGTTTAATTACATAAAATCCCAAACAGTTCATAAAAACAACTTTGAGTGTTAGTTGTAGATCTGAAACATGCACATTGCTATAGAAATTTTGTTAGCTAAACTTGGCAAGGTTTGACTATTTTATTTCTCAGGGATATTTGATTTATGTCATAAAAGTCAAAACAAATGTAATTCCATCTGAAAAATTGTGAACTAATATATTTGCAGTAAAATTCTTTGAAAGACAGTTACTCACTGAAAGAAACTTCCCTAGAAAATAATAATGCAGTAAGAGACCTTGGAGATTAGTTCAATAGGACTTTGGATTCTGATACACTTCCTAAGTGCAGTGAGTTGCTTGCAAATCTCCCATCAAAACTGTTTCTTGATAGACAATTGTGGTTTATTTCAAAAAGATTGGGCACAAGGCATGTAAAATGTATTTACTTTTCCACATCAAATTTTGCATATTTCTTAAACATGCTTGGGGCAAACTGAGAATGAAATTATACCCATGCTTTTTTTTACTGCAAGCCCACAAACTTTCATGGTTTGAAAATCTGCATCAAAACTATGTCTTGGAAAAAAAATTGTACTTTAGGGCTGGACTCTGTAGACAGGACTACCTTACTGAAGAGGGAGGCTTTTTCCATAAAGGTCAATGTAGAGAAGATAGACCTCAATCCGACACTGCAGGTTCTGTAAGAGTCTATTGTTATCATATATAGCTGTGGAAACTATCAGAAAGTTCATGTCACTGATTAATTTTATTAATATGATGAACACATTCAGTTTGTCTAACCAAAAAAAAACCCCAAAAAACCAACCCAAACAAAAACCAACAGTAAAGGTGAAAGTGGCCTTAGTCTCTCATGCAATCAAAGTGAAGATAGGTACAAGTGTAGTGCTTTTATCAAATTATAGGTTGTTGTGACTGAGAATTAGTCTGTTGCCAATAGACTTCTGCTGATTTAAACTCTCCTTTTGTAAACCTGAATAACTGTCTTCCTCAGATATTAATCCCCCAGATTAATTTTAAATGACTTTGCTTTTCCCATTTTCCCTGGATCTTTTGCATTGCCCAGCAGAAAGGGCCACATATAAGATACCTGGGAAGGTTTGGTATGTCCAAGTCTTCAGAAGTTTTTTCAACCATATACTTTCTGTGGTTAAAAAAAAATAAAATCTAACATGAAGAATTTGCAACATTTGGATCTGAGTTTTCAGACCCTTTCAGATTAAGCTTCTTGCAGCATCTTTCAAAGCCAAGAGAGGTTTACTATTGTTTCACCATTTTGATCCTATCTTTAGTATTAATTTGCTCTTCTCTTCGGTGTATAACATTTTCCCACCTATTCCACATCATTTCCAGAATGATGGAGACATAATAGATTCATCATGTTCTGGAAGGGGGGGTTAAATCCACCCAGATGTACCTGACTTTACACTTTGTGACCCAAATGCCAATCATAGTGTATAAAATTTCAAGAGAGAAAAAAAAACTCTGATGATTCTGTAGTGATTTCTATTCAAATTCCACTTTCTTGTCTGCAAAGCAGTTATATGCTATTTTCTGCAGCAGTTCTCTAAAATCCATATGGAAGGAGTGGATAGAAATTACACAGAAGATCATCATAGAGATTCCAAAATAAACACACCGATTTTCTACAGAGATTTTGAAATACTTTGTAGTACAACAATATTGCTTTTGGAATATTTTTGGCTCAGTACAAATGCCTACCTTTGTTATAGTGTCCTAAAAGACCCATTTTAAACATACTTGGTGGGATAGGATGCATTCCTTTAGATGAAAATGTCACAAAGATAGCAAATATTTACAAAGATGGTCTGTCATTGGAATGATTCTTAAGAACAAAGGATGAAGGTTTAATGCTCCTTGAAAAGTTTCCAAAAACTTGAGTACTTTTCCAAAGACTAACCCTGAAATTATCTGTCCCTTTTTGTTTGGGAAATCCAATTTGAATCCTCATGAGAACCTTTTATCTTCTGCAGTCCCCAGGATGTTCAGCTTTCCAGGCAAAAGGGGGAGGGATTTATAATAGTGCAAGTAAAAAGATCGTAGCATTTCTTATTGTATCTGACAATTTTCAATTCTTTTTGAAACTTCCAGGAGGCACAGACACAAAAGAGCTTTTATGAACTTCTTAAAAGGTTTAAATTAAGTGATAATTACTGAAAAAGTTTCCCATCAGTTATTTTTCCATAATTCTTAATTTACTCCTTAAGACGCAGCACAGTTCCTGTAATGTTCTTCAGGCCCCAGCTTCTCTCCTCCCACTTCTTTGAATTCCCAAGCCACATTATTCCCAAAGGAAGGCAAAGGCTAGCTCTGGTCTGAGCCCTGCTGCGCACACCTTCTTGGAGTACAGTTCTGAGCATCATGTCCAGATGTATCTCTGTAAATATCTTTACCTTTCAATAACAAAACCCTTTTGAATCAATTGTAGTTGCATTGAGATGCAGGGAGGAAGAAATAAAGTATTCCTTAGTTTGCACCCTGCGTCTTATGATGTTATGTCCATGTATTTCTCCATTGCAGGCAGAAACTTACTTTGACTGATGTGCAGAAGGAAACGGCAGCTGTCCCACCAAAAGAATACCATAACCGTGGGTCACTTCAGTACCAGTTTGGCAGTGAATTACTTCAGCTTCCTGTCCACCTATTCAGAATAAAAAATGTGGAAAGCCAGGTAAAGTTCAGCCACTGGAGAGACTCTTGGTTGAAGGTTGGAATCTGTGTGTATGGGAAACAATGTGTGTGATCTTCCTGCAGATAGAGGAAAGCCTGCAAGAACTAGTAGAGTCCACGTCTGAACATCTTCCCAGCGATGCACCAGCAAAAGCCCTCAAGCTTATACACCTCTTCCGTGCAGCAAATGAGGAGAATTATGAGTCAGTGTGGAAGCAGTTCTCCAGTCGGCCAGCGTACAGGTACAAGCAATAGAAGTGGTGACTCTTCTGCCAATAAACTCTGTTGGATGGAGACCATATGGAATTACTATGTTAAAATGCAGATCTGGAAAATGGTCCTTGCCTTTCTTGTTACAGGCGGTACATTTTGGACATCATTCCTGCAGTTGCCAGTCACCGTGCGCTCAGGTTCTTGAGGCATAGACTGGAAAAGCAAGAACTGACCAGCTGGGAAGCAGCCCAGACAGTGCTTGTGGCCCTGCACTCAAGCACACCAACTCGGGACGTGATGGAGGAAGCAACAGTAGGATTCTCTGAACACTCTTGAATCTCTTTACTGATTTTAGCATCTGCTGTATTTATTCCTCTGACAAGTTGGAAAAGGCTTTGAAAATATAAAGGTTTTATATTCTCTAGTGAGGTTGAAAGGAATTTATTTTCTGTCTTAAGGGGAGGGGAATGCAAATCATAAGGACAAAATTGAATCCAGAATGAAACAGAAAAGAGAGAGTAAAACACCCCTGCTGCAAACAGTGGTTTCTAGTGTCCCTTTGTCCAAACATACTTTATAGTTACATCAGATTAGATCTGAGTGTCTACAAAGACTAGGAAGTAAGAAATACTTATTTGTTATATCCATGTACTCATCCTGATTGACCTAGCAACATGGGCATAAATCAGAGCAGATCTATCAAAATCAAGGGAATGATGAAACGCTTCCTGTGTTTCAGCTTGCCACCATTAAATGCAGTAATATTCACTGATTAGCTATAAATCCATCAATACAAAAATATCACAAGCCTGGTTTTGCCTAGAATTTGTCAAAAACATATTTTTCCGTGTCATTGCTCTTCTTTAATGGTGGTAATGAACAACTGTTTTCTTCCCAGCTCATCGTGAAAAAACATTGCCCACGCTCGAGTACTGCACTTGGAAAAGTTTGCCACCTCAGCTACGCATCTCTGTGCCACAAACAATGCTCTTCATCAGACTCCTGCTCGGAATGTCTCCAGGTAACCACATTGTTATTTATCATTTAAAATAAAGATTAAGCCTTGAGTTCTTTCTTAGTTATTCAGAAACTTGTATTTCGCTTCACTACAGCGTTTCCTTTGGGGGAAAGAACCCCAGCTGGTTAAACACAGCATTTTTATCCTTAGATTAACACACAAAAGAGCATGAGAGGAAGAAGCATATAATTCAGAACACTTTCTATCTGAGTATCTCAGAGTGTTTTATTGCCAATTATTAATGAAGTCCCATGACAGTGCTCTGAAAGACTTTAATTATAGGTACTTATATATACTTATAAATAAACTGGGTGACACAAAAGCCCGGATTTTTTTCCAAAGTCATGTAGCCCAGCCATTTCTCAGCCAGAAGCAAAGCCCAGTCATCCACATAGACTAAAAGCTTTCAATAATAGTAATTATTGAAATATTGCACTGCTTTTAATCAGTGGGCCTGAAAACAATTTAAATAGGAAGTAAATAGCATTTCCTAGTTCTAGAGATGCATGTCATGGTTTACAGCAGTCGGACACTCAGACAGTGATTGAGAGGGAAAGGGAAATAGAGGTTTTCAGTCTTTGATACTGGTGGGTCCACCATCCTCGGTAAAAGCAGGGTGTTCCCAATACACCATGTGACTGCCACATAGTACACAGGCATGGCCAACATTCCTACATGCATCTCCTGTGTTATGATTGCCACCAATGCTCTGTATCTAATTAAATTTGAGAAGTCCAGTGCCAAGAACAGAAATTCTTTACCAAAACTGACAATTGTATAAGTGTATTCGATGCATTTCAAATTTCCATTCATTTGATTAGTAGTATCAAATGGACTGTTTCTACAGCATCAATGGATCTGAGGTATTTTAAAGCACAGGAACTGTGCTGAAATTCTTTTAGAGAATCTCAGTTTCTGTGTTAGAGCCATTTGTTAGCATTGAATACAGGTATCTATTAGCATTTAGTTCTTTTCTCATTCTCAGCCATCAGAACATTACTTCCACCCTTGCCACGTGAACGTAAGCATGCAATACAGCTGCTCATGAGGAAGGTTTTAAAATGCCCTGATGATCTTGTCGCTAGCTATTAATCCACACTAACTAGTGACAGTCATAGATGAAGTTCAGGGCACCACTACTAGCCATATCTCCAGGAATCTTCTTTAAGGGTCTGAAGAATTTAACTGTGTCTATATTTTTGCACCTGTCCATAACCACGAGATGGAGATATTCAAACAGCATTATTGCAGGGCTCCCAACTCAGTCTGAAGGGCAGTGGGAACCAGCTTCCAGCCATTCTTTTTTCCTCTAAAAAGCTTACTTGATAACTTTAAGGGATAGTGATGAAGAATCTGTTCACTGCAGCTTTCTTGGCTACACTTATTCTATGAATAAAATGTCCTATTCATGAGGACAAAAAGAATTTGAAAGTATTTTAAATAAGAGAATTGAACAAACTGAAATTATCAAAGTCAAACCTCAGAATAGGCTGAAGGATGGGATATAGATAAGAGCTGGAATTGAACTCAACAGATTTGTTTTCTTTTTTCAGCTACTTCATGGCTTTGCAGGAGAGGCATTGAGCAAGTCTAACATAGAAGAAATGTCCCTGGCTTTGAAAGCCCTTGGGAATGTAGGACATCCAGCCAGCATCAAGCACATCAAGAAATTTTTGCCAGGATATGCAACTGGTGCCTCTGATTTGCCACTCAAGGTCCATGCGACTGCTGTGATGGCCCTGAAAAACATAGGCATGAAAGACCCAAAAATGGTAAAGAAACAAAGCTGCTTCCTTTGTGCTTCTGTTAACACAACACAAGGCTGCTAATCGATAATAGATGATGAGGGGAAGGCAGGCCTTTTTTTTTTCAAATAGAGCCATAATACGTTTGGGGTTTTTTTTTGAATACTTAAGCATTCCTTAGTTGGTGTGTCTTATTCCTTTTGACATTAACCTCCACTATTTCAGATGGCAACAAAAATCCCATTAAAAGGATACATTCTTTACTCTGCTGCTGAAGACAAATTGGTATTTCCACGGCAAATGCTTTTTTTTTTTCCCAAGGACATTAGACAGAAAGCTAAATTAATGACCAAAATGTGTTTAGTGCTACTTCAGCTTTGGTATGTGAGAGTTCCAGAAAACAACGTTTTCAGAGAACTGACATTTAATACTGAGTATCACATCTAATCATAATTCAAGACCAGATCTTATTGTAAATAGATACTAGAGGTTTGCATCCTAATTACAAATTTGCAGACATTGTGTGGGTTTAAGTCATAAGCAGAACATTTACTAAATGTGACTTTTGTCCCTGACCAAGGTAATGATTAGACAGTACATACAATGGTTACACAGGCGTACACTCATCCACCACAAACATCACTTTGCAATCATTTTTACCTTAAAGAAATCTGCTTCTAAAAGGAAACCTTGCATTTTCAAGATTTCTCTTCCCTGATATTGAGATTTTTTAAATTTTATATAAGTCTATTCTTAGCATAAAAAGTAAAATAAAAGCTTTCATTAAGTATTCTCCTGCTAATCTGTATCAGTTTTTCCATTATATTAATTTTTTGCATATGATTCCCAGCTCGAGTGCACATACTGATCTGCAGACAATAGTGTGCCAAGGTATGCTTTTAAGCAAAAGAATAAAGAAACAATTTACTAGAGTACAGGAGCTAGATGGAGAAAAGTGGAGGAGGAGGAGAGAATAACAAAGGTAGGAGTTAGGGTCTTTGCTGGGGAACAAAAAAAGAACCAATTTGTTGTTTGAAAATAATGCAGTGTCTCTGCCCTTTGGCTTGGCTGTCCATGGGTGACCCAGACCACTGTTTAATTCCATTTTCTATGCCTTTTCTTTGGAGAAAATAGATCTGGAGCAAGTTAATGACTGTGACTGGATTTTTCATTGTTCAAAACCTGGTTTAATGCCTGGTTTGCAACTAGCCACACACCCATATTTGCATTAAACGGACTTAATACATGGCCTGTCTTTTTTTTTATCATTTAGTTTGAGAAAGTAGTTGTAATTAGGAAGAGGCTTCTGCATCCTGGCCACCAATTTTGCCATGATAATCAACATGTAGTAAAACTGATTAGGATGTTTCCAAAGTCTGTTGACGCTCTCTGGATGGGATTTTTTGATTCAAGAGCGTGGCTGTACGCTGTCCTGGGCAGGGCATGGCAGGGCAGAGGGGCTGCAGAACAGGCTGCGTTACTCTGTCCACCTCCATTCTGAAGTTGAGATCCAAGGCTTCAGCGCAGCTCATGGCAGCTGTGAAGGTCCCAGTACAAAATTAGTGTTGATACTAGATATTGCTGAGGTCTGGACACAGGTAAGTACCATGGAAATAATATTTGTTACATAAACATTTAGTTTTAAGCTGCTAACATGACATAGAAATTTCTGGTAGTAAGCTGGGTTTTATTAATTTCATTCTTATTGCATTATTTAACAGAAAGGGCTTCAGGAGATCAAATGATTAGAAATAAGGCATACCTCTGTGGGTAGGGGTAAGTGATCACTGAAACCGCTTCTCAGGCACGTAAAGGATCTATGAAATCTCTTTTAGCTCAAGTGGTTGTGCCCCAGATATATTTTTGATGTGTCTCAAAAAGAGATAATAGACTTGATGTAGAAGTTATCCAGTGAGGTTCCTTGGCTTTAGTGTGTAGGATGTCAGACTATATTCCCATAGTGCCTCTTCCAGCTCTCATACTATGTGAAACCAGGAACACTGTTGCCATAAGAATGAAATAATGCAAAATTTACTGTACTAGTGATGAAGAGATTGTTCACCAGTGATGAATGGTTATGAGAAAAATGTTATAACATACTGAATGTATCTCTTATTTTCAGGTCCAGGCTGTTACCCTTGAGATTTTCCTAAATCACAAAATTCATCCTCGGGTCCGAATGTTAGCTGCAGTGGTTTTGCTTGAAACCAAGCCAGGTCTTCCAATACTGATGACATTAGCTGATGCTGTGCTGAAGGAACCTAGCATGCAAGTGGCAAGTTTCATCTACTCTCAGCTGAGGGCCATGGGTAGAAGCACAGCTCCAGATCTTCAAGTGATGTAAGGAAAATCTGGTTCCCTTCCCTAGGTGGAAAACTTGTTGCAAACTAATTGAGGTGTTTCATGTGCTTACCAAATTTTTTTCAGGGCTTCTGCCTGCAGAATGGCTATCAGAGTATTAAGTCCCAAATTTGACAGATCTGGATATCAGTTCAGTAAGGTTTTCCGCTTCAGTGTGTTTAAAGGTAAGATTCAGAAGATTTTGTAGAGAAATGCATACAGGTTCATGTGTGAAAAAACATTGCATGTACAGTATGAGAACCCAATTCTCCTAGCCAGCTGGTTAGCTGCATGTTGTTCTTTCGTAATATCTTATTTCAGTAGAAAACCAAAACCAACAAACAAACAGCAACAAAAAAAAATCCAAATCTCAGGCTCTGCTTTTGGACAGTGTTTAGGCTCCTGTCTGGTTTGCATTGTATACTGCCAGCATGAAATTACCAAAGGGCCTGTGGGGCTCTAACCCTCCATTTTCATTAGCTGGTGAGGCACATGCTCCTCTATCAAATGCCATAGTCTCAGAGGTGCTTAACAATTTCATACCATTGTTCAGCACCAAACAAACAGAAGGGACCTAAATTACAGCCAAAGTGGATTAATTTCTAAGAGTGCTGAGCACCTAAAACTCTTGCTGAATTCAAATGTGATGCTAAATACTTTTCACCCCAGCAGTAGTGCCCAGTGAAACAGCAAGCCCTGAAAACACATGTGACAACTCACTGCAACCATGAGCAGCTAACTCAGGCTTATTGTCCAAAGATTTTTCTTGCACCTTCTTACCAGGATTATTCACTGGAATGAGCAGATCCATGTGTGGGATCTGGAGTCTGGCCAGTTCCATCATTGGCAGTTATACATACAAACGTAGTCAGAGTGGGAAGGACCAGATTAGAAGATGGCTCTTGCTGGATTGAATTGTAGCTATTTCTATTTTCCATGTATGTTATTTTTCTCAGTAAAGATACTTTAAGTGAATCCCCTATGTAAATGACCATGACAGCCTCGGTAATGTGGTCTATATAGCTGGCAGACTGGGAAGGTTATATCTAGTCTACTCACCCATGCTGTTTATCTGAGAGAACTTAGATGTTTTTAGCATTTTTCTTGTTTCCTGGTAGATGTAAAGATTCTCTTCAAATTGATAAATAGAAAAAGAGACTCTGAAACATCTGAAATCCACAGTGCTAAGTTTACAAGTACTTTTGTCTTCTTTTTGGAAGGGGGATGCATGTGGTTTGAAAGAACTTTTGTAGATCTTATTGTTGCCCTGCCTCTGTTTCATAAGTTTTACAGGACCATTTAATCTGCTCTGTAATAAAAATAAATATAATACAGACCACAACAAACACAGTAATATGTGATACACATGCTTACTGCCTTAGAGATGGAGAGTGCTCAAAGAAATACAGTCTCTCCTAATGCACTGTGTGAACTTTTGTGCCACTTAAACTGCATTCAGGGAGAGATACATTTTTCCAGTAACACACAGATATACGTTTCTAGTTTTAGGTAATCATTTTCTCTTCTTGTTTTTGCTTTTAAAATGAAGCTGTCTGAATTTTCACACAGTTGGAAGGGTGCAGTACACACGAGGGTAGCTGGCAGAGGGCTCTGTGAAATGAATTACTTTGTTCTGGCTGTAGCCTGGAAATGCAGCACATCAGTGAATTGCTTGACTTCTTGGTGAAGACCAGTGCCTGAAATTTGGTTACTACGCATATGTGACATTTAAATCCCACATCCTGAAGAATAAGAAACAAGATCCTTTTCTTACACATGCTAATCTTAGACTTGGATAATACAGATCTATGAAGTCAAACCTCTATTACACTGGTGTGGGAGGAGGATCCATCCTCAGTTTTCTGATTTGATTTGTCATCAGTAGCCACGGGTGAACTGTGTTTTCAGTGAGTCCAGTCTGGGGGAGTTACCATAGTGACAGCTGTAATGTAGTAACTATTTTTTCACTAATAACAAAAATGTGCCCTCAGCATCACAGATCTTTGTAGTTCTAGATGCTGATTTTTTAATGACAGGCAATAATGTCAGCTGACTCCATCTTTAATCTGGAATCTGTCACACATGACCACAACAAATAGTGCTTCATGCTCTACATGCTGTTATTGGAATCAAAGGGGTGAACTGGGTTTTGCTCAGTGTGAGGACTGACAGAAACTGACTCTCAATATGCATAGATTCTTAAAATTAAATAGGTGCACTAATGTTCATAGGTACCAAAGACTGCTTTCTTTGATCACTAGTTTGACTTTGCCTCTTCCCTGGGGCAAGACATTTAGTCAGGCATATGCAGGTGCCATCATACTCACAGTGAAGTGGCTACAGTGCATCATCTGGCAGTGTCAGTAGGATTTTCCATGGGAAAATATTCTCCTAGAGCATTAGCACTATGTAATATCTGAGGTATGGGCAATATCCCTGTTTTCTTCAAGTCAATCAATTCTGTACAAACATTTATTCATTTATGAGCAACACTTTTTATTAAGTATTGGTAAGTATCGTGAGGTTTTTTAACTAACAGTTTTTGTGGGCTAGAACACACACACCCGCATATACACACACAAAAAAAAGCCTTAACAAATTCACTGAAAGTACCATGCTTCATTCTAGCATCAAGTCCATGTAACACATAAGGCTATTCTGGCTAAGCACACTCGTAAAAAAACTAGTCTGCGCATTTCCAAGCCTCAAGTCATCTCATTAGTAGTGTCACAGTGTGTCAGCACTTTGCTTTTTATTTTCTATAGGATCAGCATTACAATGTGAGCTTTTGTCATGTCTCCTTGCTATCTGCTGAAGGTTCTCCAATGATTCCTTTGCCATCAATGGGGTGTCAGAAATACCTGTATTTTGATTGTAGGAGTTGTCACTGAGCCACATACATTGTAGGTCCACAGTGCTTATAGCACTCTCAGTAACACAGGAGCTTCATCCAGAAAAACAGTGAAGTTAATGTAGTGAAATTCCAGTTCATACAGACTTAGTCTAAGTGGATTGCTTTTCCAACAGACTATTTCTCAAATACAAGAACAGTTGAAATCTGTCTTGAGAAATTAGAAATCAAAATAAGTCACAGTAATCTGATATGAAACAGCTTAGCATGAGGAATTAATGAGAGGAAAAGATCATTCAGATCCCTGTCTGCAAGCACAGATTAAGGAGAAAATGGGGAATTGTTGACTCACAAGTGAGATGTTATCTGATACACAGAGGGTGGAACCAGACAAGTAATATGGGCATGAGTATTCATCATTCCCCACATTTTTGAACCAATATTCTCTTTAACTTTTGGCTAAAGATTTTCTCAGAATGTAGACAGTTCTCTTATAGAAGGAAGTCAAAGACTCACTCCCTCTCATGATGTTCAAAAGTGTATTTCGTACAATTAATCAATAATTTGTGTACAGGAACTGAAATGATTGGTCTGGATCTTCCAGAGCTCTGCAATTAGCTAGGCTGTACTGTATTTCCAAAGCTGATTTCTGGTGATACTGGGCTTTAATCAGTATATGGTGCCTATGTTTAACATGAGGATAGAAAAAATTTAGCACACAGACTCCTAAAATACTTCCCCATCATCCAGCTAGTGCCAGAAGATAAGAGAGAGGAGGGCTGGAAGAAAGGAAGCACAACAGAGATTCCCACATATCATGTCAGCCTTGTTCCTCTTGAAACCTAAGGAAACTTAGAAAAGCCTTGGGGTTACTTTAACTCAGAAAACAGGACTGCATAGCCCTATGACAAGATCAGAAAGAATACATGACAGTGCTCTGCACTGATTAGTTGTATCTAAGAACATTATAGCTGATAAATCTGAAATAGAGAAAATAAATAGACACAAATTCTGTTTGCTCAAAGTTCATTCAAAAGTTAACAATTACTTAACAACTAGTGCATTTCATGTAAGGAGTTACAGCATTTGGAACGAGATGTATTAAATTGCCTCCAATTAATCTGAGAGACAAATCTACACCTCACCATCTGTGCTTATAGGACATCGATATCACTTTCCCTAACCTATCAGCAAAGGGTGGCAAACCTCTTTTCATTTCTGATCCTCTTTGTCAAGTTGCCCTAAATGATGTCTCGTAAAAGCATTTCATAACCTGATGTTACAGACTCTGGATGTAAATACTTTAGCAGAAGCAATTGTAAAAATAGCATAACCACCATACAATGATCTGGAGGCTTGTAATTTTGTCCATTAATAGTTAAAAAGTGTAAAATATTCTTTTTATGACTGCTTTACAACATCAGTTTTATAGCTGGGCTTTCTGGCCTTTCTCATGCTGTATCTGTTGAAATATGCAATTAGTAAATGGGTACAATCTGCACACTGTGGCTTTCAAAACTAACCATGCTGTGCTTTGCTGCCTGTTTCTCTTCAGAGTTCCTTATGAGTGGACTGGCAGCTAAATATTTGGTACTGAATAATGCGGGCAGCTTAATTCCAACGATGGCAATGTCCCAGCTGCGGACACATTTCCTTGGAAGAGTGGCTGATCCCTGGGAGGTAACTGGATCTATCCATAGTTTGCCCTCTCATCCCTTCTTACAACCATCATGCAATTGGCATTTATGCTTCACTTCTTCCCACAGGTGGGAGTAACGGTTGAAGGACTGCAGGAGGTGTTTGCTAAAAGTTACTTTCCTGACAGGGACTGGGAGGCTGACTATGACTTCAAGGAAATCCTGAAAAAGGTAAATTCTCAGGGAAAAGAAAATCTATAAGGTATTGCTTCCCCAAAAATTATGAATAATCAGACTTTCTTCCTCTTCTCATGCAGCTCTCTGACTGGAAGGCATTCTCCAGTGACAAACCTTTTGCATCAGGCTACTTTAAGATGTTTGGCCAAGAATTGTTCTTTGGTGAACTTGATAAAAGTGCCATCCAAAATGCATTGCAGGTATCATTTCAAAAACATCACCACCCGAGAATCAAGAGCTTTAAATTACTTCCAATTCTTTCACACCTTACTTTTTTTTACAACAAAAATAAAACAACTTTTTTTATTCAAGAGGGGTTTTTGTCTTTAGTATTAATCAAGGCAAACAAGATCAAGCTTTGATCAGGATTAGCTGTAATCATTGCTGTCAGACTTTCCCCTGAGGCATAGTTAATGACACGAACCACGATATTTAAGTTCTGCTTATTTAGACAAGTTGAACTCTGTAATTGCAGGCGTGGTATGGACCTGATGAAAAAATCCCCTCGATAAGGAGAATAATCAGTAGCCTTCAAAGTGGTGTAGGGAAGCAGTGGACTAAGGCTCTGTTGTCCTCTGAGATCCGTCGTATCGTGCCCACCTGCACTGGGTTCCCAGCAGAGACCAGCTTCTATTACTATTCTGTCACAAAAGTGGCAGGAAATGGTAATGTATTTCAAGACTTGAGCAATGCAAACATACTTATTAGGATTGGAAGGGGGATGGATTTTTAATGCTCTTCTGTTTTCTTTGTAATAGTTCAAGCACAGATTATACCTTCTCCAAAGTCTGATTTCAGATTGACTGAGTTACTAAATGCCAACATTAGGCTGCGATCCAAAGTGAGTCTGAGGTAAATATTGAGTACAAAATAAAAGAGTAATATTTCCAAGTGACAAAGGCCATGAAAATTCAACAACTGTTTGCTGTCTGAATGTAATTTTTCCCTCATTCTACCTTTTCAGCACGGCTAAAGAGATGACTTTTGTAATGGGGATCAATACACACTTGATCCAGGCAGGGCTGGAAGCACACACCAAACTGGATGCTCATATACCTGTGAATGTCGTTGCCACTGCCCATATGAAGGAGAAAAATATCAAAATTGAAATTCCACCATGTAAAGATGAGACTAACATAATTACTGTAAGGTAAGGCATAGCACTTATTATCTTTCTAAGTAGCAATGCAAAGTCTTTGCAAATAAACCAGAACATTTCCTCAGGGATCTTGTCTTTGACTGACAGCTTGGGTAATACGCAATGATTGGTGTAGTTTATTTATTTTAAATGAAGTGACATGTAAAAAAGCTTTTCTTGAAAATATGCATTTCTTACTGTGGACTTCACCTGAAAATCCTTATTAGAACCGTTTAACAGTTATTGAGACCCACAAGCTGTTTGCAATGTAAATGGCATAAAATTTCTATCCCAATACATATATTTGAACTGGAGACACTAGGTAAGATATAAGCCAGTTGAATATTGTCTGTTATAACAGATAACCTGTATATATAACTGTATTTGACGCCTTGAAGTGTAGCGGATTTGGTGTTTCTTGTGTTTTTACACAGTGCATGCAACTACAATACACTCTGGAAAACCGTTGTAGCCAGATGTCAAACAAATGAAAACAGATGGAAATACAAGCACAAAGAGGAGGAAACAGGAAGAGTATGTCCAAGGAATCAAAGCAGTAGACAAAAGCTTAGAAAGCCTTCACACACACATGAAAAAATACTGAGACAGACAAGCCTAATAGTCATCACAAAGGCATCAGTCACAACAGAAATCAGCTATTATACAATCCATGGAAATGTTAACAAGTTTATTCTCTAGCAATACAGCCGTAGCAAAAATGCTCAGTTGCTTGATCCAGCCGCAATTAGCATTCATGGCTGCTGGCCAAGAGAAGCTCTGCAGGTCTCCTCAGTTTAGTCACCAGTTCAGCTAATCATTATTCTCCCTTGCCCTTCAATGGTCACAGATCATCCTAGTAGACATTTGACATCATATCCTCTTCCCGAAGATAATTCCTCCACTCCATGAAATGCAATTGTTATCAGGCTCTCCACACAGAGGAGAGAAGGTTTTGGCAGTTCGTTGAACAAAACTTAGCTGACTGTAAGCTGCTGGGGCACACTGCCCAAAAGTTTTGTTCAGTTTCTTGTGAAGACCAGAACAGTCTGTTCCCAAGGTCATGAGGGACTGCAGGCACCTGCTCTCACTAGCTCTTGCTGTTGGAGAGGGTGAGGCAGATATTAATAAACTCAGAAGGATGCTGAACTGAAGTGCAGGTATTGGACACTGATACAGAGTTCAGAACTTTAAGCAGAGCTAAAAATGCTAGCAGAAGGAGGATCCTCCCTGCAAAGCAAAAAAAAAAATATTTTCCCCCTTTGGCTTAAGAGGAAATCAAATCAGACACAAAAACGGTTAAATGTATTGCCAGAAACCTAAAACAAGTCAGTATCGGAGACAAGGGATTACAGCAGAGAAGTCCATGAGTTCCAGCCCAAGCCCTGCTCTAGACCTTGCAGCATTACCATTTATAAAGTGAAGTAGTCACCTGGAAAGAGCTCTGTAAGGTGAAGTATATGAGGAAGCTAATGCTCACTAGCTAACTTTTAGCATCATCAGTTTTTCTCCAAAAAGCATTCCTGTTCACTGTTACAAAACAAATGGTCAGTGGAAACCACACAGAGCAGTGAAACAGCAATGAGTACAAGTGAAGGCAAAGCAATAACGAGAGAATGTAACGTTGAACCATATTATTGAGGAGGTCAAAGACCAAACAAAGTAATATCTTAAAGGTGTGAAGAGAAACAAGCAGGCATGATAGAGAGAGAAAGGATATATTTTTATATATCCTGCAGAGAATGAGTCAAAAATTTTTGTTTAATATAGAACCTCCAAAGAATAAAGAACTTATAGAATTCAATATTTCAGAGATATACTGACACCTTCCTTTGTTAGCATTAAATTACCTATTTAAAGAAATCATTCTAGAAAGCTATTGCTCTTTCATTTGTTTTTGAGGTGTGTTCAAACTATTTTAGCATTAGGCCCTTTATCTTGATGGTCAGTGGGTTACCTGACATGGTACCACGTCAGTAAAGCTCGTCAGGATATGATATTCTTTTCCTGTTCATCTCTCACATCCAGTTGAAGGAAGCAAACAGTCTTCAAGACTGTTAAGTTCATTAAGTTCTGTTATATTATACATACCATACAGGTTGCAACCTGTCACAGCTGTGGGATTTATATAAATTTTCAGGAGCAGAAGAGAAACTCAGGTGAGCAATGGCAGACTGTAAAGGAAATAGAGAAAAAAAAAAATTGGGGTGATAGAGAAATTGCAGTCCCAAGACAAATCAGCACATTATAGACTTCATTTTATAGAAAAAAAATCAGAGCAAAATAATTAATCAAACCACAGCGAGAGTGTGTAACATGTGTTTCAATTCAATCCTATCAAAGTTAAATTTAATTGAAAGTAATAGTTATTTTTAAGGCTCTTTTACCATAATTATTTAGTACACTACAGATGGCTACTTAAACATACTTCTAAGCAAACTTTACAGGAAGAAGGGCAAACCAAGCAAATTTCAAGGAAAATTAAAGCCCTGCAATTAAAGTATAAATACAGAGTGCTGCCAGAGAATGCACTTTGCAAATATATCACATATTCATAATGATAGACTACTGAAGTATACATGTAATCTTGAGTAAAGCTTGTATCATAGGGCTTTTCTGCTTGTTTTGACTGTAGGATAAGTAGAAATTGCTTCACATGGCCATTGTATAAGTAAGACTAACCACAACACCTTAACAAGAGGAAGGACTTCTTTACTGCAAGGGTTACAGGGTGCTGGAATAGGATCCCCAGAGAAGTTAAGAAGTCGTCTTCTCTGGAGACTTTCAAGACCTGTCTGAATGCATTTGTGAATGATCTGCCCTAGTTTTGTCCTACTTTGTCAGGGAGAATGGACTTGGTGATGTTGGAGGTCCCTTCCAGCCCCTAACATTCTGTGATTCTGTGATATAGTTGGAGGATTGTCTTTTGCTTCTCATTTATTTAGATACAATGACATGTTGTGCTTTAAAACCTGGGGAAAATAGCTTTCTGTTGATTTTTTTTGTTTATTTGTTTTAAGCAACAGAGCTCTTCTGTCCCCATGTTAAGGATGTACGTAAGGCCACATTCACTGAAATATCAGCCCAATGCAGCTGAATTACTTGTCCCTTCCCCCTGCGGTGAATTTGGCTTATACTATAGCACAGCTTCTTCTCTCATCCAAAAAATACACTAATACATATTGGAAAATCTCCTTTTTATTTTTTTCTCCCTTATGTGGGATCAGAGAGAACAGATTCTTTCATACCATAGCTTTAGGCCTTCTTTGTGACTGTTTTTCTTGTTAAAGCACCAGAGCTGGCTCTTGCAGACTATTTTTACTGTGCTGTGTGATTCTGCAGACATTGACATGTGTCACCTGTGATGCAGCTACACTTGTCGGCTCTCTGTGCTCAACAGGGAGGAATCGATCCTCCACTTTCATTAGGTGGCAGGAGTAGACTATTGGCATAAAAAAAAATACTAAAAAAAAAAAGAATTTAAAAAAAAAAAATTTGGAAAAGAAACCCCAGGGCTTTCTGCTTGGAGACCCAGCCTGCAGTTCAGTGGTCATTTGAATTATTGAATGGGATTAATATAAAAGCCATTTCCCTTTTTGTCCCTTTACCCAGATGAGCCATCTGAAATGCAAGTTGATTTGTATTTTCTTTTATCCCCTCAGCTTGTTAGGGAGAATATTTTACTTCAGATTCCATTCTTCAAGGTTCTCCTATCACCCAGCATGGGGTGTTGCTGTCATGTCCTTATCTCAAAAAGAGAGAGAGATGGAAAAGAAAAACAAAGCCCACAGGTGACACATGTTTTATTGAGGTGTTTCACATGAAGAGCAATTGTGTGCTTTACAGTGCACGCAGCACGGTAGGAGCCTTCAAGAGGAAGAGAGGGCTATCAAATGAATATGAATTCATCTTTCAAACAGGTTAGATTGGAATTGCTCAGTCTAGTACAGTGTGGACTATATTAAAATAGAGACCAGTTTGCAGACCATCTTTCCATTCACTTTCACAAAGACCACCTCCATTCTCAGACCACAAAAGCTCTGGGGCAAGCAGATCAGCTTCATACTTAAGAAACAGCAAGTAGGGAATGCTGAGCTAGATGTTAGCTCTGATAAATAGTTAATATGATAGAGTTAGCACAATATTAAAAGCTGAGGGAAATAATGTTTTCATCTCTCAAAAGTGTTCAGTGCTCAGGATGTTTCTTTCTCTGACCCCAAACAAAATGCCTAATTATTGCAACACTGTTAACAACTTCCATGAATAATGTGGGCTATGGAGCCATGGGGGTCAGGATGTTTAGCTATGAGAGTGTCAGTCTCATGTTGCACCTTATATCACTCATCCTGGATCCTGACTAATACTCTTAAGAGTCCACAACTTTGGAATCAATGTACTGAACACATTTATGTAAATAGGCTCTTAACCTTCTACACATCTCTCTGTGATGTCTTGCTGGGCCATAGTCAAGGTATGAGTACTAGTGAATTTAGACCAAGCTGGAGACACTTTGATGATTTCAGGTTCCTTTCTTTAATTATGCTTTAACAAAAGTTGCACAGGAAAGAGCATTCAGTTTCCAGGTTGTTTTCTGAAGTTATGGCAATATTTTCCCCAAATATAATGTCAAAGGAAATGACAACTAAGTTTAGCAGTGAACACACAGAAGATGAGTTAAAAAAATTTAAAAGTCCAGAATGTCAAAAAAAGGAGACAAAAAAATTTTATCATGTAATCCACAGGCAGGTTTCTAACTCAATGGGCTGTTTTTCAAGGTGTTAGGCATACGGAGATCCCAGAAACTGCAGTACTTTTGACCTGTACATTTGATTCTGAAAGCCTAACTGAGCTCTCTGCCCCCAAGATAGGTCCATGTCTTTATTCACTCTTAGCAGTCCTTGAAAATACAACTGACAGGGAAGATGCTGTATCCGTAAAGTAATTTGTAAGGTATGGTATCTGCTGCTGAGTACATGCTACAAGGCATTATTCAGGTCTTTTCCTCAGCAGTGCTTTATAGACACAGATTTCCTCTGATGTTTATTCTGCAGGTCTAAGACATTTGCTGTTACAAGAAATATTGGGGACTTGGCTGCTAATAAGATGACTCCAGTCCTTCTACCTGAAGCAGTGCCTGACATAATGAAGATGTCTTTTGAATCAAATTCTGCGTCAGGCGAGGCTGATAATATCAAGGTAAATGACGTAGTGTCTGACTATTCTTTTGGGGGCTTTTATTCATGGGGAGACTATTTTTTTTCTCCATAGGAAAATGTATAATTAATCTCTGACCAATGCTGCTTCACTCAAAATAAGTCAAGTTCAATCTAATAACAAAAAATAGCCCTATAGTAACATTATTTTAAACTCTAGAGTGTAATATATCAGGCTTGCAACACTTTTTCACATGCAAAAGCACTTTCTTTGGTAATTAATTTTACACTGCCATCTACAGGATAGGCCCACAAGCTTTAATATACTTGGCAACCATTATGCAAGCATTACATTCCTGGGCCGGACACAAATGTTCTTCTAGACACTCCATTGCTCGACTTGTAGACCAAATGTAATGCTTAGAAGCATCCTGATTGAAGGATGGATTGCAGTTTGTGTGTCAATTCAAATGATTTCCTGAGCTACAGGTTTCCATCAAAGCCAGTACAGGCTTTCTACAATGGGCAGCTTTGTGAAGGCATCACTGTGGCAATCCATTCAGAGAAAGACTGACAGAGATGAGGAATACACTGTCCTGTTCTGGTTTCACTGTTCACCTGCAACTCTGAAGGGTTTTCAGGGAAAATGAGAGACAGACAGAGGATGAGTACAGCAATTCCCTATGGAGAAGTCAATAGGCAAATGTATTGTCATTGAGAGCGGTTTCCAACATTTCAGCACAAGCAAAGTTCTTCTGATTTATGCCTCTGTGTTGCCCTTCCTGAAAACTCAGCACTCCACAGTTGTCCTATAATGAACAGCAACTGCATAATGGCATCAACTGGAGCATTTCCCAGCATCATTAGAATTTCCTTTGGAAACAGAAATTTTATCATTAAAACTCCACTTTTTCAGTGGTTTTCATCCAAGTTTGGAATCTTGTAAGATGTGATAAACTGAGTAAAAAAATAATTGGGAACCTGTATTACATGTGAAATGAAAGCTTATGATTAAGTGTCTTTAGTTATATTCATTGTTGCTTCAGGAAATCATGGGTTTCGTTTCATGGATTTGATTCTACTTTTAACTGATCTTATTTTGTTCTTCTGCAGATCTTGCTTAGCATAAGTAAATAGTTTTGAGTGGAAATTTCCAAAATCTGATACACTTTGACCATCTAGTTGATGTTCAGATCAGACCTCAACTGAGACAGAATTTCCATGGATGTATATGAAGGTTCTGTTGTTTGCCCCAATCAAAAATCAAAGGAAAGAAGTCCAGTCAGTCTAGAGCACACTCAGATTTATTAGGAACCTGTTAACACTGTCTAATAATCCAGGAAAATAAAAAATACACCCAAATATTTAGAATTAATATGTGATATAATTTTCCATTTTTATAGCCTGAAGCTCTTTTTGCACTAAACATTCTCATCAAACCATTCAGTTTATAATTTTGTCCAGTTGAAAACCACATTGTCCTATGTCACAGTGTTGCTATCTCAAATAAACCGGTTAATTCTTCCTGCAGAATGCATGTGACTATTACCAAAAGTGTACTCATATCTTGTATTTCTGACTGTTCAGTTTAACTTGATGTGTATTATCTAATAGGACAGACAGTCTACAGAAGATGCTTCATCAGGGAACTCCTTTTCCTTTGGACATTATTCTTCCCCAAAAGAGCCATTTGTTCAGTCCACATGCTCCAATGCAAGCACATTTGGGGTTCAAGTGTGTGTTGAGAGGAAAAGCGTACATGCAGCATTTATCAAAAATGTACCTCTTTATTACCTTGTTGGAGAGCACACCCTTAGAATGAGCTTCAAGCCAGGTAAATATGACTGTACACAGAAAAGAAAGTAGTGGGTGGGTGGGTAGAGGAGTGCCTATATCCACATATAAATATTTGCATATGCACGTATATGTTTTTTGCATCTTAAGTACCACTAAAACCATTAGACCTACCAGCCCTGTCAGTACTGGCAACAGGCTACATTTGTGATAGGAATCCATTTCTCCCACACTCATCTGAGCAGTGGTTTCCTAGCTCTCCCAGCAATGCCACCGGGTATGGGAAGCATCAAGCAGAGCTGGTCCGTGTCAGCAAAGTGTGTCTGATGCATCCTGAATCATTGGATTTGGGATGCAAACACAGAGCAATTGTCTGTGGGCAACAGAGCTGATGCAGTGTTCTGTAGCTGCACTCCAAAAACCCACCCTCTTAAAGGGAATTATGGATTAACTCCACCAGGATCTGGTCTTTAATGTTTTAGAGTCATAGAATCACAGAATCATTAAGGCCTTCAAGATCATCAAGTCCAACCGTCTACTGAACATTATCAGGACCTCTAAACCATGTCCTGAAGTGACACATCTAGATGTTTTTTGAACACCTCCAGGGATGGTGATTATACCCCCTCCCAGGGCAGCCTGTTCCAAGGCCTCACCTCTCTCAGTAAAGAAATTTATCCTAATATCCAACCTAAACATCCCCTGGCACAACTTCATCCATTTCCTCTTATCCTATCACTAGCCTTAATTCATAACTGGAATAAGTAAAAGCACAGCAGGCCACTGAATCTAGGTCTCCTAAGTATTAAACTAAAGGCCTAACCACTGGGTTATTCTTTACAATCAAAGAGTTGAGCTACAGTTCCTCTCTGATGCCTAATTCACTATCCCATAGTGTTACCTAGTTAAGCAGTCCAGTTCACTTGACTTAGATCTGATGATCATTCTGTTTGTTGACTTGAAAAGAATCTGGTATCATGCTAATATTTTTAAATGTCATTATTGCCAGTATGTGCTTTACCTATTTCAGAAATTTTTTAACCAAGTTGCTCAATACCACAAATAATCAATAAGCATTTCTATTTTCATTTGGGGGAAGAATGGCCAAATAAATTTAAGCAAAGATAAATGTCTCGGTCTATTATTCATTTGCTAATACTAATTGTTGTGCAATTTCAGTTTACACAGAGGCTCCTATTGAAAAAATACAAGTCACAATTCAAGCAGGAGACCAAGCTCCTACAAAAATGGTACGTTTAGTGACATTTGAGGATCCAGAGGCACAAGTATCTTCCCGCAAAGAAGCAATTAGAAGAGTGAAGAAAATCCTTCATGATACTGATGACCAGGTATTGGTGTAAAAATACACTTCTGCATTTGTGGGAGACATTACACAAAGTTTAGTTACTTATATTTCTATTACTAAGTATCTTCCCTGGTTTAGCTAGTATACAAAACTTGGAAAATAAAGACAGGATTTTGAGTACACAAGTCTCTCTGCAGGTCTTTTGTTTGCCATTGTCTATTCTGCAGGTGAAGATCAGGTTGGTTTTGTAGGTTTTTCTGAAAATCTCTTGTAAGACACGAAATAGCTGTGTGTGCTCAAAAGGCAGGCTGTTCTTTCCAGCTACTGCAACTGAAGCAAAAAGGTATCACACCTTATCTGCACAATTTGCCCTGAGGTAGTCACAGCTACAGCACTGTCATTACCAATATTAGTTACATGCAGTTGTATGATCAATGATTTCTACACATGCTAAGTATCACAAAGGGGCTTGCGGTATTGTTCTCCTTATGTCTGGTTTGAACAGGTTATTATGAATTTGCTTTATTGTGACGCATTGCAAGAATTCTATCAGGCATGCATCTTGTCTTCTAAGGTAGCAGAGAGATTGATAGCTCACTGGATCTGATTTACTTACAGCTTCTGCAGGAAGACAGAAAAATAATTTTGTTTTTCCAATGGTACCATTGACTAGGTGACAAGAAAATCCAGAAGCTCATCATCCAGTGCCAGCAGCACCAGCAGAAGTGACAAGAGTACAACAAGCAGCCCCTCCAGCAGTGACTCTGACAGCAGAGTATCACAGGGAGGCACCCAGATAAATCTGAAAACAAGACAGTCCAAAGTCAAAGGGAAGAAATTCTACCCCTTTGGGGACAGTGGTGGTAGCAGCAGCAGTAGTAGTGGTAGCAGCAGCAGTAGTAGCAGCAGTAGTAGCAGCAAAAGTAGCAGTGGTAGCAGTAGTAGTAGTAGCAGCAGTAGTGGTAGGAGAAACAGCAAAAGCAGTAGTAGTAGTAGCAGTAGTAAAAGCAGTAGTAGTAGTAGCAGTAGTAAAAGCAGTAGTAGTAACAGTAGCAGTAGCAAAAGCAGTAGCAAAAGCAGTAGCAGTAGTAGCAACAGCAAGGGCAGCAGTAGTAGCAGCAGGACTGGCAGCAGCAGTAGGAGCACAGCTAGCAGCAACAGCAGCAGTAGCAAAGCCTCTGGTGCAAAGCATAAGGTTAAGAAGCAGTCTAAGACCACACCGTTTCCACATGTCAGTGCTGCTGAAGGAGAGAGAAGTGTCCGTGAGCAGAAGCATAAAACACAGAGTACCAGCAGTGGCACCAGCAGCAGCAGTGAAAGCACTGGTTCTTCCCGTCACAGCAAATATGACAGACAAGCTGAGACAAAGCATGTCAAGTCCCAGTTTAACAGTCACAGCAGCTACGACATTTCTACAGAATGGGTAAAATTTTCTAAAGCTTTGACTTCTGTTAGAAGGTGATCCTTAGTGTGCTGTAGGTAATAACTTCTTTTGGAATTTTGCAGGAATATCACCTTCCAAAAGTATACCGGCTCCACTTCAAGTCTGCTCACACACATCAGGTAGGTCCTTAATTCAAGTGCACGTTCCCATGGTGGCTACAGTTGATATGATCAAGCATGTTACTGAAAGGCTTTGTGTGGTTCATTTCATGTGAGCATTTCATACTGTCCAATAATCACTTTGACAATGGCCAAAATAAGCAGATTTATTACTAAAATGCTATTACGCTACATCCTGCTGTTGTTACAGCACTTGTAATCCTCAAATTTGGGTTGGGACACCTTTAGGACAGATGCTCTAAAATACAGCCAAAGCTAAGGTAACAAAGACCATGGGAGACTCATAAACCAGTAGGTTCTTCCAACGGGAATAGTTATATCCACAGTTCTTAGGCAATCATGGCAAAATTGTCAGCTGTGTGGATTATATCAGAAACCACTGTTAGTACGAGTTATGGCACTGAGATATATTAGGTATATATTAGAAGGATGGTAATGTAGTGGCTTTTGTTGGTGTTACACAAAGTTATTATGTATCCTGCTTGTGAAAGGGGAAGATGATTTACAGTGTTTTTAATTAAATTGTAATCTCTTTTTTCTTTATTTCTAAATAATATGGATATATTTAACCACTTGTTAAGAGTCAGGTTTTATTTTCCCTCACATTAGACCTGGACAACCTGTTGTTGCCATTTGCAGTCTAGGCAGCCTTCCTGTCAGTAGAGAGATCCAGGTGGATCCGAGGCACATTCTCACTCAATATATTTCATTTCTGCCTATGATCATAAAAATAACACCCCAGATCTGTTGAAGTCTGTCTGTAGAGGAACTCTGTCCTATAGATGAAAGCTGATAGCTCTGATTTTGATATCTGTGCTGTAAAACTAGAGACCATGTCATAGCTTTTTAACCTATTTTTGCTTTGCAGCATCCAAATCGTAAGATATTGAGCAGCTCATCGTCATCTCCCTCTGAGTCGGCAAGCAGCCACAGCAACAGCAGCAGCAGTGGCAGCAGCAGCAGAAGCAGTCACCTGAGCAGCACTAGCAGCAGCAGCAGCAGCAGCCACCACCATGGAGCAAATTCTGGCCATAGCTCAAGGAGCAGCCACGTGAGCAGAGGAGTCAGTATCCATCACAGCCACGGTTCCAGCTTGACGCGTGAGGTACTACTCTCTGTGTGGTCCAAACAAGCAACCAGGCTTTGCTGGCTGCTGAACAGGAGCTGTAGATGTGGTGGCACTCTAATTAGAGTGGGGGGATTAGACTCAGGAAATACTCTGCCAGTCAGGTTTGTAAATTCAAATTCAAAGTTGAGATATCTTTCCCCCATGAAAAACTTTTATCCAAATTCCCTTGGCTTTGGGGTGTTGTTTGTTAGTTTCTTGGGTATATTTTCCTTCATTTCTAAAGGTGACTGCAGTACGTGAAAGCCTGGACTTGGAAATGTTAAAAATCAAAGGGAGTGGTGTTGTGAGTTAAAGGGGAAAGAATTTTCTTTTTCCTATGAAAGCTCAAAATGCAAAATAAATTGCATGAAGGTAAAAATGGGGAGGAAATAAATAAGGTATATTTAAAGTCTTTTTTTTTTTTTGAACTTAAGTCCACCTAATTATTTTGAGATGTAGACCTCAGGTCATGAGTGCATGCATCGTGTAACTAGAATCAAACTCTCTGTGGTCATTACTCATTGGTAAATGCAAAGTTCTTTTAAGCACAAATCATTTTTTTCTTTATTACACACTTAGTATTCTATAATTGTACTAAGGTATCTACATAATAATATAACAAATAGCTCTGCAAATGCAGGCCATGTCTAAGGGAACTCTGCTACTAAGAAGGATTTAAAAATAATCAACTGGCTTGAAGGAACTCTGAAGTATAGTAAAATACCTTGTGAATGTGAATATGGCTATGAAGATATTTAATATGTCATAGAATCATAGAATGCCAGGTTGGAAGGGATCTCAAGGATCACCTAGTCCAGCCTTTTTTAGTATGTATAGTAGGCAGCTACTTGAAGTATTAAAATAATTAACAAAATCTTACTGCGTGCCTCAAGACAGTTTGGAAAAGTCTCGGATCCCTCATTAAAACAATCACATCTTTCAAAGTTTCTGGTGGTAATGAAATACGATTCCAAACAAATATATACTTAAATATTGGGTATATAGAAATATGTACTGCAAACTAAACTGTTGAAGGCCAAGGCCTGCTTCCTGCTATCAGAACACATAAGCTGGACTGTAGGCTCTCCAGTAAATGCTCAGAAATACTTAAGCATAGGTGGTTGGGGGTTGTTTTTCAGCGCAACTTCCTGGGTGACGTAATTCCACCTGGCATTACAATTGTGGCACAAGCAGTGAGGAGTGACAACAGAAATCAAGGTTATCAAGCTACAGCATATGTTCGTTCTGACGCTGCCAAAGTTGATGTACAACTAGTTGTGGTTCAGCTGGCTGAAACCAATTGGAAAGCATGTGCTGATGCTGTAATACTGCCTCTGAAAGCACAGGTAAGCATGTCGGCAGCTTCAACCACAGAGACATCTAAAAAGCCCCAGTTTTTTAAATAAGCAGGAGAATTAAACAAGAAAAACACATGTAGGAAATGTTTCACATAGTTTCTGAAACTGTTCCTATCTTTCACCATTCTTTTGAATTAAAAAAAAAAAAAATAAAAAATTCACCCCATTTAAAAAACTTACAAAAAAAAAAAAAATCAAGATACATCAGAACATGACCAATAGAAGTATAAAAAATGTTTGAAAAATTGACTGCTTCATTGCTTCCTATTTAATATTTGTGATATTATGAGTTTGACTGGTTTTCTCTATATAATTAATTTCAGAAGCATTCTTTCCCTGTCCTGCACTTCCCATGTACCTTTTAGTGCAAGAGATCTCTGCATAACAATTTACAAGCTTCTGGTTTTTTGCAGCTGCAATTAACAAATTAACAAACTAACAAATTCAGCATGATATTTCAGTACTGAAAAAAAGCTGGGGGAGGGGGTGGGGAGGTGGATTCAAATCAAGAGGTATTGGGGAAGGCTAATAGAAAATACAATGCTGGTGTCTTCTAGAAAAAATACATACTGATTCCAAAGTTACCAAATCTAAGGAAATCTCTGGACAATATGACAAACCTGATGTTTCAGAGGCTGCTTTGAGACAAGAACATGCATGCATATTTCTGCAAAGTCTAGCAAATGCTTTTTCTACTGTCACAGAATCACAGAATCCTTTAGGTTGGAAAAGACCCTTGGGATCATCGTGTCCAGCCATTAACCCTACTCTACAAGTTCACCCCTAAACCATATCCCCCAACACCACATCTAAGTGATGCTTAAACACATCCAGGGCTGGGGACTCAACCACCTCCCTGGGCAGCCTATTCCAATATCTTACCACTCTTTCCATGAAGAATTTTTTCCTAGTGTCTAGTCTAAACCTACCTTGTTTCAGCTGGAGGCCATTCCCTTTGGTTCTGTCACTCATTACCTGAGAGAAGAGACCAGCACCAACCCCTCTACAATGTCCTTTCAGGTAGTTGTAGAGAGTGATAAGGTCTCCCCTCAGCCTCCTCTTCCTCAAACTAAACAGACCCAGCTCCTTCAAACGATCCTCATATGAACTATTCTCCAGTCTCTTGACCAGCTTCGTTACCTCCTCTGCACCCACTCCAGCCCCTCGATATCTCTCTTGTACTGAGGTGCCCAAAGCTGGACACAGCACTCGAGGTGAGGCCTCACCAGTGCTGAGTACAGGGGGACAATCACCTCCCTACTTCTGCTGCTCACACTGTTTCTAATACAGGCCAGGATGCCTCAGATTTTTGCCTCAGACTTTTCCAGATACAGGCAAAATTTCTCTGTGAACCTATTCAGAGCAAAAGAAACAAACATGGAAACATTTAAGGATCAAAGTGAAGTTTTAGGAAAGAAGAAAAACTTGCCTTTTTAAATGGTATGGGGTGCTTCTGTGATTCTTTTCTGAAATTTGGCTGTTTCTTCTGTTGTAAAGGCCAGACTGAGATGGGGTGAGGAGTGCTGGGACTACAGGGTCACAGCAGTGGCTACCACAGGCCAACTGGCAAGGAAGCCAGCCATGCAGCTGAAGGTACAATGGGGAAATCTTCCATCCTGGATAAAAAAGACAAGTGCAAAGTATGGAATTTGTTCTTTCCTAAGCTGTTATTTTGCCTTTCATACACTAGTTGGCTTTCTAAAATACTGAAAGAATTTGATGACGTTTTTCAGCCCAAACATGTTTGAGTGGTTGGTTTTGTTTGCTTGTTTGTTTGTTGGGTTTTGTTTGTTTCTTTTTGAATGATTTGTTTGCTTGTTTTCTATTTGTTTGGTTGGTTTTTATTTTATTTCTTTTTTTTTTGTCTTCATGAAAAACACACTCAATGGCACAAATGTATTTTGTGAACATTTTCTACTTTCTCCACACATTTCACATTAAGATATCCCCCAAATTTTTAAAAATTTGATTTGCTTGATTTCATTCTCCATAATAAATGATCTAATATTTTGCTTCAAAATGCTTTTTTGTTTTGAGATGTTCTTCTATTCAGTCTCAAAAAATAGACAGTTAAAATGAGTAAAATAAAAACACTGTGTTTCCTCTGTGTAAAATCAACTATTTGATTTGACCCAAAGTATTATTTATTTGACTTTTTGGTTCTTCCATTGTTTCCCTGATTTTTTTCAGCACTGCCAATAGTCCTCATGCTTCCATGTCTGCTGTTGTTCATATACCTGAGTTTGTCACATCTTCTTCATCTCTAGATTCATGCAGTATGTTCCTGGTGCAGCACTCATTTTGGGCTTCTCAGAAGCACGTCAGAGAAATCCATCTCATGAATTTATAGTAAGGGCAGCTGCAACATCTCCACGAACAATTGATACAGTAATTAAAGCTCCAGGGGTATGTGTCAATTTTTATTTTCTTTTTCTTTACCTTGAATGGATTTTCAACTAATAACAGTTTGATACCTAATGTAAAGAGAAAAAAAAAAAAAAAAAAAAAAAAAAAAAAGGTGAAACATTCCTTTTTAGGGAACCTGTTATGTATCTGTCTGCATGACATGGGTCTTGATACAGATACAAGAATACTCTTGATTTTGTGCTGATTTGGTGCAATGTAGCAGTTAAGTTGAAAATCAGACTCTGTAGTCAAATACTTTGTTTCCATGCTGAGAACAGCAGTTGGGCACAAATTGTTTCATGTATGGCTGCTCTGCACTCACATCTTTATTCATTTTACCCAGTGTGACTAGTTCTGTGGGATGTATAGGGGTCTCCAAGCAGATAAGAGCTCTTGAGAGCACCTTGCACTCCACTGCAACCATGTACAGCATCTACCTGAGCTGGGATTCATGTCCCATGTTGGCAGTGGCCGTGCTTGATGAGACAGGTCCAAGCCACTTACAACTGCCACAAGTACAACTCTTCCTTAACCAAACTGGAGCATTTTGTTACTCTTCCAGAGCAGCTTGCACAAGCTGGATCTGCAGAATCCCACTTATTAATTTGTCCTTGTCCATCGAATCCCTATGCGCTACTTTGAAAACTTCCCCCTATTGGATGTCTGGTAAATAAATAACAGCTAGCTATTCATATACAGAGAAACTAGTATCTTTAACCTTCCATGGTGCTTCAGCATTGCAGGACCTCTAATATATGCTAATGAAGATGTAGGCACCCGAGGCATTAATTTAATTCTCTTGGTAAATGAAATCTGTAATTACAGAGAGGGAATCCTGCAGAAAAGTTGGGGAGAGACTCCAGCATGCAAGTGTGCTGGTAGGAGAAGGTGTAACAGTTTTAAACCAAAACAGGGTAGATTTATGTTAGAAATTCTTTACTATGAGAGTGGTGAGGCACTGGAACAGGTTACCCAGACATCCCTGGAAGTGTTCAAGACCAGGCTGGATGGGGCTTTGAGCAACCTGAGCTAGTGGAAGTTGTCCTTATAGTGTGTCAGGGGTGTTGGAACTAGAAGACTTTTAAGGTTGCTTCCAATCCAAACCATTCTATTATTCATCTATGTCACATATTTTCCAATGTCCTTAACAATTTCTTAGAAAGTCAAGAAGTGTGACTATAAAAGAATACAATGATTCCTCACAAAAGCTTAAGGTTTCTGTGCATCCTGGAAAGACTGACTGACACAACTGCAACTGTATAAATGCATCTTCAAGATTTTTTTTTTCGAGATAAGAGTCTTTCTTTGTTTGCAGTCATATCTTGAGCGATAGGGTTCAATTTATCTTAATGTATTTTTATTTCTGCTTTTTTCAGGTAACACTTTACTATCAGGCTCTCCGAATGCCATTCACTCTGCCCTTAGGCCCATCTCCAACTTATGAGACTCGAGATATCACTGCCTGGAATTTATTTCCTGAAATAGCATCGCAAATAGCACAAGAAGATCAATGTAAATTACTTAGATGCTTGTCTTATGAATAAGCAATGTTTGTAGATCCATCCTCTGCCATGACTGGGCCTTACTTTTTCTTGTAATGGTCTTCTAGGGAAGCATAGCCTTTCTAATATTGCTTTCTCAACAGCTCGTTCCTTCACTTAGAAGCATGTTTATTGACAGGTGAATGAAGAGACTTCAAACTGTTGTAAATATTCAGAGTTCAGGAACTGCTCTTGTCTGCAAGGACTAGAGGTTGTCTTCTGCCCCTTCTAAGAAGGTGCCATCTCTGCATTGAGAGGCACCAGATGATAGGTACAAGACAGATCATGTATTTTCTGCCATGTTTGTTTTCTGTGAAAAGGAGTCATGTGAGTCTTACCTGGTTGGTGCCTAAGCATTTCTGTAGGAAATGTGAGCTAGATTTTACTATGGTTAGTTACTGTTTGTGGTTGCTCAAGAATCCGGTACATTTTAGTTCCTGTTAGCTTGAGCTTTGTTTTTAGCACATAATCAAAATCAATACTCGTATAGTCCATGCCTGGGAGTTATTCTGCAGCACTATCGTGTCCTTACAGACTCTGGAAGCATTGAAAGCTTTGCCAAGGAAATGATGAAGTTTCTTTCCTGTTTGCTCTGTAGTTCAATCTCATAGAGGTGGTTTTCAGTACTTTGCAGAAACATGCATGCTGTTGTCACATCTGCCATTTCTTTTCTGGTTTTGTTTCCCAGCCACTTGTGAAGTCAGAGAGGGAGATTTCAAAACATTTGATCACGTGAGCCGTACATATTCATTCAATAAAAGCTGCAGCCTGATAGTGGCCCAAGACTGTACTGAACACCCCAAATTCATCATCACTACAAGAAAGGTTGATCCTCAGTCCTTCTCAAGAGAGGTTCACATAAATACAACCTCAGCGTAAGTGTGGTTTATCCTGAAGGTTCAGGAAATAGGTATAACATTTCAGGTGAAACTGGTTTGAAATCCAGTATTTTGGGAAAGACAGGACTTCCAGAAGGAATCCTCATCTGAGGCTCTTTGGTTTAGTTGTTCTTGTCTTCAGTTTCACTGCCACTATCACTATGTGATAACATGCTCATTATGTCCCCACCGTATCTTTAATTTATAGAATGAATCTCAAACCCCAGAGTTCCGATGAATTTTGCACTTTGGAATGAAAACAGCTCATTCATTCCTTCAAAATTCAGTTATTCAAATTGCTTCTCTGCTGGCTTTGGTCACAAATACCTCTTCTTTTCACATTTTCAGTTAACCATGAGTTTATTCTTTTTTTTCTTCTTTTTTCCTTTTTCTTTTTTTTTTTTTTCTTTTTCTGAAGGAACATCACAATCTGTTCTGCCTCAAATTCATCTCTCCTTGTGACATGCAATGAAGAACCAGTTCTATCAGACAGTGGTGTTTCTAAGTATGCAAATGGTAAGCTGCAATACCCACTTTTCCAGAGTTGACCTGGAAACTAAATATCTTCAAGATGTTTTTATAAATTCCATGGAAAAATCTCAATATAAAGAAAACACGAGTGGGATTAATTAAAAGAAAAACTAGAGACTTTACTTTCTTAAGAATTATATTGACTTACATCCTGTTTCCTATAATATATACGTTCTTATTTTCCTTACGCATAACTGACAGGTAAATGAATCTTTTCTTATGTACAATATGTCCTGGTTGGTGATTGTTTAGAAAATGAGTTATCATTATAGTTACAGTTAGATGCCCTGGTTCAAGCACCAGCAAAGCCATTATCATTTTAAGACACGGCAGATAAGATTAAAAAGTCAATTCCAACTACAGGGAACAGCAGTAGTATATTTCTACAAATGAAGAGATAATTTCTTCTATTTTTGCTCTCTCTCACCACCAAAAAAAACCAAACCAACAAACAAACCTGAAAAAAGACCCTCCAACTAAATCCAACTGTAGCAGCAAAATAATCATTGTGAAGGAAAATGCATTATGGTGTATTTTGGGTCTCCATTAATGTGAAATCAAGCATATCACCCCCTGATTCACTATCTTTTTACAGGCAATGTTAAGGTTTATAAAAATGGAACAACAGTTATCGTGGAAGCTCCAGCACATGGACTGAAGAATGTAATTTTTGATGGAGTGATCCTTAAGGTACTGGGCTTACTTTCAAGATTACTACTTTCTTTCTCTTTAGTACCTTGGCAATGTAACAGACCAACACTTCAGTATTCACTACAAAGATGTGCTGGTTTATAGGTTACTGTTGCTTCATGGATGAGAGGAAAGACCTGTGGACTTTGTGGAAACAATGACAGAGAAAAACACAATGAACTCCTGATGCCAAATCATAAGCTGGCCCAGAGCTGTTCTGCTTTTGTTCATTCATGGGTGTTGCTAGAAGAAACCTGCTCTGCTGGTAAGTAGATCTGAAAAGACTACAGGAGAGGAGGAGAATGCAATTTCACTTTTCCTCTGCCAATAGCTACAAAACATTATTTATTTCTTTTTAAAGCAGTAGTTACCTTTTACTTAGAAAAGAAAATAATTATGCGTATCTATTTTAATGTCATTAAACATTGACTCATTAAAACACTGCCTGTGAATACACAGAATATATACTACAGCAAATGTCTTTGTCTCATGTGCAGTTCAATGTTAACTGAATGATTGTGCTATAATTTCTTGCACTGAGTAACTTTGTTCTTGGAGGCAAAAATCAGGCCTAATCTTGCTCCCACTGAAGTAAGTGTGATTTTCACCACTGAATTAAAGCAGCTTCAGCTGTTCTCTGCAGACTTAATTCAATCAAACAAGTTGCAGGCTAGGAACATGGTATCAGATCCTAAGTTTATGGAAATTTTCAGAGTGTGTGAAATTTCATTTTCATTCTGCACCATCTGAGGGTGCAATCTCAGAGAAATATTTCTAAATTCTTCTGAAGTAAAAGCTTCCTCCCATGCAGCTGAAAAAATAATGATGGTCTCCCATAACATCAATACAGTTTTGCTCTATAGGTCTCCATTTACCTTGGGCCTGAGATAACTTTATTGAAGTTAATGGGTTTTTTTCTCCTTGACTTCCGTGGCAGCAGAATTGTACTTATCTGTGTGTCAGGAAACAGAATCATAGCTGGGATCCTGTTAAGTTACATTATACCTTTCTAGTGAGATAATTGCAACATTATAAAAATCATCCAATACAAAAATTATCCTTGATGTTATTATATAAATGCTGCATTTTTATTTTATCCATTCACTACAGTTGACATTTTTCCTAATGCAATGAAGTAGCCAGTGTGCTTGCAGTATCTATTCTTAATAGCTTTTAGATGTGAGAGGTTATTTTCTGTGTATTATGTAGTTCTAAAAAACTGGGTATACATGATTCCATTTGGGTTATATTGTGCAATTAGATTTTAAAAATAGCTCCCCTTTCAGACTCTTTCCTCTACCCCCCAACTTATTATAATCCTGTCTCGATAACCTTGCTACTGTGAAGATGGTTTGTCAGGCACCTGTGTTTTAATAAAAGCCAAAGAGAAAATATGAAGGTTTATTATTGGAACAATCGATTGGGATTTATTTCTACAATTTTAACTATGTTTCCTTTTCCTCTTAGGGTGCAAGCTGCAGCGCAGTTATGTGAAGCTGGATCGAAATCCTACTATTGATGGAGAGGAATCTACGTGTTACTCTGTTGATCCCGTACTGAAATGTATGAAGGACTGTACTCCCAATGAAAAAGCCTCAGTTAAGGTTGGCTTCCACTGTTTCCCAAAAGGTAAGATTTTTTTTTCACTCTGTGCGTGTCACATAGTGCAGGAGCTCTGTCAGAGCACTCAAAAGAACAAAACACAGCACAGCCACATGCAGGCCTCTATTGCTCTGGCTCCTCTCTGAGCTGCTGTTTTTAATCCCATTAGTATTTGCTGTAACCACTGACAGTACTGACCAGCTAAAAGCTAGTTTAGATGATGGCAGGTAGCATCGTCTGAGAAAAACATCTGAGGTGGTAAAAGGGGCAGCAGTGATCAATAATTTTTCTTCACATTTTCAAGACCTCCATGAAGTTGAGATAAGCAACACTGAGTCCTTTTATGCACGTTACAGCCTGAAATTTTGTGTAGCCCGGGCCAAGCAAGGCAATCGAAAGTCAGTCAAGTAGTGTGACATGACTGCTGTGATTAGGCTGCCATGCTATGCCACTTTGCAATGCATCAGCAAAAAAAAAAACATGCTGCTGAAATGTTCTCTAGATGATTAAGAAAAAATGGTTTGGTTTTGAAGGTGTTTTATAGACACACACTTGTGCCCCGGATTTTTAAAAACACTGGACCTTTTTCTCCTTTCGCTGGTACCAATTTGTCATGGATGTGATGTGTTGTCTAACACAGGTTCACACTGACTACAGCCTGCAACCTACAGATATTTCTGGTGCATTCCTTTGTAAATCTTTTAAGGAATTGTACAGTACACACGTACCTTAGAGGTAAACCTACCATTAGGGAGTATCTACTGAAGTGGTGTATTCTCTGTGTTAACCATTGTTTGTCAAATCCATTATTAACTGGGATAATCCAGTGTAGTTTCACTGAAGCCAATGGACCCCTGTGTTGAGTGATACTGGAGAGGAACAGAGTACTTTACGTCTGATTTTAAACAACATCTGTGTAGAACTCTGCACTTTGCTCCTGTTAATAATCTCTGCAATGTGCTGAATCAGCCCATAAAAGTAATGAGTGTCTTTCTGTAATAGTCAACCATCTACAAGAGCACATTCAACAAGTAGCACTGAGAGAGTGTTAATAGTTTTCTGACATCTCCCTGAGATGTGAATAGATGCATCCTTTTATGAAAAGAAAAATCCACCCTCAAAAAAAAAACCAAAACCAACCCTTCCAAAATCTTGTCATATCCACATTTCACAGATTTCTTTTGTGCGTCCAAGTCTGTATCTCTGAAATGTCATCACCCCGGGCCTCTCACTGCCTCAGAATATTAGGCTATAATAGAGCTGTCTCATTCTCTCACAAAAAAAAAAAATGTGTGAGAAAAGAAGAAAATCTCACAAAAAAAAGATATGTTAGTTGTCGCAGACAGTGCTGCTTTTACAGCAACTGCAGGATTCTCTGGTTCATTTACTGAACCAGAGACTGGGAAGTCTGCTAGCAACATTCCTAATCAAGGACTTTTATTTATTTATCCTGAGGAGGAGGAGGGAGAGAAGGGAAGGAGAGAAGGAAAAAGATGTCATTTGTGGGGTTTTTTAGTAAGATGATTGCTTTCCTCAGGCTAAGGATCAATAGGAATACAAGGCCAGCCCTTAAAAACTGGGGTTTTTTTCTTTCTTTGTTCAGTGACTCTCAAGGAGCAGTGTTCAGACCCACAGTGTGCCCGATAGCAAGAGACATAACCAGAATTAATGTATATAAAAAGCATAATTCTGATGTTTTATAGCTTTTCTCATTTCACACCTTGAAAAGAATATATTTTTTTAAAAAACGAAGAAACATCTCCAGCACCTTTCTGGGGAATATTTATTACCCAGTTTATTATGCAAAACCTGTGCTTCAGGTTGGACAGTAATTTAGCTGGGGAGAGAATTAGCAGTTCAGGAGATAAGTGACTGATACAACCTGAAGCCACATAGTGTTCTCCAGCTTTCCCTGTGATGAGAGATGGCATGTTATAAATGTGTTGCCCAACTAAGGGGTAAAACAAATGGAAGTGAAATTATGAGACCTTTACCATTCTCATTACACAAACTTAATCTAAATGGATGTCCTAATATTCTTCCAGATGCAATGATAAACCTTCAGCTAGCTAAGAATATTTATTGGGAAGATGAATGTCATTATTGCATTTAGATTATTTCAGCATTAAGGGATATGGTTTATTCAAGCTGCTGTTGATAAAGCAGCATGCTGAGGTTAATACTGCAACTGACAGTGCTCTGCAAGATTTCACAATATATGGGAAACTTTAATTAGAAGTTTATGAACCTCTGAAAATTCTCCAAAGGGCTTATCCTTCAGAATGAACTTTGACAAATAGTCAGCTGAAACACGTGGTGATACACAGCACTAGCATGAAAAGAGATTGCTGATGTGTGTCGGTATGTGGTGGTCTTACGTTGATGGTGGCTACCTCCAGCTCTTTTACAGCCTTCTGCCTGTGGTCTTTGTGCTTTGTGGAATGCTATTCATTTTGTTTGTAGAGAAGTATTATAGCAATTATATCATGGATGAAAATCCTGCTCCGAGTCACTGAGTCAGTTAGATGTCAGATGTGGGGGCAGGATTTCACTCTTGACTTGACGAGGGAGTTGGCAGCCATCAAAACAGCATTTCCTTGAAATGCGTTAATTTGCTTGATGTTAGTTAACAACTCCTTCTCTCTTCTGACAGTTACTGCTGTAAGCCTGTGGGAATGGCAGAGGAGCAGTGATAAGAAGTTTGCATCTGAGGATGTTGTGGAGTCCGTGGATGCTGATGTTGATTGTACCTGCACTGATGTCTGTAGTTAAGCTAAACGCTTTAGTGCTGTGCTGTAGACATACTATGCAAATAATTGAATAGCTGGACAGATAAGAAGGGAATGTAATAGCTGTAGTAAAATATTAAGAAAAGTGCTTGAAGAAAATAAGCCTACTGCATTGCATTCAAAGTCAAATGCATACTGTACAGTGCATTGCTTAATAAATGTTGCTCATTAAATAAGTATTCATGTGATCTCTCTATTTTTCCCTATCAACAAAACAATCAGACCAACTATAACATTATCCAGAAATTCTGCTTCCCTTTTTCTGAAATATAATTACAGCCATCCTCTCTTAAAATTATGTTCACTAGATGCTGAAAGAAAAATATGATTACGGCTACTGCTAACATTTCATTGTGCAAAGAATGTCATATTTAGCATACTAAAGACACAGTAAGCATTTGTTTTCTTTTATGTTTTCTGGTAGAGAGCAAAGTCTGTTCTTGGAACCATTCTGAAAAAAAAAAAAAAAAACACAAAACATTTTACTCCCAGCAAGACCATTAGCCTTAGTACATTCTACAAAGGAATGAATTGGACTGCTAGACTCCCACTGTAGCTTTCCAGAGAGCTATAGTGTGTCACACAGTCCCCATTTTCATTTAGATTTTAATGGATGTGCTCTTGCTTCATGAGCTAAAAGTATGAATAGAAACTTTTTTTTTTTTGGTTTACCATCTCCTATTGTATGTCTATGAAAATGATGCCTGCAGAAACTTCAGGGAACAAGAATACATCAGGTAGCATTCTAAATACTCAAAAAAACCCCCAATGTATAGAAAAATATGTAAGATCAATAGCATTATAAAGCTAAAATAAACTATAAGCAGGGCTGTTATACTCTGTTTAACCAGTGAAGTGTCAACCTAATAGCTTTCACTAGGCCTGTGCAGAAAGGTCACTCCCTCCCACCCCAAGGGACCAGGAATAAGTGGCACCTTCAAGGGGCCAGTATCTCTTCTCCTTGTACAAGAATCAGCAGTGCAATGAGCTGTGATATGTTTTCTGTAACAGGCAGCAGCAAGCAGCATGCTCTTCCAAGAGGGCCTTAGCTTGGGCAGGGTACTGCTGAACCCAAATAATGCCCGGAAACTGTCATTAAAGAAAACATTTTTCTTTCTAACTGAAAACTGAGCTATCAGAAAGACAACTGAAGACTAAATAGCTGAGCTATTACAGAATAACATTTCTCATCTTTCAAGAGCAGAAACATGACACATGTATAGTACTCCTCTCACTCTCAAGTTGCATTTCGGCACCAACTTGAAATTAGAAAAAACCCAGTTTTTCTTAGTGTGCTGCATTTCCTTCATTATTTCCAGAAGCAAGTAAGCCCTTATGAGTTTGTTCAAATCAGGGCTCGGTGGGCTGAGCCCTGATGTCTGGTGCATACCCTGGTGTAAGCATGTTTACCTCTGCCCCTAAGCCTCAATCCTGAGGATAACTTACAGAGAGCAAAAGGGAGCAGTTACCTGCCTCTTTCCCTTCCCCCAGCCTTAATTTAGTCTGTGAGCTGTATTTGAGAACCTTCATGTGTACTGGGTCCATATACAACCAGCCCGTTCTCCATTCGACAGCTTCCTTTCATGCAAGTGTGTTCAAACGAAGAGCAGGAATGTGAGTTCTCACACTGTGTTTTCATTTGTAGTAAAGCAATCACAAATTCCCTGTACAAAAGCTGTGTATTGCTAACTCATCAGAAGTGTTACATTGCAAAAAGGTAGCCCCAAACAAAAGGGGAGATGAAGAATATTGTGTTTGACTTCCCTTTAAAATCACACTAATATTACACCTGGAGAGTCCTTTTCTTCCTGATATTGTTTTCACTGTGGCTTATGGGAGATTTGTCATTGACTTTCATAGGATCTGACTGTCATCTTTAATCCAATACCTTTCTCTTTAATCTGCTTGTTTACAAAAGAGAAACTTTTGCCAGACAACCCATCAGATAAGACAAAGGTAGTGAGGAGCTGTAGTGAGAGAAGAAAAGTGAACTTTCCTGCTCAACTTCCAGAACAGGATTTTCATAACAGCAAGGACCCATTAGTAAAAGAAGTAATTCTGCTCACAGTAAAACAGAGTCATCTGCACAGAAGCATGACACTAATTAACAATGATCAAGCTGGGATGCACAGTAAAAAATACAAGGAGCTCCTAAAGGCAAATGCTTCTCCCAAAAAACAATTTGCAGATTGTTAAAGTCATTGGAAAAACCTTAAAGAGAGAGACTGATCAGCAGTCCTAAATTAGATTATTCTACAATGATGACATGTAGTAATGCATGCTGTAAATTGTTAAAAAAACAAGAAGTGTGCCAGGTCAGGCCTGTCCTGGGGATCCTGCACCAAGAAGGTGCCTCTGGCACCCCAGTTAAAGGGAGCCACCAGGACAGCCATGTGTCTCTTTCTGCTAAGTTGTCATACCTGGTAAAAGGTCTCCTGCCCATGCTACACCTGCCACACGTATGCCTTTCCCTCAGCAGAAGCTCCTCTCAGCACTTCCCACTGGAGGTGGTGTTAACAGGCAGCAAAGCTCCCAATGCTTTGCCGCATGCAACAGCTTGAACCACGAGGTCCTGAAGAATCTCCTAGCTCGTGTATTGTCCCAGATACAAGGAAAGAAAGATAAAACTGACCCACAATGTCAGAGCATAGCCAGGGAATTCCCTCACCAGAACCTTACCAGTACTGCAGCCCAGGCAGAGCAAGAGCTAGGAGTTTCTTTAGCACTCTGGGACAAAAGCCATCGCTTATAGCCAGTCAGACTCTCTCAGCCAGTCAAAGTCATTCAGCTGTTTTGGTCAAAGGGGAAATCAGTCTCTACCAAAACCCAAGCACACTCCTGTCAGTGGACTGTGCAGGGCATGGGTGAGACACAGCTCTTATTATTTCCCTTTTAAAGGGGCAGCTTTCATTTCCGTCCAGCTCCCTTTTGTTAATGCCCTCTTGCTGAGACAGCCAAATGCCTGTGACTGACCAAAAGACTCCACTGATGTTGCAGCTGTAAACCTCAAATATAATGGAAGTTAGTAAAGCCTGAGGTTGGCAGTGGGCACAGCAAAGCAAAACACTTAGAACCAGCTCATTTTGCCAAAGGAATCAAGAGCATTAGCAGTACAAGTGTGAAAAAGCCCTTCTGGAGTTCCTAATGCACCACATAGACATTTCCAGCCCATCTGGGAGGATATCTGCAGTCCAGATTTAAACCTCATTTGGAAATCATGCCTGTCCTGTCTTATAAAGCAAAGCAAAGTTATATAGCCTACCGAGTATTAAAATTTGTACTTCACAGTCTGAGCTTTTATGCACTCTACTTTTCATTCCTAGTCCTTCTCACTGATATGAATTAATGAACTCTGGACTTTACTGTAGCAATCAAGGAATATGACCTTGCAATTATAGTACTCCAGTATTGTTTTAAAAAAAAAAAAAAACAGATGCAGGCCTAAGCATAGGCCAGGCTTAAGTCCTAATCCTGCATTTGCAGCTCTGTAATGTGGTTTTGCATGAGGCTGGGAGTTTCTATGCCTCATTTTCTGCATTGGGAGGATATGACTACTTACCTACTTGATGGAGTCAGAAATACTTATGAATTTATAGTCCCATACGTCTTTTGCAAGTTCTTCAGTGATTCTAGAGATTAATTTTTTTTTTTTCCACTAGATCTCCTAACCACATGAGTATATTTTATTGCTGAGTTGAAGGTTTTCATTTTCAGATTCATCCAACTGTAAAATAACTATACATTTGGAAAAAAGTCAAAACAACGTACAGAATTTGTTCATGGTCAGCTTTGGTGAAACCTTAGTGGCTGCTTCTTGAAAGCCTAGAATTGCATCCTGCTATTACAGAGGGATAGGCAAAAGTCTATTGGAGACACAGTCTTTTGTATCCTAGACAAAGACAACAAACCTTTTGTCCATCAGACTTGGCTCTTTTGATTCACTAATTTTAAATGACATAGTGACTTTCAGGAAAGCAGGGTCATTCTGGTCAAGAGAAAGGAGTTGCAGTGTGATAGGACAGGACAAACTTGTTAATATTAGACCCCTCCAGGAAATTATATGCCTGCTCCACAGCATAAGTATTAAAATAAAAAAAATTAAAAAAAAAAAAACCAAAATGGGTATAATTCTAACCCCTCTGAAGTCAGTGGTTAAACTTGACAGAGATAGGCTTTTACTCAGCATGTTTGAATGAGTTATTAAACGAACTTTATCTGTCCCTAAAAATAAATGTACTGTGTGGTTCTAAGTGCAGCTGATGAATAAGAAACCTCGGGAATCCAGCAAATACAGTAGTTAGGACTAAAACCAGGGACAGCACAGAAGGTTGCAGAAGAGAGTAGCTATTAGCGGCCATCTGAGCTTTATGTTGCATCTCAAGGTCTCTCATGCCATCTACTGGCTTCTTTGTTTAATGACAATGGTTTAAATCTTTTTCCTCCCGGTTAATTTATAGGTCTGATACATTTCAGACAGTTTTATATAAATTCTAATCAAGGTTTGGAGTGGGTTGTTTTGGGGTTTTTTTTTGCCCTTCTAACCTCCACACTTGATTACTATGTGTTTTTCTTCCCGTAAGTACATCACAATTCTGTACCTTTCTGAACACCATTTCACATTGTCTCTGGAGGAAAAAGACATTGCCTAAGACATTCTCATTTCTGTTATTGCTGGATAGGCAGTAATTACATTGCAAGCAGGGCTGGGAAAATGGTTTACTAAGAAAAATCCAAAGCTGTTTGAAAATAGCACTTGTGATTCCTCCTCAGTCAGTGTGAGAAGGTTGTTATTTTGGTACCTGGAAATGCTTTAATGTACCGAAAAATACCTGGCTTTCCCTCTTTTTTTCCCATGCAGTTCACTTAGCTGTAATTCACAGTGAACACTTATATGTCCTGATATACTAAGTTTACTTTCAGGTGGATTTAGGGAAGCAGGAATTACATGCAGCTAGATAGATCTGATCACAGCACTTCATAGCCTGTTTCTCCCTGGTGTCCCAGTTTCCCTTCCCTATCTATCTCTGCCCACTGGCCTGTTCAGCTTCTCTCAGCAGGGCAAGCATGAGCATCTCATAGAATCATAGAATGGTAGGGGTTGGAAGGGACCTCTGGAGATCATCGAGTCCAACCCCCCTGACAGAGCAGGAACACCCAGGGCAGACCACACAGGAACAGATCCAGGGGGTTCTGGAAAGTCTCCAGAGGAGACTCCACAGCCTCTCTGGGCAGCCTGTTCCAGGCTCTGTCACTCTCACAGGAAAGAAGTTTCTCCTCATGTTGAGGTGGAACTTCCTGTGTTTCACCCTTCGACCTTTAGCTCTCATCCTACCCCAGGGCACCACTGAAAAGAGACTGGCCCCTTCTACCTGACACCCACCCTGCAGATATTTGTAAACATTCATAAGATCCCCTCTCAGTCTTCTCTTTTCCAGGCTAAATAGCCCCGGGGCTCGCAGCCTTTCCTCAAAAGAGAGATGTTCCAAATCCTTCACCATCTTCGTGGCCTCCATTGGACTCTCTCTAGTATTTCCCTGTCCCTGTTGAACTGGGGAGCCAGAGCTGAACACAATACTCCAGATGTGGTCTCACTAGTGCAGAGTAGAGGGGGAGGAGAACCTTTGTTGTAAAGGAGTGTTGTAAAGTTGTTGTAAAGGAAGGTTGTTGATGTTAGGCAAGGTTGGAATTCAAGGACCAGGAGCTGGAACATCTAAGACCTCTATGGATTATCCTGGAGCACTCCAACTGCCATCTGAGGCAAAATTAAATGAAAATCTTTACCGCAGCAGCTAAGTGGGATTCATCAGGTTGTGCGTAGTGTTAGTCCCAGTACACGTGGGTCCTGTTACTGGGTGGCTACACTCTCAATCAGCTTTTATACATTTTGTCTTTAGGTAAATTGTGGATGCTTTGGAGAAAAATACTAATTGGAGACTTGCCCCATCAAGCCCCGAGCCCTGCATGAACTCTTCAAGGGTCCCTGTAAAAAATACAGTGCTAAACTAGGGTGCTGAAACCACAGTCCTCAGGCTTTTGGCACATCTTTGTTTTTGTCACACTGGGAAAAGTGATCACAGTCTCTTTTTTTGTTCTGTAGCTTCAGGGCATTTTCATGACTCTTAAAGTCTTTCAGTAATTTAATTAATTTCAAAACACAGTAAGTAGTGATGAACAGATGAAAGGTTGTGACTAGCTTTTCTCAAACTTATCTCCATTATTTTTAGACATTATTTCCTCCATGTGTTGGCTTAACCTTTGTAAGAAGTAACTCGACATTCTTTATAGACATTGTATGAAACAAAATTTAAGTGCCTTATTTAACAGCAGTCAGATCTATCCCTCATGCAGCTGAGAATTTACTCCAGATAGAGCTGCTTTGGTGCTTTATTTTCTTTCCAGTTGATAAAAAGATAATTATAGCAAAAGAAATAGAGAAAAGAATTTGGGCTGAATAAGCTAAGGATGCTAGAATTCTACTCAGATTCCTGCTTATGTGGTCAAAACAAAACTATTAATATTCAAGATCTGCTCATGACCATGAGACTTGGGGGATGATATATAGATTAGATTCACTATGCACATTAAGAGATTGACATAGACTCAGGCTGTGACTAGAACTGGCAGTCAAATGTTTATCTCACTGTGACACTAACCTGGCTATGTTACTTCGGAGTCAGTGCAGATACACTGGTATCTCAATGGTGTTCCAGCCTTGTGACATGCAGCCCCAGGGCTCTCAGCCTTTCCTCAAAAGAGAGATGTTCCTGTCCCTTCATCACCTTTGTTGCTCTCTGTCGGGCTCTCTGGTATTTCCCTGTCCCTCTTGAACTGGGGAGACCAGAACTGAACATTAGTCCAGATGTGGTTTCCTAGTGCAGACTAGAGGGGGAGGAGGACCTCCCTTGACCTGCTGGCCACACTCTTCTTTACGCGCTCCAGGATATCACTGGCTTTCTTGGCAACAAGGACACACTGCTGTCCCATGGAGAACTTATTGTACACCAGGACACCAAGGTCCCTCTTCATGGAGCTGCTTTCCAGTGGATCTACCCCTAATCTGTACTGGCACATGGTGTTGTTCCTCCCCAGGTGTAGGACTCTGCACTTAACCTTTTTGAACTTCATTATGTTTGCCTTTGTCCAGCTCTCCAGTTTGTCCAGATCTTGCTGGATGGCAGCACAGCCTTTTGGTGTATCAGTTTAGGTTGGATACTAGAAATAATTCCTTTACTGAGAAAGCGAGGTCTTGGAACAGGCTACCCGGGGCGGGGGGGTGGAGTCACCATCCCTGGGGGTGTTCGAAAAACATCTAGAGGTGGCACTTCAGGACATGGTTTAGTGGTCCTGATAGTGTTTAGTAGACAGTTGGACTTGATGATCTTGAAGGTCATTTCCAACTGTAATGATTCTATGATGATGGGGAAGGGGAGAAGTCTCATATCTCAGACAACTGTTCAACCCATGAATTATTATGTGAAAATAGGTGGCAACCACAGCTGGATCATTGAATGAGCATAATCACAGATACTGTGCTTTTGTTGGGCTCACTGATAGAGATTAAGGGGTGTAGAGGGAAGAACATCTTGTGTGAGGCTTCTTTATGTTTTACGTGTGAGAAGGGCCTGAGCCCCACAGCTTTTCCAGCACATCTGAGCAGTGCTGAGCCTGTTCCTTAGCATGCTGAAGAGCTGCATAGATTCCGAAAATTAGAGAGAAAATTAGACAGAGAGAAAATTAGATAGAAAATTAGATAGAAGACTGATAGACCTTGCTATGTAAAGGTGTACAAGGGAGGATTGCAGTCTTGAGTATAAGCACCTCCATTGTACCTATGTCTTTCACTTTCCTCTGCGAAGCTGAGCATCAGTCTCTGCAAAGCTACACCTTCACATTGGAAAATTCTGATGCAACCAAACTGAAATGCTACAGAGGAATTAGTTTGTGACCTTGCCTGACAGACCAAAATAAATCTGGCAGGCAGGTTTCCCCCTTTGCCAAGTCCTCAGATCTCCAGCTGCAGCCGTGCAGATTACACAGCTTCCTGGGCCGGGTGAGGTTGCCAGCTCCGAGTCCAGCAACCAGCCAGCTCCCCTGCACTGCCTCCTGCCTTCAGCTTGGCTCTGCAGGCCCCTAAGCATGCCCAGGGCCAGCTGGTTAGCACCAGGCAGACAGGGAACCTGGCACTCCCCCCACCTTTTGGCCAGCTGGTGGATCAACAAAATAGATTGCTCCACTCATGAGAAATGCTGGGATGCCAACATCTCCCTCCTGAGCAGAGTGAGACACAATGTGACAGCCCAAACCCCCCTGAGATGCGGTTCCTTTTCGCAGGGCAGTACAGGCGGCTCACTGCCTCACCATCTTCGCTCGTGGAGGAGCTTTTCAGGTGTGGTGCAATGAGGTTATTTCATTTATATTTTTGAAAGGATCTAAGGCCCAAAGCGATAATATTTTGTACATTGTTCCATCTTTCTCTTGGTGAGTAGTCACAGACAGATGAAATAAAGATCAAAGTTTAGGTTACTGGCGAAGGCAAATCTCTGTGCTTTGCTTACTACTCAGTCTTACCAAAACTGCAGCTTTGTGAACACAAACCCACAGAGACAATCCTGGCTCACCCAAGGCAGAGTCATAGCTCAGACTACAGTATTGATTTATATCATGGCACTACAAATACAAACATAAGTAAATAATATAATTAATAAGATTTTTCTCATTTCTTTCAAAGCTTCTACCACCAATTCTAAGGCTCAGGCCTTTCCAGTACAAGCAGTTGAATTTCACCTTCACTCACCTGCTGCACATTTTCAGCGTGGCACCAAAGAGTGCTTGAAATGTCTAAGTTTTTGCTTCTCTTGAACTCTTGTCTTGCTATTAGCATCCTTTTGGATGATACTTCTTCCTTAAAAGTATTCTTTTAAAGGGTTTTTATTCAGTGCTTTATCTACATAACTATTTGTTTTGCGATTAGGCAATCAGGAATATATACCTGAACGGCTCCACATCTAATGTCAATATAAATATTTACTGTAATTTTGTCCACTCCTTTTACCATTGTTCCAGTCATCGGGTTCCCTTTTAACTGCAGCTCTGTACAGAGCACAAGAGGCAAGACCTGCACTGCCACAACACCTTATGTTTGCATAACTTCCAACATCCTCTGTGCTGTAGACAACGTCAGCTTTTCAGCATTGCTAGTTGTAACTGTATTTGTTTAGCCAATGTGCCAAAACTCTTATTTTAGCTCAGGGAGTCCTTCATCCAATAAGGCTCTTGTTACACTACCACTGTTATACAAGGATTTCATCCTAAGGCAATCAAGATGTTAAAAAATAAATAGTACTTTTTAAAAACCATCAGCCTCGAGTCAGTGGGTGTTTGGAAGAAACAGATGAAATGGGATCACTCAGGGTCAGACCCCTCAGGAAGATACCTGATAATTTCCACATTACATCATTGTTAAATTTCAATCATTTCCTCAGTAATTGCATGAACAGCACTGAAATCATTGAACTTTGGTGGTTTCCTCCACTTCAACATGCACAATAAAAGCATTTTAAAAGTTTCTTCTGCTGCAAAAATGTCAGTCAATCTTCTAAATCAGTGTATGAGAAATAAAATACATGGCCTAGTTTGCCATACCAGTCCAATGACTCAAGTCTGAAAACTGCAGTAGTTTCTCTGAACAACAGACTGAGAGGTTACTTTTTTTGTTATCACATAGCAACTTCACAATTACTGGGTTTCATTACCCACTTCCCTCCCCAAAAGATTTCCTTCATATCCTATTTTCCTTCAAAGACCTTTTCTACTTTAAGTTCTCTTTGCCTGAGTTTTTCATTATGCTATTCAAAGGGCTTCTTTTCTCACAGTATCAGTGTCAGGGGTTGAAAGGACCTCGAAAGATCATTGAGTCCAAACCCCTTGCCAGAGCAGGATCACCTAGAGCAGGTTACAGAGGAACAGATCCAGGTGGGTTTGGAATGTCTCCAGAGAAGGAGACTCCACAACCTCCCTGGGCAGCCTGTTCCAAGCTCTGTCATCCTCACCATGAAAAAGTTTCTCCTTCTGTTTACATGGACCCTCCCATGTTCCAGCTTGCACCCATTGCCCCTTGTCCTATCATTGGACATCACTGAGCAGAGCCTGGCTCCATCCTCCTGACACTCACCCTTTACATATTTATAGCCATTAATGAGGTCACCCCTCAGTATCCTCTTCTCCAAGCTGAAGAGACCCAGCTCCCTCAGCCTTTCCTCAGCAGGGTGATGTTCCCTTGTTAGGCAGAAAGTAGGACCATAACAAAAGCGCTATGTAACCTCAACGAGCTGAACAGAATCCTACAGCAAACCCCCAGGACACCTCACCACAGTGCCCACCCTTCCTACCAGCTGCTGCTATGCTGATCTTCTAGAAAAGAGACATGGTCATCTTCCTCTATCACCTTGCCTTTGAGGGAATGGGGCAGCAGGGCAGCAGGCTGGCTCACACTTTGCCCTGACCCCTAGGTGAGGAGAAGCCTTCTTTGTACAGTTAGTTGCTCACAGCCTGAACCATAAATCATAAGAGTTAAATAAATCCATCAGGTAGGTTCTCTGTAGACCCCCCTGGCTACTGGGGGGTCCGTCCCTTGCAAACTCGCTGCCACTAGAGGGCAAACGTGCCCAAGCCATTTAACAAAAGCATTCCCTCAACGTTCAGCTAGCACCTATTTCAGTTACAGGCCCTTTGCTTTACTGTCCCTTCAGACAAGATACAGTAACGCTATCTTTTACCAGACACACCAGTATCAGGCACACTACTAGTGTTCACCGTTGCAACTGTGCCAAATCACATTGCCAGTTCCGTTACAGGTGTTTCTCAAAATGTTGTCCATATGCAAGTCAGGCACTCCCCTCAAATATCCAAGTAAACAGCCTGTATACATCCTGATACGATTCACACCAACACAAGTGAACACAAACTAGATACATTTCACCTTGTGGAAAAAGAATTATTTTGAAATATATATATTCACAGCAACCAGCTGGAAGGTTTCCAGAAAACTGCTGAGATCCTGCCTTGGGAATCTCCTGTGAAAGAAGGAGGTGATAAAATGAAACATCTAGACTGAATCTCTCTACAAGGCACTGGTTTGGCTTTCATCTCCTTCTGAATGATCACAAGGGCAGTTCAAGTCTCATTCACCAGTTAATTGTAATGGCTTCAGAGTCTGTTTCCAGAGTTGGTCATTATCACATAATATGGGCATTTAGTTATTCAATGTTAGGATACAGAAGGTAGTTTCTGGTGTAACAAAGTGAAAGGAAGACAGTAAAGAACACACACAACGTAAGGAGTAACTCCAGATATAATTTAAACTATGAGGACGAGATAATAATTTTTTTTCTAATAATTTCTTGAAAGGTTTGTGCAGGTGATTTTCCTAATGGAAAGAAATTATAGGTCCAGAAAGACCCTGCAGTCATAAAGCCTAAAGAACTGGTATCAGTACTTGGAAGGTGGCAAGTCAGTTCCCCACTTAATGCAATTTTTTTTTCTTCAAAGTGAGGTCCAGCTTCATAACTGCAATGAGATGCAATTCCACTGATGTCTATGGAGTTGCATCTGCCTCTGGTAGCAGTAAGTGTGACCACAGACAGACAGACAGACAGACACACAGCAACAGGATTCTAAAATATTAGCTCAGCAAGCACATAAAATAACAAAAAGCTACAGGAAATTTTCAGCATTTTCCTTCAGCTCCTTAGAAGGGAAGTTGCAAAAGTAGCTGCCTGCTAAACATATCATTTGCCTTCCTACAGAAAGAAGGTTGTCAACACTGCATGTCAAAACCAACCCTGAGATATATTTCTTCAATGGGCAGGATCTGACTTAGATCCCAAATCTCTCCGCAATTACCTGCATCTGTAGGAAAGGCTCAAAAAGATTTAGCTTAAAGAGCTTTCAGACTATTTTCCGGTCTTGCTTTTTGTGACAGAATTGAAGTAGAACTCTCAGGAAAATATTTTCAAAAGCACTGTTTGGGGAGACTGGAAGTTTCAATTGTTCCCATGCCTTCATACCCGCAGTAGTGCCACTTGGGTGCAGTTTGGGCAATGGCAGTTTGGTCTTAGCCACCATCTCTCCTGGGCATCTAGTGACCCTTCCCCCATGAGCTCCAGCCCTCTGTCAGCACCCTGACACAGTGACACACGTGGCTTTCAGGAAAGAGACTACTCAGAAGTGGGCTAATGTCACCAGAGATCTTTATCTACCACTACAGACTACTACTTTCAGAAAAAGTGTTTGGGATGGTGCAATGTGAATTGCAACGACCTTCACTTCTCCTGTGAGGACAGACTGAGAGAGTTGGGGTTATTTGGTCTGGAGAAGAGAAGGCTGCAAGCAGACCTTACTGTGGCCTCCCAGTATCTGAAGGGGGCCTACAAGAAAGCTGGGGAGGACTTTTTAGGATGTCAGGCAGTGATAGGACTAGAGGGAATGCATCAAAACTAGAAATAGGTCAATTCAGATTAGACATTAGGAAGAATTTCTTCACCATGAGAGTGGTGAGACACTGGAACAGGTTGCCCAGAGAGGTGGTGGAAGCCCCATCCTTTGAAGTTTTTACAACCAGGCTGGATGGAGCTCTGAGCAACCTGATCTAGTGGGAGGTGTCCCTGCCCATGGCAGGGGGGTTAGAACTAGATGATCTTTAAGGTCCCTTCCATCCCTGACAATTCTATGATTCTAGCTCTACACCCTTCCTTAGCCAGACACCCTTCAAATATAGGAAAGCAGGGCCCAGAAATAAAAGCACATTAAGAGAAAGCTGGACACTTGCAAGACATTTCAGTTTAACTGGTGTAATATATCCAGTAAGCTAGTGGCCTTGGACACAGTCATCAGGGGATGTGCCATGGCAGTGTGAGCAGATGCCACTTCCTGAAGCCAATATTTACATGAGCACAAGAGACAAATGAATTAATTCCTAACCAGATGGACTACCATCTTTTCCCTGCTAGTCCTTTTTCCTGCTGAAAGCCTATCTGAGACACTAGCAGTAATGTGACCTAAAGTCTAAGCTCTTCTACAGGATCTCTAGCTTCCCAAAGTCCCTCCCACATGTCATCCAGGTGTGAGAGTCATGACGTTTCATAGCTGGCTTCTCAGGTTCGTTTTTTCACATCCCACTGCAGATGCTGCAGATGGTCACTTCAGAGCTGTGTCCAGCCAATGTAAATAATTAATTATGCTGTATTATCCCAAGAGTGGGTCTACAGATGCAAATCACTAGCGATGACACTTTAGGATTATGACATCTGATCCTTTACATCCTTTTTTTGTGTGTGTCATTTTTACACCTACAGAAGGCATGTACAGGTTCCTAATACACCTTTTTACAAAAACTTCATGAATGTTCATAGACAGGGGGGAGGGAAGAAAAATGTCTTTATGGTTAAAGGAATTTTTTTTGCCTTTGTAACTACCTTTTATTCTTTCCTGAGCTGGATTCACTAAGCATACAATAAAATGTCCTTTAGTGAACCAGGAAGTAAATCTCTGTGCAGGTTTCACAAGTGCCCCTATGGATTCTTAAGCAGAGCACTGAGGAAATGTTTATAGTTAATCCAGCAGCATGCAAGTATTAGGGGATGACAGAGGACATCAGCTGTGTAATCAGCACACCTCAGTTCCTTCCATTCTCCTTCTTTCAGAAGAAAGGAAAGGAAAGAAGGAAAGGAAAGGAAAGGAAAGGAAAGGAAAGGAAAGGAAAGGAAA